>JAMPIV010009106.1:0-205000 GCA_024509875.1 Oreohelix idahoensis
AAATAGGTGACTGAGACGTAGATGAGAAACAGATAAGAAAGAGGAATACACTGGTTTACTGCCACCTTTACGAGAAATTTACAAAAAAAAGATGATATACATTAACCTGGATACCTCCTCCTAGAATATAAGTACAGTATCTAACTATCGCTGCTATTAATCGAACAATAAGATCACCATAAAGCAGACGACTACGCTAAATAAAAAAATGGGGGTAGTTTAAAATTACTCCCTGAAAAATACTTTTGCTACAGTGGAAAGCAAAATAATTAATGCAAAAATTAAAAGAGAAAAAAAAATTCCCTTAATTTTTTTAATACCCACTATACAAGTTTACACCCCCTGAAGAACAGTTTTAGGGTAAGGGAGGCAATTAATGTGGCGTACCAAATCATTCGCGAACACGCACTCCTTAACTTAGTTCAAACACCTTTTTCCTGCGTCAGAAACCCTGTGAAATGTTTATACCACCTCACAAAACTTTATTCAACGTTTTAGTATTACAAAATCATTCATTAACATAGATTTCCCAACAAACATCAATCCAGTAACACTCAAATGTATAATCTCAAAATGAGAATGCTGTGGATAAAAACAAATTATTAATTTTGTGCGGTTCATTCACGCCCATAAACAGGATCGATACGTCTAGGGGATAAAATTTTATTTTTTAGAAAGTACAAAAACTCACCAAAGACATCACACTCTTTACTCTATATAATAATAAAGAAAAAATTTAATCCTGAGCAAACGAGCTGATATTCCGTAATTTTGCTTCAGAGAACTTATAGTTTCAAATTCCGCTGGAAAAAAAAACGAGCCACCATCTGTCGTAGATTTTTGATAGGGAAATTAAGACTTGGGTTGGTCCCTTCTGAATAGGTTAGAATGAGTGATAGCCACAGTGAGATGTGATATTAGAAATAGAGTTCCACGAGTGAGATGGTAGAAATTTATAGAGGCTGTCCCGGAAATCGAGAATCTCTCTCTCTCTTTCCGCCTATCTTCTACAACAGATCCAAAGGAGTCAGACAGTCTATAAAAAATAGGTATATTAATATATATCTATCCACTCACGTGCCCGCACATACAAGTGACGACAGTTAGACACACAGACGTGGGAACAACTATAACAATGATTATATAGATATTATGGGAACGAACTGACCACCACACTGAAATAAATGTAGGTATAGTCTAATTATCATAGTAAACTTACATCACAACATATAAAATACATCAAAAGCATACACATAGTCATAAAAATCAAGGAATGCTACAATAGTGATAGACCCGTTTGTATGGTCCTCCCCTGGATATATATAGCTCACAGTCCCGTTAGAAGAAAGTGATAACCCCAAAGAGTTACAGATACATATGATTGAGTCTATGGTTTCCCCCTTTTAAGGTATGGACAGACTTGATACTCTGCTTTATTCTAAGGGTAAATATTGTTAGCAATAACTTGCATAAAGGAAGTTACAACGTGGGTGACTCAAACAAAGAACATCCTTCAGTCTACTTTCACTCGGTTCTTTCATCAGGGCCCTGATATACTTACAATCGTGCTGTGGTTCGCCGTCTGGCGCAAACTTTGGGACACTTCACACACTTTTTTATCTGTTTTACTGTCGTTAAATGAAACAAATCCCAGCTCTGCAGATTTGTTTGTTGGTTTCATCAAAATGGTTCCGGGGAGCGTCTGCTTCATGCGATAGTTATTTCAGACTAAAGTTAGTGTCACTTGACTCACGAGGTAAGAATTAGGCTTAAACGAGCACACAATGTCAGAACACGAGGTTTCCCTTAATTAGGAAGATGACCGGTGGACAACTTCTCTCAACAAATAATCTTAGTTCACCTCACACTTGGTCAAATAATGTCGGAAAGTTAATGTTCTAGATTTCTGTAATGTTTCTCGCCACAAGGCAGCATGTACACTAGAATTAGTGTAGAAATATGCACTGGCTCAAAGGCCCAGTATAAGCATTTATTAGGTATGTCTCTGTACAAAACGCCGGCAAAGTTTGGGTTACCCCAGTATTCACTGAATAAAGAAAAAAACACATATGAAATATGTTACATATTATGTACTCAATATAACTTACGATTTTAAAATGCAAGCGTACGGCTTGACTTATCATTTAAAACTTCCCGTGCAATAAGTTATATATATTTAAAATCATCAATCCTCATGAATGAGGAATACATACGTATTCCGTCAACACTCATGAGGCATCTAGCATTTATAAGTTAGTTTAGAAAAATTGTTCCCGTCTGATTATTTAGCAGTTTCAATTAAATTCATTTATAGCTACATTGTTTGTTTAAGCTAGAAATTTATAATTTATTCTGCTTTCCACTGAAACACGTCACTAGAAAATAATACAGACTATATAATATAAGCACTCTGCACCAAATCTAACTAGTGAAATATGAAATAAGGCGATTTAAATCACTTTAAACACTATCACAGAATATAAGATAATTATTATAATATATACCTCAACACACAGAACTAACAGGTAATTCGCACACTTTAGAATTATACGATGATATAATTTATTTGAAGTCTAGAGCTCGGTAAATTTCCGAACACAACTAACTGGCTTCGCTATACAGCTTATTCTATTCACGAACAACCTGTCTACTACTCTGCGAATTTTTGAGGGACTGAATGAAAAATAAAGTTAAACATTCTGGTTATATCTATTACCCAGACAAAAAGGTCCCACTTTATTTTGCCAAACGAAATAATCTCCCCTTTCCGTCTGAAACAATCTTACGTCAACTAGAAGACTACCATGAACTGACACTCGTGCGTTTCCACACCTCGCGCTGACCAGGCCAACAGTGAGTGCCTTGTCAGCTGAGATTCCCAGACAAATGTCTCAAACTGTGCCGAGGAGATGTCGGCTATCGCGCACTCACTGAGCGCTCAGCCGATTGCAACTCCGTTGTGGCAGGTGAAAAATGCAGACAAATTTGTCGCCTATAGGTCTGGCTCGAAAGCGAATATTCATCAGAGTAATTTCGTCTGGTGCAGGGAATGCTGTAGACATATGGTTCTGCTCCTATGTCTGGCCAGACGAATATATTCACTGTTTCGTCCACTGACACCTAATGCTATATTAGAATGCATTTAACGCTCTCTCTCTGACAACGTTTATGTCATAAATTGCGTTTACCAGTATGAGAAAAAAAGGGGTAAAGTTGACGGAATGGGGGAAAGAAAATATTTTTCGCAAACGAATGGATGCGAAAAATACAGGGAAAAAGGTAAAAGTGAGTGGATAATAAAATAGAGGATACGGGTGAAAGAAAAAGAAGAGGATATAGGCAATTTATGATCAATAAACTCTCTGTGACAGACGTGCCAGGTCAGAGAAGAACTAAAGGTACCCTCGAACAAAAAACTGTTGCGTCTCCGTCTCGTGGTGCAGCATACTTCATGATAGAGGAACCACACTGCCAAGAAATACAAGCTCAGGAAGAAAATGGCATAGACCACTACCTAATCCACTGTAGAAAATATGGATCAACAGAGGCTAGAATTAAAAACATTCTTTAGAAATAAGACAATATAGACATGACAGGGGATAAGGTGTTAAGTTATAGAATAGATGTCCCCCAGGGGAAGCCCAATCAAATACTAATATAAATTAAAACCAGCAACTGCAAAAGACAATAGTTATTTAAATTTAATACAAAATTAATTAATAAAATGACACTAAATACCCCAATTATAACCAATTTTCAGGTTCAACAGGGTAGAACAAGATGGAAAGAGAAGAGGTAATAGCGGACAGCTGTTAAGTGCCCGCTCTCCACCCATCACCTTTTCAAAACAACAACAACCTTTCTTGGATCACTTGACTACTAGCTCGGGCGTTGGAGTAGCTGGCGAGTCCTTTTTAGGGCTTTATGCTTGTCATAAGAGGTTTTTGATGTTACTAAACTATAGGCTATCCTGGACAAATAGAGGTATCAGAGGATACCAGGATAGTGCCAGATAAGAGACTGGTCTTATAAGTAATACCCCCTTCTCTGAAAAGAGCAAGGGTGTATTGACATCAAAGTGGGGTCAAGCTATGTAAGTTCTCAGAGAAGATGATGATGATGTAGTACTCTGAGTCCCTAACTGCTACCTCTTAAGATCCCAATTTGGTAAATGATTAACTGTGTTATTTTATTTGGCTACGTCTAGGGTAATTTATCTAATATACCAGTTATTAATTTCACAACAGACTTTAACTTTAATAAAATTATTAAGCAAGACTGTATGAAATTTTTATGTACTATTTAATTGTCCTGAACCTCAATCTTTACAGGTCAGGAATACTCAAAAGCAATAAAATGATATTTACACATCAAAATAAATATATTGGAAAAACTGTTCCATTTTTGTAGAGTGTTCACTGGAATAACTACACATACAATTTCTGTTCATATGAGTGATAACGTCTGCTATTACTATGCTGTAAGTTCTCTTTATTATTTTGATGGTCTTATCTATTCATCCTAAAAAGGGTTGTAATCCTAGTTTGATTACTCTTGGGTGAATGATTGGATAAACTGACACTGGCCTTTATAAAGGACTTATCTTAGAATGTTGCTGCTGCTGTTCATATACACAAGTCAGGACCACAAACTTTATAGCTCCTGACTGAGAAGATGGGGTCTGGTTCCAGATATATAAGGAACTCTCATCTCCCACAAACTTCCTCTCAAGTGAATGCAGCCACGAGGTAATTTCGTGATATACTTACTTACTTAGCCGTTCCCCTTCTACCGTGAGGTGTAAAGGTTTGGAAGAGAGAGAGAGCGCCAGACCATCCTATCGGCTGTTTTCCTCCTGGCCTGGTTTCATTCTAGTCCTCGGTCCTTCAAAGATTGTCTAATGTTGTCCTCCCAGCGGACTCTGGGTCGTCCTGGGGGTCTGGATCCCTGGCTCTTTGTTTTCCATGCTTGTCGTGGTAGCCGATCTTCTCCCATTCTGCAGACATGGCCAAACCATCTTAGTTGGGACTGTTCTACTTGGGTCTGCAGGGGTTGGGATTTAAGGCCTTGACCTTCCTCAGATACCTCATTTCTGAGGTTTAATTTCGTGATATAACTTGGAATAAGAGGACAACCACATTCCATGTAGAAGTCTGCCTCAATTCACTCACCCACAAACAACACCAAGTCTTACCCTTTTTCAGTTATTGTGCTAACAAGTTGCATAAGACCTAGAATTTCTTTGCCTACAGTCCGTTCCATGTGATCATTCTCTTTATTGATTCAATGTTAGCGTCCTTAGTCCATGCTTGGCTTCCGTACGATAATCATGTTAAGTACCAAACAGCATGTGACCTATTGATTACTTCATTCTAACCTTTCCTGTAATAGAACTACATCCTCCCAATCGGAGGCAAAGTCAAAAAGTCTTTCTAGGAATTTTGACTTAGGCGATTCTGAGCTCGCTTGTATAATCTGACTAATTTTAAATATTTTATATTATAATTATTAGTGGACCGATTTTAATTATCCAAAGTGATAATTAAACGGCCAATTTTTCTCTATCGTTCTATATAGTTTTTCCTTAATTATTCCTTTGCATATCAATCTGGGTAATTTTAAAGTAATTAAATTTGGCATTACCCTGATATGAAAATATCACTAAAATAAATTTTTCTACTACAATAAAATTTTATCATGCGTGAATATTTATGCTTATGTGTTAAGCAATGTCAGCGCTATAATTTGAGATATTTCCTTCTGTTTACTTATCTTTAGTTGTACTTACTTACTTACTTACTTAGTCGTTCCCCTTCTACCGTGAGGTGTAGAGGTTTGGAAGAGAGAGCGCCAGACCATTCTATCAGCTGTCTTCTTCCTGGCCTGGCTCCACTCTAGCCCTCGGTCCCCAAAAGATTGTCCAATGTTGTCCTCCTAGCGGACTCTGGGTCGTCCTGGAGGTCTGGATCCCTGGCTCTTTGTTTCCCATGCTTGTCGTGGTAGCCGATCTTCTCCCATTCTGCAGACATGGCCAAACCATCTCAGTTGGGACTGTTCTATTTGGGTCTGCAGCGGGTGGGATTTTAGGCCTTGACGTATCGTCTGGTTGCGGACCATGTCTCCTCTTGCCACCCCAACCACCTTCCTCAGATACCTCATCCCCGAGGCCTGGACCTGGCCCCTGTGGGCCGCAGTCACTGCCCACGACTCGCATCCATACGCCAAGACCGGGACACAGGTGGAGCGGTATACAGCCATCTTCGTTTTCTTACCAACCTCTTTCTTGCTGAGGAATCCACGATTTATGGCCTGAAAAAGTCTCCCAGCCGCTGCTTTTCGAGTGGCCAACTCTTCTTTGATGCCTCCCTTTCGGTCTATAATAGCTCCGAGATATTTAAAGTGGTCGACCTGCTCCAGGACCTGTTCTCCCAACTTAATCTGATGTTTTCTTTCTTCTCGTGATATCACCATGGATTTTGTTTTAGAGCTGCTTATGACCATCCCTCTCTTCTCCAGCTCTTCCTTCCAGACTTGCAGGTTGGATTGGAGATGTGCCTCTGATTTAGCAATCAGGGCAACATCATCAGCAAATGCCAGCTCCGAAATATAGACCTGTCTCATCTTCCAGTACCCCACTGAATACTTTCTTGTTCTCTCCTTACATGCCTTGATGACATCGTCCATAAGGAGTATGAAGAGGTAAGGTGATAGGATATCACCTTGTCTTACACTAGTGGTGGTCCTGAACTCTTCTGACTTATGGTTTGCTGTCCTCACATAATTTCTGCAAGACTTGTAGAAGCTCTGTATAGCATGAATCAGAGGTGCTGGAATATTCTTCCTTGCCAAACAGTCCCAAAGTTTGCTCCAGGGGACCCTGTCAAACGCCTTTTCCAGGTCTATGAAACAAAGATGGATCTCACTCTTATACTCAAGGGCTTTTTCACTCAGCTGTCTGAGTGTGAAGATTAGGTCTTGAGTACTTCGGTTTGCTCGGAATCCGCACTGGACCTCATCCAATTGTGGCTCAGCTAGGCATCGGATTCTCTGCTCTAGGATTCTAGAGTAGATTTTACCAGGGACACTGAGAAGGGATATGCCTCTATGGTTTCCACATTGTCGATTGTCACCCTTTTTGAAAATTGGTGTTATGATGGCAATCTCCCAATCCTTTGGTATGGTCTTGTTGCACCATGCTGCCTGTAGGACCTTTAAGAGTAATAGGTCGCCTGATGCTCCCATGTACTTAACCATTGCTGGTGTTATACCATCATGCCCTGCTGCTTTGCCCATCTTGATTTTCTCTAGTGCTGCCCTCAGTTCTTCCATCTTTATGTCATCTTCACCATCATTGGTTTTCTCTTCTGTGCTAGTGGTTATCATTTCTGATGCTTCACCATGCTCACCATCCAGGAGTTCTGAGAAATATTCTTTCCATCTTTCCATTACTTCCTTCGGGGCAGTAAGCAATTTGCCTTGCTTGTCCTTTATAAATTTTGAGAGGGCATTGTTTTTCCTTCCTCATGTTCTTTAGGGTCTTATAGAACAATTTCTGGTTTTCTTGTGCATCTTTTTCTAGCTTTTCTCCAAATTCTTCCCAGGACTTCTGTTTTGCTGCTAGCACTTTGTTCTTTGCTTCTGTTCTGAGTGTCACATATTCTCTATATTTTTCCATTTGTCCTGTTGTGTTTTTTAGCTCCTAAGTATTGTTTCCATGCCATTTTCTTCTCTCTTATTTTCTCTTTGACTTCCTCTGTCCACCAAGGTGTCCTCTTTCTCTGGTTCCCAAGTCGGACTTCACCGCACGCTTCTGCAGCAGCTGTCTTTATGATATCCTTGAATTTATTCCAGAGGGTTTCCAAGTCATCAGGTCGTTCTTCTGTGTTGCTCACTGCTGTAGCAATAAGCCCCTGATATCTGGTCTTAATTTCTGGCTCTCTCAGCTTGTAGGTCCTAATGCTCATTTCTCCTGCTCGTTTACTTGATTTCTTGCGTGATGTTGGGCAGTTCCTAGGCTGAGCAACTCTTTCAGTTGTTCTTTTGATTGTTAGCAGGTAGTGATCACTTCCAATCTCTGGCCCCCTCCGGAGTCTAGCATCTCGGACATATCTGAATGAGCTTCTCCGAACAATGGCATAGTCGATCACTGACTTCTCATTCTTGGTTGGTTCACATCTAGTGTATGCATGTATGCGCTTATGGGGGAACTTTGTGTTTGTAATGATCAGATTCTGCTCACTGAAGAATCTAAGGAGTCGCTTTCCATTGTCATTGAGAGTATCTTCTCCATATCTTCCGATAACTCCACCCCATCTAGCATGGTCATTTCCAACTCTGGCATTAAAATCTCCGAGCATAATAACTTCATCTAGGCAGTCATCCACTGTCCTTTGAAGCAGCTCGAAGAATTCCTCCTTGACCTCTGCTCTCTCATCCTCATTTGGCCCATACACTATGACCAGGTTGACTATGGTTTCTCCTTCTTTTAGTTTTACGACCATAATGCGCTCCGAGACAAAGTTCCATCCCTTGATACTATCTTTTTGATTTTGGGCCACAATGCAACCCACGCCCCCTTTAGCTCTTTCAGATATGGGTACACCACTGTAGAGCAACATGTTGCCATCGAGAATTTTTGGCGGTAAATTTGACTGGGTTCTTAGACAAATTTCAAATCCTATAGTTAACGTTAGATTCAAATACGATAGCTAGTTTTTGACGCGAGGAATTTGAGCGTGGTGTCATACAGATTAAAAAATTTTACGACAATGTGTCACAGCGCCTCCGTTTCGTCACTAGACCTCCAACCTCACATGTCACAGCGTCTTTCAATATGTCTCTGTCACCTTGTTGGCCCGTGTTTTGTAGTGATCGTATAGTGGTCAATTTATTGGTGGACAGTGGTGGGTGAATGGAGAATTCAATTTTAACAACCTCAACATGTTGGACCAATGAATAAAAAATTAAGACCCCAATAGAGTCACACAATGAAGAACACAGTCTCTCTAAAAGTTAACAGTTCTTTATTTAGTTCCAGATCAAGTTTTAGGTTGCTTCAGAATCTGACCTGTTCTTTCACACCATTTGACATCATTATGTAGGGTTCTCCCCTCCCGAGATCCTTTGCTTTGGATAGGCGTTCGTCTTAACCATTGTATGACATACAGGTCACCTTTTTTTTTCCTTCCTTCTTTCTTTTGTCTAATGCTCTTCATCAATAACGGACTTACCCCTTCTATTCGTTTCTTGGTTGTTCAAGATGTTGTACTTCATGTTTATGGGCCAGGCGGCCATAACAGGTTTTAATTGTCATCTGGTTTGTTCCTCAGTTCTTTCATTTTTTCTTGGTCTTTTTCTTCTTGACTAGATGGGACGGCCTTCTGGTTCGGTCTTCATCTTGTAACCTTGTTAGTGGTGTCTCCTTGTGTGTCGTCATCGTTGTTTCCGTATGACGTGGTTGGTCTCTCGAATCCTTCAGTCGCCTTTTCGCAACCCACATCGAGAGTATTTCTTCCCTCCTTATAGTCGGTCCCTTATTCTTTTTTATTTCGTCATATCGACCCGTATGTCCACTGCTCCTGTGACAAATGCTATCAGATAGATAGTTGGTTCTTTTCAGGATCTGAGTATGTATCAACGCTTATCGGTTTTTATGAGGCAACGCGCCTCGCCAGAAGGCAAAAACCGAACCAAAAAAAAAATAAAAAATAAATAAATACAAAGTTTCTTGGATCTGGAAAAGGTGTTTGACCAGGTCCCCTGGAGCAAACTTTGGGATTGCTTGGCAAAGGAAAACATTCCAAAGCCTCTGATCATGCTATCTTCTTCTTCTTCTTCTTCTTCTTCTTCTTCTTCTTCTCGTTCGCTGTTGTTTAGAAATGTCTACACAAGAAGTCCGGTTTTCTGGATGTATGTTGCTGTGGTTGAAAGTTCTTCAAGACTCCCAAACAGCTTTGTGTGGATGTGCGTCTCTGTGGGCCAATGTTCAGTTCGCAATTGACTAAGCATGTGGCAGTCTTGCAGGATGTGTTCGGCTGTCTGTGCTGCCTGTCCACACGTACATAGGGGTGATGGGACCAATCTCAGTCTGTATAAGTGACTGTTCAGTCTGTTGTGTCCTGTTCTCATACGGAACAGGATCACCTGTTTTGCTCGATCAAGATATTGATAGTTGTCTCTTTGTTGATCAATTTTCCTGATGGCCTTGATAAGGGTCTTCTTTTCCTGGAATGTGATTGTTTGTTCTTTTTGTTCCTGTGTTGCTCCCTCTTTTGCTAACATATCTGCTCTCTCATTTCCTGGTATGCCACAGTGTGATGGTATCCACTGTAGCACTACCCTTCTTTTGATATTTACTTCGCATAGGACTTTGTTTAATTCTGGCAGTTTATCACTGTTGAGGGCTTGCAGAACTGACATTGCATCGGTAAGGAATACAACCTGCTGACATTGGCTTATTGTGTTATTTATTATTCCTGCAGCAATGCTTATGGCCTGTACTTCAGCAGCATAGTTTGAACAGAATATTCCAGTAGGTGAACAGGTGGATTCATTTTCTTTGTCTGGATATGATCATGCTATATAGAGCTCCTACAAGTCTTGCAGAAATTATATGCGGATGGCAAACCAAAAATCAGAAGAGTTCAGGACCACCACTGATGTAAGACAGGGTGATATTCTGTCTCCTTATCTTTTTATACTCCTCATGGATGTCATCGAGGCATGTAAGGAGAGGACAAGAACGTATTCAGTGTTGTACTGGAAGGTAAGACATGTTTGTATTTCAGAGCTGGCATTTGCAGACGATGTTACCTTGACTGCTAAATCAGAGACACATCTTTCAATCCAACCTGCAAGCCTAGAGGGAAGAGCTGGAGAAGAGATGAATGGTCATCAGCAGCTCCAAAACAAAAACCATGGTGATATCATGAGAAGGAAGAAGACATTAGATTATGCTTGGAGGTACTGGCGCAAGTCAACCACGTTAAATACCTTGGAGCTGACATAGACTCCAGGCGACCTAGATTCGGCTGAGAGGACAACTACATCCCCGAGGACTAGATTGGAACTAAGCCAGGAGAAGACAGCCGATAGGATAGTATGGTGCTTTCTCTGGCAAACTTCTACACCCCACCGAACACGATGTAAGGCATGTCAGTATATAATCGAAACACGTTCAGTCTCGTTCCCTAAGGCCAAGTTCATCATCACCCATAGCTTCACATGCGAGTCACGCAACGTCATTTATGCTGTTATATGCAAACGTTGCAATATTACTTACATCGGCCAAACGGGCACACGACTGGGCGACCGATTCTGCAGACACCTCTACGGCATCTCTCAGTTGAAATCCACACCTGTGTCCATCCACTTCAATGGCCCTGGCCACCACGGTGCCACTGACATCCAGGTGACAGCCATCAGATCCTGTTCATAGAACGCCAACAGTCGGTTTCGCCTGGAACAGCGCATCATCCATCTTATGGGTTGCCTTAAACCCCACGGTTTGAATACTCAACATTTTTTTGTATGAGGCGTCCTTTTCTATCTAGTCCCAGTTGTATTATGACTTTCTACTATGACTGCGATCACCCATATTTTTTTAAAATTATTTTTTATTTTATTTTTAAAATTAAAAAAAAAAATTTATTTATTTTTATTTTTAAAAATTATTTATTTATTTTTAATATTTTTATTTATTTCCCCCCCCCCCCTTTGTTTTCCGGTCCTTGTTTTCATTATTTGTTATATTTAATGTACTATCCACTTCCGCTTTATTGGCAGCCATCTTTGCTCCAACATGTGACTGGACATAAGGGAGTGTTTTTTTATCTTATTTTTATAGTTTCATGTTCTCTACTTAATTCTCTCTTTCTTTCCCTCCTGTCTCTTGTTTGTCTGTCCCTGACGAAGGCCTTGTGGCTGCAACGTAGGTTTTTCTTGTCCTTTCTCTTTGTAAGACGTATTACTATTTGTGTGTTTTTGTATTTTTTTTTTTCATTCTACAGTAATAGAAGAACGACTAAGTAAGTAAAAACAGTATTATTTTTTAGTATTTTATTTACTGACTGCTTTCATGTGATCAAACTCTGTTGACATATATATTTTACCGATTTAAACAAAACCAGTATCGGTTTCTCCGTGCGAGTGCGTTATCGATGAGGACGACGAAGTTGGTTCGACACAACTGGTAAGTACCGAGTAGAGTCGATAGTAAAAAAAAAAAAAATTCTTGTAGAGTCCGGAGTCTAGTTGCAGTGGAGACAACAATGATTAATATCAAATAGAATGGAAGGCAGAATATATGGTCCGGTTGCTTAAGAAGGGAGATGTACTAGAGCGCACACGTTACGTAGAAATTATATTACTATCAGTGCCAGGAAAAATAAGCAGGATCGTTCTTGTGAGATTTAAAGAGTACATAGATAGGCAGCTGAGAGATGAACAAGCAAATTTTAGGCAAAACAGATCCTGTATTCTACCAGACAATCAAATCACACTGAGAATAATAGTGGAGCACTTCTGGAACTGAACTCACACTTTACATTGCATGTGTGACCAATGAAAAGGCATTTGACGATGTAAACAGAATCACTTCGGAAATTGATGAGACAGTATAAAGTCTCCCTGAAGATCAATAACTTAATAAAGAAAACATATTAAGCCATGTCATGCACTTCTACGTGAAGGCCAACTTACAGAACCGTTTGGGATAAGTATTGGAGTGCAACAGGGATGCCTCTTGTCGCAATGTATCCTCCTGTTGGTTGTAGATTTGGTTATGAAGACACAGACTTCAGCCAACAGAATTGGAATCTAGTGGACTTTGACTAAACAGCTTGACGATCTAGACTTTGCCGACGACCTGACACTTCTGCTCCATTACTGTATTCAGATGCAAGATAAAATGAAATTACTTGATGAGAGGTCAATGGAAGTGGGTCTGATAATACATACAGAGAAAACTAAGATAGTGAGAACAGATACAGGAAACCAGGACAAGATTGCACTTGAAAAAACGCCACTACAGGACGTAGAATCATACATACACCTTAGCAGCAATACAGACAACGTTGGAGGGACAGGCAATGATATCGGTTTGGTTTATTTTGGTTTTAAAGACTATCTTCATAGCACACGGACAACACCATCAGTGCTCCAATCTCCTCCCTTAGATCACACAAGGAGGATCTCAGCACAGTGCACGAACTCCGTAGCACCGGCGAGAATCCCATTGTGTGTATATAGGAATCACACATTCTATAAATATTTTTGTGGTAGGTAGTTTTCTAATCAGAGGTGACGATTCATGCTATACAGAGCTTCTACAAGTCTTGCAGAAATTATGTGAGGACAGCAAACCATAAGTCAGAAGAGTTCAGGACCACCACTGGCGTAAGACAAGGTGATATCATGAGGCCTTATCTTTTCATACTCCACATGGACGATGTCATCAAGGCATGTAAGGAGAGAACAAGGAAGTATTCAGTGGGGTACTGGAAGATGAGACAGGTATGTATTTCAGAGCTGGCATTTGCTGATGATGTTGCCCTGATTGCTAAATCAGAGGCACATCTCCAATCCAACCTGCAAGTCTGGAAGGAAGAGCTGGAGAAGAGAGGGATGGTCATAAGCAGCTCTAAAACAAAATCCATGGTAATATCACGAGAAGAAAGAAGACATCAGATTAAGCTGGGAGAACAGGTCCTGGAGCAGGTCGACCACTTTAAATACCTCGGAGCAATTATAGACCGAAAGGGAGGCATCAAAGAAGAGTTGGCCACTCGAAAAGCAGCAGCTGGGAGACTTTTTCATGCCATAAATCGAGGATTCCTCAGCAAGAGAGAGAGAGGTTGGTAAGAAAACGAAGATTGCTGTAAACTGCTCTACCTATGTCCCAGTCTTGACATGTGGATGCGAGTCATGGGAAATGACTACAACCCACAAAAGCCAGATCCAAACCGCAGAAATGAGGTAAATGAGGAAGGTGGTTGAAGTAACAAGAAGAGACATGGTCCGCAACCAGACGATACGTCAAGGCCTAAAATCCCAACCCCTGCAGACCCAAGTAGAACAGTCCCAACTAAAATGGTTTGGCCATGTCTGCAGAATGGGAGAAGATCGGCTACTACGACAAGCATGGGAAACAAAGAGCCAGGGATCCAGACTCCCAGGACGACCCAGAGTCAGCTGGGAGGACAACATTAGACAATCTTTGAAGGACTGAGGACTAGAATGGAACCAGGCCAGAAGGAAGACAGCCGATAGGATACGGATAGTATGGCGCTCTCTCTTCCAAACCTCTACACCTCATGGTAGAAGAAGGACTAGGTAAGTAAGTACATTATTCAGAATCACCTTATTTTAACCAATCACAGTAAGGAGGACATGAAGGTTGAAGTGTCCTGTTTTGACGTTCTAGCGAAAGCAACATCTGACTGACACATGTCAGCAAGTGAGTGATTGTTGTTGTTTCTTTCATTCATTTGAACATGTATGATTGTCGTCTTTTTTTTTCCCCTTTTGCTCTTTATGGAGTATATAGCCACGATTACAGTTGTTTCACTTACAGGAAGCTTGCAGAGAAGCATTCATGAGCTCGTGCAATGGTGGTTTATATAGCAGTTTGAATTATTACATTCCTTTTAGTCACCTCTTAGGAAACACCAATGCATGGAGGCATATCTGGAGTCATCCAGGCAGTAGACCACCGGCTGGCTATGCACAATGCTACAACATATGTACGTGGAAGTGAACCTGTGTCTGTGAGGTTAATTACATCCTCATTGACTCTTGAAATCATCCACACACTTCCAGGGATTCCCCCCTGTGGTGAACCTTGTTGAGAACCCAGCATTGCACACTAAGCTTGGAGAAGTTACTTGAGCCCCCGGTATAGTTCTTTGGCTCTAACTTGGTTGACTGCATGCAGAAGGATCTCAATATGGACCCAGTGATAGGCATGGGAAGCTGAGAAGTGGCTCTGTGCAGGACGTGACAATTCCTTAGGAGAGCCCAGAACCAGAGTACAGTATTTTAGCTCTGCATAGTTGGAGAGCCCCCTTGGATGGGGGGGGGGGGGGGGGTGCACAGTATGCCACGCACTTCTTACTCCTAGCTTGGGACCAGATGTGATGATCCTTTAAATACAAGCCAAGCTGGAGCTCATTACTTCAACTCAACATGTTTCAGAATGGCAGAAAAGCCACAGGAAAAGCCTAGATCTACAGTGTAGATAATACCAAGGAGTCTTCAACTTGGTACTGGCTGTAAAAGAGCGAGAAGCTTAGCAGCCCTAGTTAGACAACAACAACAACGATATACCTGAGGAAGCAGTGGTTGTATTTTATTCTTTGTTTCCTCAGAGACTCCCAGGACCTACACAGAGCCATGTATGCTTGTGTTTGCTATTTTTCTCTTTGTGTTTTTGCATGTCTATATTTATTTATATATTTATTCATTCAAACATGTATGACTGAATTTATAAACATATTTGAAAATAATACTCACACATATATCAGCGGAACATGAGCTGAGAAAGATATACCACTGTTGGATATGACAGAAATTGAGAAAACCAGCTGATAGCAGTACAAGGAAGTCCTTGTTCTGGAATCTCCAGGCGCTGTTTTGTCACTAGAAGGTGCTGCTCTGGAGGCTGATATTAGCAAAGGTGTGTCAGGTGTATGGAGGCCGTAAGGAGGCAGCCCCTCCACCATGCAAAGGCACAACAGGCCAATCACCTGTTTGTCTTAAAACCTGATTATGCAAAACGTAAGAGAGAAAACCGGACTGATTCTAAAGGCGACGAACTGGAACGGACTACGACTTATGGGACTTGTATCACAAGAAGTATAAATGGGAAGGAAGAGGAGCTGGTGGAAGAGATGAGGAAAGCAAAACTAGAAATCCTGGCTATAACGGAAACAAAGAAAAAAGGACAAGGAGTCATGGATCTCGATGGCAACACGCTGCTCTACAGTGGTGTACCCACATCTGAAAGAGCTAAAGGGGGCGTGGGTTGCATTGTGGCCAAAAATCAAAAAGATAGTATCAAGGGATGGAACTTTGTCTCGGAGCGCATTATGGTCGTAAAACTAAAAGAAGGAGAAACCATAGTCAACCTGGTCATAGTGTATGGGCCAAATGAGGATGAGAGAGCAGAGGTCAAGGAGGAATTCTTCGAGCTGCTTCAAAGGACAGTGGATGACTGCCTAGATGAAGTTATCATGCTCGGAGATTTTAATGCCAGAGTTGGAAATGACCATGCTAGATGGGGTGGAGTTATCGGAAGATATGGAGAAGATACTCTCAATGACAATGGAAAACGACTCCTTAGATTCTTCAGTGAGCAGAATCTGATCATTACAAACACAAAGTTCCCCCATAAGCGCATACATGCATACACTAGATGTGAACCAACAAAGAATGAGAAGTCAGTGATCGACTATGCCATTGTTCGGAGAAGCTCATTCAAATATGTCCGAGATGCTAGAGTCTGGAGGGGGCCAGAGATTGGAAGTGATCACTACCTGCTAACAATCAAAAGAACAACTGAAAGAGTTGCTCAGCCTAGGAACTGCCCAACATCACGCAAGAAACCAAATAAACAAGCGGGAGAAATGAGCATTAGGACCTACAAGCTGAGAGAGCCAGAAATTAAGACCAGATATCAGGGGCTTATTGCTGCAGCGGTGAGCAACACAGAAGAACGACCTGATGACTTGGAAACTCTCTGGATTAAATTCAAGGATATCATAAAGACAGCTGCTGCAGAAGCATGCGGTGAAGTCCGACTTGGGAACAAGAGAAAGAGGACACCTTGGTGGACAGAGGAAGTCAAAGAGAAAATAAGAGAGAAGAAAATGGCATGGAAACAATACTTAGGAGCTAAAAACACAACAGGACAAATGGAAAAATATAGAGAATATGTGACACTCAGAACAGAAGCAAAGAACAAAGTGCTAGCAGCAAAACAGAAGTCCTGGGGAAGAATTTGGAGAAAAGCTAGAAAAAGATGCACAAGAAAACCAGAAATTGTTCTATAAGACTATAAAGAACATGAGGAAGGAAAAACAATGCCCTCTCAAATTTATAAAGGACAAGCAAGGCAAATTGCTTACTGCCCCGAAGGAAGTAATGGAAAGATGGAAAGAATATTTCTCAGAACTCCTGGATGGTGAGCATGGTGAAGCATCAGAAATGATAACCACTAGCACAGAAGAGAAAACCAATGATGGTGAAGATGACATAAAGATGGAAGAACTGAAGGCAGCACTGGAGAAAATCAAGATGGGCAAAGCAGCAGGGCATGATGGTATAACACCAGAAATGGTTAAGTACATGGGAGCATCAGGCGACCTACTACTCTTAAGGGTTTTACAGGCAGCGTGGTACAACAAGACCATACCAAAGGATTGGGAGATTGCCATCATAACACCAATTTTCAAAAAGGGTGACAATCGACAGTGTGGAAACCATAGAGGCATATCCCTTCTCAGTGTCCCTGGTAAAATCTACTCTAGAATCCTAGAGCAGAGACTCCGACGCCTAGCTGAGCCACAATTGGATGAGGTCCAGTGTGGATTCCGAGCAAACCGAAGTACTCAAGACCTAATCTTCACACTCAGACAGCTGAGTGAAAAGGCCCTTGAGTATAAGAGTGAGATCCATCTTTGTTTCATAGATCTGGAAAAGGCGTTTGACAGGGTCCCCTGGAGCAAACTTTGGGACTGTTTGGCAAGGAAGAATATTCCAGCACCTCTGATTCATGCTATACAGAGCTTCTACAAGTCTTGCAGAAATTATGTGAGGACAGCAAACCATAAGTCAGAAGAGTTCAGGACCACCACTGGTGTAAGACAACATTAGACAATCTTTGAAGGACTGAGGACTAGAATGGAACCAGGCCAGGAGGAACACAGCCGATAGGATAGTCTGGCGCTCTCTCTTCCAAACCTCTACACCTCACGGTAGAAGGGGATCGACTAAGTAAGTGTCAGGTGTAGACGTTGCCTATGTCACAGCACTCTGTGTGTTTGGACTTCATGATCTGCCATTATATTTGTCTCTGTCTTTTATTAGTTTTTTGCCTTATATTTATTTGCTAAAAAGAATAATGTGGATGTCCTGAAAGAGGCCAACGTGCAAAAGAAGCTTATTCTTCATGTTAGAAGGAAGCAGTCTTCATTTTTGGGCATGTTATGAGAAAAAGAAAGCTGGAATATATCATGACTACAGGAAATATTGAAGGGAAGAGACATAGAGGATAACAATGACAGAAGGTACTGGACAGTTTGACAGCATGGCATGGACTAAAGTCAACAACAGATTTGATAAATAGTACTGGAGTCAGGAAGTTGTGGTGAGACATGATCTCCTATGCCACCAGGCATGGTATTTGAAGAAGAAGATTTCTATGTTTGCTTTTAAACCTTTTTTTTTTTGCATCTACTTAAAATGGCTATAGGTAAAAATTGGTATTGAATTTTACATCTTTAATTGTTCATTTCTGTTTTTTCCTAATTTTTCTTATTTTATTAATACACTTTTGGTAGCTTTATATAACATTTTTTTAAAATTTTTAAATTATGTATAATTGTGTGCACTGTTTAGTTCCCCGCGGAGTCCATGAAGACACAAATAAAGAAAAAGACAACTACACCCTTAGGCATGTCGTCTTCTTCTTTGATCCTTAGCCGCCGACCGTCAAAGCAGTCAGTGGCCATCACGCCTAGTGGCGTCTTGTAGGGCAACAACAAATTGACTCCACTTTGCTCGGTCGGCGGCCATCCTTTGTACAGTGCCCCAACTCTGGTTCATTCTTTGCATCTCAGCCTCCACAGTCCTCCGCCAGGTTGTTTTTGGTCGGCCTCTCTTTCGTTTTCCTTCAGGGGTCCAAAGCATAGCTGTTCTTGTGATGGCATCGGGGTCTCTTCTGAGGACATGGCCAACCCAGCTCCAGCATAGGCATGTCGTACAAGGTAATTAATATGAGGTTATGCAATGGGCTGCCAACCTCATCATGTAAAACTAAAAGCCACATAAACCCCTGTTGTAAAATCATGTCACTGCTTGGTGTAGGCTTCCTTCCAAATCACCAGCTATAGTGGTGGCTCCATGCTCTAGTAGGAGCCCTAAGGATGATGATGATGATGATGAACATTCTTAATTTTTCTTATTTTAATAATGTACTTATGCTTTCCTCGCTGCCTTTTCCTTCCCTAACTCAATAGAAGAGTCAGGTACCCATTTACAGCTGGGTGAACTGGAGCAAGACAATCCTGTGATTCAAACCTGGCACCTTCACTGCAGTAGACCAGCGCTGTAACCACTCTATCAATTGGTATACATATTATATATGTTTGTGCAATTTTCACAAGGGGCTGGCACCCTTATCTTGTAAAACAACTAGCTGCAGAAGTCACGACTGCAAAAGCACTGAATGTTTTCATGCAGGCTTTCTGCAAAGGGACCAGTTGCAGACGAGGCTCCATGTACCACAGGGAACAAAAAAGGGAAAATGATGATGATAATTGTCAATTTATCCAATTATTAATTTTTTATATTTCACAGGTGAAAATTCATCTGTAACAGCACACATCCAGTTGAATGACATAGTTGCAAAAACAAGCTACAAGAAAAAACTGGGCCATCTGATTGGTCCATTTACTGTAAACATGGATTGCTTTGTCATAGATTCCACTGTCTAATGATACATTTATGCCTCAGGTATGTTTGCCAGTATTTCTGCCAGGAGAGATGTTTTGTTCAGCTTACTTCCTAAAGTATCCAACTAGACCACAAGATCTTTTGTATTTGGACATGTGCCTTAATGTAACCAACAAACCTCGAGTCTAAGTTGAACGAGGCAAACTTTCTATTTAAAAAGAACAAAAAAATTCAGTTCAGTTTTAAACTTGTATGAGTCTCATGTAATGAAAACATCTTCAACGTTTATTCTAACATTTCTGAAGCCATCATAGTTGTGTTTTTTCTTGGTAGTAGTGCCAGACAAATATTTGGCTTACTATCTTCACTTCTTCTTCTTCGGTAACTTCTTGCTGTGAAGTGTGGGAAATTGAAGTTTTTGCTCTTGATCAAAGTGAGTCACATTGGGTAAAACTCAGGTTGTTGTAGGATTCCAGGTAATATTGTCAATCCACGTGCCTGTTGGTCTTCGTCTTGCCCGAAGATCAAATCTTCTACTGTTGTAAGTGTGTAGTGGTAACTGATTGCTCTATTCTCTGTCTCTCTTAAGTTTCCATATTGTTGTACAGATGCTCAATTAATTTTGACAGTAACTTCACTGTCTTTTTGACATCTGTTACACCCCCCTAATGTAGGTGTATCGTCATGGCCAATGACTTAAATGGCAGCACTGATAACGTTTTGGTTTGGTGGATATTGATTATCTGCTAACGTTACTGTTGTGTTGTGGATCTGGTAATGTCTACAGTTGATACCTACATATACGCCACACAGGCAAACACTGTAGAAGTCTACTGGTAAGCGATGCACAGGTTCTCGATACAAATAGACCACGCCCACTCCGGGGCTATTTCTAAATACGTGTTAAGTTCCCTGTCACACTTGTAATATTAAGTGCGTGTGTTGGTTTAGTCGTTTACACCACAGGTACGTACACAAGAGTCATGGATGGTTGTAAACGACTGGTGACATTTCATATGGGTTTATTCACGTCACAACACATTGATGAAATACACATAGAATACCGTTCACAGCACAACCCAAGATATAAATTACCACATAAGAACTGCGCACTCGGCAGCTACAATGATATCATAATACATGGCCTAGAGTACTCATATTAAACTCAGCGTTCTAAAGAATCCTCAATAACAATCCTCTCACAGGAGCTATCATGATTCATGGCCTAAAGTACTCTTATTAAACTCAGCGCTATAAAGAATCCTCAATAACAATCCTCTCACAGGAGCTATCATGATTCATGGCCTAAAGTACTCTTATTAAACTCAGCGCTATAAAGAATCCTCAATAACAATCCTCTCACAGGAGCTATCATGATTCATGGCCTAAAGTACTCTTATTAAACTCAGCGCTATAAAGAATCCTCAATAACAATCCTCTCACAGGAGCTATCATGATTCATGGCCTAAAGTACTCTTATTAAACTCAGGACTCCTCACACAGGAGATAATGGCCTTTAAAGACTGCACACTGCAGTTATAAACATTTCCACAATCATCAAAAACTGCAGTTTCATACTACGCTGTACCCACAGCGAAAAATCCGTCGACATTTTAAATTCAGCACTGTACAGGCATTTCACACTTCCCAAAAAAACACTGTCTTCCTACCCGGTCAAAACGCCCGGAACACTCTCCCTAGATAACACACTCGTCCCGCTCAAAAGCAGACACGAGACTTTCTCACTGTTCACACAACACAAACAATTGCGGGCTAGCAGCGAGCTTCTCTCACCCAACTCAAAACAATACAGAATAAACTATATCAGCGCTTTTCACGCTGTCTGTAATCTGTCTCTCGAAACTATCACGAGATACTCTCTAAATAATTCGATAGCTAACAAGCAACTAAGTGCTATAACTCAAAATCTATTTCAACTACTAACATACTCCAGTTTACTTCCCCTTACACTAAAACTGTTCGTTACATCTTACCTCACCCCCAGAGAAAAAAATTGATTCTATCAATTTTTTGACAAATACATTCCCCAAAACCAAAAAAGATTAAGAGGACAATGAAACTCTAACATATGCGTATAAGAATTACTTTAAGTTAAGTTAAAATAAGACATCTACAAAATATAAGCATTAAGTGAAATGTAAAAATGAAGTATCCAATGTAATCAACTAAGCATACCAAAAATAATGCATTACAAAACCAAGTTAAGTGAATACAGCACAACTAAATAGGAAACAACCGATAGTACAAGAAAAGACAAGATCAAGCAAACGAAAAAATGATCCGTAATAAAAGTAAGTATGAAATTAGAATATGAGGAAAAAAACAATAATATTACATTCAAACAATTTGTTATATGTAAAATAATTACAAATATCACAAGTAGCTACACTATATTAAGTTATACCATTAAAGTAACAATACATAGAATGAAAGTTTAAGAAGCGAAAGAAGAAGTATACAAGGAAAATGAAGTGAAACGTAAATAAAGCACGAAATGTAAACAAAATATGAAACCATACTGAAAAGACAATAGAAAAGAAGGGATGGAATGAAGAATAATCAACAAAGACAGATAGAAAGCAAAAGGTATGAATATAGAGAACGTTGATAAAAATATATACTAATAACAATTTAGATCAACAACGTATTTCAAAATAAATACAAACACGATCGAAAAGCACAAAAGAAAATAACAAAGTATTCCTATACTAATACTACAAAAAATAGTTTATAACTAAACAAAACATAATCAGTAATTTAAACAAGTTATACAAGTTATACATAATCAACAATAAATTATCGACACCACACAAAAAAGTGATAGCATTGCTATAAGACCAACGCATAATCAAGCGCTAATACAACATAACATCCAAAAAACAAACAAAAAACTTTCTTTAAAGAACTAACATTACTCTACATATCAAACATAGCACATAGTCAAACGCTAGGCATACACAAAAACAAAAATAAAAAATTACAATGTCTGGGAAAAAAAAAAATATTTTCCAAAAAATACAGTACAAAAATATTTCGTAATGCTAAGTTACATAAAAATAGTATTTTAATTAAATTAATTCAAATCTATAATTAACAAATTAACAAAAAACTAGCTTTAGCAAAATGAGAGACATATAACAATTCCTGTATCTAAGCAAACACTAAACAACACTTTTAAGTTTTTCAAAAAATACGTCACAGAGAAACACACAGAAAAACACACTTTTACCAAAATACAAGTTTGCAAATACATGAAAACAACGTAATGTATGTTAAGCAAGTGCTTAAATCAGATCTCTAGATTTCTCAATCAAATAACAATATCAGCAAACGCTGTTAATTTTCTCTATACAGTTCAATTTAAACTTTAAATATTTCCGGCTGACAATCACGTTCAGCTTAGCTATAGTGTTATTTAGTTATAAATTTATATCTATCTCCACCTGATATATTAAAAGTAACTATTGTAACATTATAACTATTGAGTATGGGCATAGGGCTGGCAAACTCATCATGTACAAAACTATTCTACCCAACACATCTGTAAAACAAAACCAAAAAAAAAACTTCAAGTTCTACACCAGAGTATAAAAAAAATAGGTGTAAATAGGCATAGGTTTGTAACCAGTAAGGTTAAATATAAATCTGCTCATTGCATTCATGAATAGTAAACAACACGTCACTACCATCTAACACACTACATATTATCCAAAACACAATAGTATAAAAAATAGCATCGAAATGAACTAATTTATAATTAAAACAGTCATACATATAAAAAAAAACAATAGACATCAAATGATGCGTAAAGATGATGATCATAATATAACAACCTATAATGATCTATGCAATAGAATACATTAACATCTACTGTCCTAATAAACAAACAAAACAAAAATCAAACGCAAACAAAAATCTCCATAGGTCTTGCCGACATCTCATAAACACTAGGGGTAAAACGTCGAACCATGGTTAGCACGCTGATATGTTCTGCTTGAGAAAACACTCGCTCGGGCACAATGTTGACCTATATTCTTGCCGCTACCGTAAACAGCCGTTAACGTAAACAGGAGCGCTGACCCATATCAAGAAGTCGCCTCTGTTCAAAAAATACAAATGAAAATTCCATTTTAATGAATGGTGAAATTTACTACGAACAACGGAGAGGTTAAACAAACAATTACCCCGCACTGTGGTCCGTGTGGTAATCTGGTCACCCCACGATGTCATCGACTCTTCGTTTAAGTTCACAACAACGTGCTGCTCTTTCAAAATCAGAAACATAACAAGCAGTAGTATTTGTGACATCATTATCATTGCTACTTTGCTTAATAACAATGCTTCTAGGCTCATGTCGAGCAAAATTAGCATAATTGCTCTTATTATTCGTCGTTTGATCAAAATATTTATCATCATTTCCTCTTTGTTTGAGACTATTATTATGTCTATAATCCCAGTTAGACTTGTTATGATTAACGTTTCTACTCCGCACAAAAAATCTGTCAGAAAAATTATTGCACGATTGAAAACTCTTCTTGTATTTGTCTGTACCATTATTTTCAAAATTCTGAGAATTAAACTGTTGAGATACATTAACTTGTCTCTTATCTCTCTGAGAAGGAAAATGATTATCATATGAATTTCCTTGGTACTTTCTAAACTTAGAAACATCTCTCCTACAAAAACTCTTTCCATTCTTTTCTTTGACAATATGCTTGTTTACAGTATCATCTGCAGATCTATAAGTATCTTTATCGTTACGCCTATAATGGGTTTCATCCTTGGAACCACTACTTATAACTTTATCCCTTGTTATCATCTTCTGAGAACCTCCAAAATCAGTTACTCGTTTACTCTTTGGGCTTTTAGCTTGAAATCTATCAGGACTGACTGTTACCTTATCATTCTCTCTATTACACTTCCGCCAAGATTCGTTGCTATTGGAAGCAGAATCAAAAGACCTTCGAAAGTTATATTTTCCTCGAAAAGATATTTGTCTATCACATCTAACCTTTCTATCCGCAAAGATTGTATCGGGCTGGATCTTTGCTTTTTTTTCTTGTTGGTAAACACCCTTCTGTCTAGTATTGTCAACATTGACAGTAGACCATATTCCGCTGTTTAAAATAACATCGAGTAGACCCTCTACCCTTTTTGTACTTTCTGCAATTTCAACATTTTTGTGTGAAATTTCTTCACTTAATTTCCTATTTAATTTGTCAAATGTCAAAACTTTACTTCTCTCCTCTGTTAATAATCTCTCAATCTTAATGATCTTCTCTCTCTCAGTCGTTAACTCTTCTAATCTCTCTTTTTCATCCATTTCTTTATTTGCATCAATTCGTCGTGCCTCAATTTGACTATCATCATTATCCATAAGTACATCATCTTTCTTCGGAAATTCTGTATACTTTTCTTTCATTTGGTGACTAAAATTCGCATTGTCACTTAACAGCCTAATAAATGTTTCATTACATAATTTCTCACATTTCTTGGCCTGAACTTTCAATTTCTCATGTATCTCTTTCTTTTTTTTAACTTCTCGAGTGAGATTACCCACTTCATCATCTTTGTCTTTCACTCGAATTTCCAACTCTTTGTTCTTGTTCAATGCTGCATTTAACGCCGCATGTACTTTAGTAAGTTCCGTGTTTGACTTATCTAACTCATTTTCGAGTTTAGAGACTGTTTCGTGTAGTTTACTCACTTCAGTAGTAACTTTTAAACAATTGTCCCTTTCCCGTAGGGCACTCTGTTTGTTGACTTTTATTTGTTTCTCACTTCCTAATTCCTTTTTCTGCTCATCAGGAATACCGTTGTGGATCATTTTGAATATATTTTGCATTATCTGTCCGTGTTCAAGTTCAATATACTGTTGTAAAAACACACGAAGGTGCTGTAGCAAATCAATCAAATCCTTAGCCATTATTGAATTACAAAGAAGCTTAAAGTTATGTTCAGCAAATAACTTTAGGGATACTGACACATTAACCAACAAATCGTCCATGATCCATACTCCAAGTCTTGGACCTCTCAATCCCTTTTCATCTCTACCTATTAACAATGCACTCTCCAACATAGGCCTTATATCTGCAGGATTATTATCAAAATCCATGGTGATTTAATCACTCAGTTAACTATATATCTATATCAGTATAATTATTAATGTCGCAAGTTTATGTTTCAAGAAGTTCTGACAATTACCCTTCCATTTCACACAGTTCAGTATGTATACCAAAAATATTATTCATAACTTTGTATCATCAATTCCTCTTCCATCTGAGGGAAGTCAACATATATCATACAACCATCAATACTTAGCATCAATACTAAATCCTAATAATATGTCTATATAGAATTAGACAACAAAAACAACAGATTTCAACAGTATAGGAGATGCAAAGCACAGGAAGGCTCGTTGACATAGTTAAGGCGACACAGTTCACATCACAAACATAACCACTTATCTTGAATGAAAACTCTTCTGTTCCTTTCCGTTAACACCCTGGATATCACAAAGTTCAATGGTAAAACAATCGACAACAGAAAGGCATTGGAACTTGACACCTTGATTCCGCTCAGGTCCTCGATTCAGCACGCTACGTGCTAACACACCGCACAGGAAAGCAGGAAATGGGTCACCGTCTGTCAATTTCGTTGAAAGAAGGTATACCGCTCGTTCATACTGCCTGATGATTACTTGTACTGGTATACAGACGCCACTGTATATCATGACATCTCATAATCTTGAGTAATAAATTCCTTGACTTGCGACTGACACTTGAGTTAACAGTTCCCAGTTTAACTGATACTGAATAAGTTTTCCTTGGGCCTGGATACAGCTCTCAAATGTGATGTCTGTCTTTCATATACTAACGCCACTCAGGCTACACGCTAACACTTGTGAATTAATATCACGCGAATTTCGCGGGTGTCAGATCCTATAAAACTAGCACACCACTGTTACACCCCCCTAATGTAGGTGTATCGTCATGGCCAATGACTTAAATGGCAGCACTGATAACGTATTGGTTTGGTGGATATTGATTATCTGCTAACGTTACTGTTGTGTTGTGGATCTGGTAATGTCTACAGTTGATACCTACATATACGCCACACAGGCAAACACTGTAGAAGTCTACTGGTAAGCAATGCACAGGTTCTCGATACAAATAGACCACGCCCACTCCGGGGCTATTTCTAAATACGTGTTAAGTTCCCTGTCACACTTTTAATATTAAGTGCGTGTGTTGGTTTAGTCGTTTACACCACAGGTACGTACACAAGAGTCATGGATGGTTGTAAACGACTGGTGACATTTCATATGGGTTTATTCACGTCACAACACATTGATGAAATACACATAGAATACCGTTCACAGCACAACCCAAGATATAAATTACCACATAAGAACTGCGCACTCGGCAGCTACAATGATATCATAATACATGGCCTAGAGTACTCATATTAAACTCAGCGTTCTAAAGAATCCTCAATAACAATCCTCTCACAGGAGCTATCATGATTCATGGCCTAAAGTACTCTTATTAAACTCAGCGCTATAAAGAATCCTCAATAACAATCCTCTCACAGGAGCTATCATGATTCATGGCCTAAAGTACTCTTATTAAACTCAGCGCTATAAAGAATCCTCAATAACAATCCTCTCACAGGAGCTATCATGATTCATGGCCTAAAGTACTCTTATTAAACTCAGCGCTATAAAGAATCCTCAATAACAATCCTCTCACAGGAGCTATCATGATTCATGGCCTAAAGTACTCTTATTAAACTCAGGACTCCTCACACAGGAGATAATGGCCTTTAAAGACTGCACACTGCAGTTATAAACATTTCCACAATCATCAAAAAACTGCAGTTTCATACTACGCTGTACCCACAGCGAAAAATCCGTCGACATTTTAAATTCCGCACTGTACAGGCATTTCACACTTCCCAAAAAAACACTGTCTTCCTACCCGGTCAAAACGCCCGGAACACTCTCCCTAGATAACACACTCGTCCCGCTCAAAAGCAGACACGAGACTTTCTCACTGTTCACACAACACAAACAATTGCGGGCTAGCAGCGAGCTTCTCTCACCCAACTCAAAACAATACAGAATAACTATATCAGCGCTTTTCACGCTGTCTGTAATCTGTCTCTCGAAACTATCACGAGATACTCTCTAAATAATTCGATAGCTAACAAGCAACTAAGTGCTATAACTCAAAATCTATTTCAACTACTAACATACTCCAGTTTACTTCCCCTTACACTAAAACTGTTCGTTACAACATCTTGTTTCAATTTCTCTGTCACGTCTTCCATTTATGCCTTATGCACACACACACACTAAAGACCCAGAGTGTAGTGTGTAATTATTAAAAACTAAACACTGTAGAGAATGTACACAATTTTTTTTATTTTATTTATCTAATTTTTTTTCTTCTAAATTGTATTATTTATTTTATTATTTTTATAATATATATATATTTATACATATATTTTTTTTCACCCTCTTTTTTCACTCTGTTTTCCAGTCACTGTTTTCATTATTTTTTTCGCTTAATGTACTATTCACTTCCGCGGCAGCCATTTTTGCTCCACATATGTTAACACTTAAGGGAGTATTTTTCTCTTATTTCTATAGTTTCTTGTTTTCTACTTAATTCTCACTTTCTTTCCTTCCTAACTCTTTAGCTCAAGAGCAGTCCTGTAACCATTTACAGCGATAGATTTCAGCTTGATGCTATGTGGATTTGAATTTGTTTTGCCCCCAGAAGCTAGTGCTCTAACCTTTTGCCACTTGAAGTTTCATTACAGAATATGGCAGTGTGAGAAAAATTATTCTTGACTTTGACTTTTCCAATCCCCTAGGTTATGAGTTTTCACTCTTTTTTCCTTGTGCCAGGTAGTGAAAGGCACATGTCTTTTTCATTTGCATTGTATCTCCATACAGGGTGTTGGTGATGGAGGGGTTTAGTGGTAGCAATTGCTTCCACAGGTCTGCTAGTTGTTAAAGACATAATTACCCCACTCACACACCCAACACATTTTTCTTGCGAATTAACGCTCATCATTTATGATGCTCAAACAGCCCACACAATGACTAATTTTGTCCATTCAAGCCCTTGCCAGCAATAAAATTCTTCATCGCCCTGAACATATCTCCATGGGTTTCAGCTATTAACCAGTGATTCACAACCAAAATTAATATTCCTCTTTCATGCCCTTTAGGTAGTGAGCATAAAGAAGCTAATTCACCGGCAGAAGTGTTCAAGAGTGGATATGTCTTTCCTAATTCAGGGTCATGCACTTTGAACCCGTTATATTTCTCATTTGTTACATTTCTGTTAAATCTACTTCAGTTCTTTCATCCCAAGTGACCTTGCTTGAGATATTACCTTTAGGTTAAGAACAACTGGTCTGGGTGATGCTTACTAGGTAAAGTTAGCCCCACTAGCAAATACTGCTGTAAGGGAGTGAAGTGTTAGAGACTTCTCTATACTAGGTCCAGCTTTGAGAGGTGGGGGTGACATTTTTTTAAATCAATTAATTAATTGTTAAAAATTCTAGCCCTAGTGTTTTTGTTATCAGTTACTCATTTCTACATTTATCTTTCCTCACACTCCAGATGCTGCTTGCTACACAGCTTAGCCTTGTTCCCGTGAAATTTGGACAAGAGCATATATTTTGTCTTTCTGAACTGAGTCAACAAATCAACACAATGATTCAGACAGCTGAGTGAAAGGCCCTTGAGTATAAGAGTGAGAACCATCTTTGTTTCATAGATCTGGAAAAGGCATTTGACAGGGTCCCCTGGAGCAAACTTTGGGACTGTTTGGCAAGGAAGAATATTCCAGCACCTCTGATTCATGCTATACAGAGCTTCTACAAGTCTTGCAGAAATTATGTGAGGACAGCAAACCATGAGTCAGAAGAGTTCAGGATCACCACTGGTGTAAGACCTTATCTTTTCATACTCCTTATGGACGATGTTATCAAGTCATGTAAGGAGAGAACAAGAAAGTATTCAGTGGGGTACTGGAAGATGAGACAGGTATGTATTTCAGAGCTGGCATTTGCTGATGATGTTGCCCTGATTGCTAAATCAGAGGCACATCTCCAATCCAACCTGCAAGTCTGGAAAGAAGAGCTGGAGAAGAGAGGGATGGTCATAAGCAGCTCTAAAACAAAATCCATGGTGATATCACGCGAAGAAAGAAGACATCAGATTAAGCTGGGAGAACAGGTCCTGGAGCAGGTTGACCACTTTAAATATCTCGGAGCTATTATAGACCGAAAGGGAGGCATCAAAGAAGAGTTGGCCACTCAAAAAGCAGCAGCTGGGAGACTTTTTCAGGCCATAAATCGAGGATTCCTCAGCAAGAGAGAGGTTGGTAAGAAAACGAAGATGGCTGTATACCGCTCCACCTATGTCCCAGTCTTGACATATGGATGCGAGTCATGGGCAATGACTACAACCCATAAAAGCCAGATCCAAACCTCAGAAATGAGGTATCTGAGGAAGGTGGTTGAAGTAACAAGAAGAGACATGGTCCGCAACCAGACGATACGCCAAGGCCTAAAATCCCACCCCCTGCAGACCCAACTAGAACAGTCCCAACTAAGATGGTTTGGCCATGTCTGCAGAATGGGAGAAGATCGGCTACCATGACAAGCATGGGAAACAAAGAGCCAGGGATCCAGACCCCCAGGAGAACCCAGAGTCCGCTGGGAGGACAACATTAGACAATCTTTGAAGGACCGAGGACTAGAATGGAACCAGGCCAGGAGGAAGACAGCCGATAGGATAGTCTGGCGCTCTCTCTTCCAAACCTCTACAGCTCACGGTAGAAGGGGAACGACTAAGTAATTAAGATTCAGGTAGGGGTCAAAGTTTAAATTTTGGATGCAGCAGAACATCCAATTTAGTTGAGAGTATTACTCTAGCTTGGCCCACCTGGTAGATCCCAGTAGTCTCTAAGGAGAACAGAAAGAATGGAACAGCTACTCCCTCAGGCAACGTTGTAAAATGCAACTAATATGAGGTTGTCCACAAGGCTGGCAACCTCTTCAGTGTTGTTACAGAAACCATTACTACAAGAGAATGTGAATACTTTGGTGTAGGCTTCCTACAATAGGATCAGCTGCAATGTGATAGTTTCTGTAGCAATTTGTTATACATGATGAGGTTGCCGACCTCATATTGGTCACCTTGTATGACATGCCTGGGTGTACAGTAGTCTTATTCTTTCTTTATCTCTTCAGAGACCCCTGGTCAAGAAAAATAAATAATGGATAAAGTTATTAACTCTTATAAAAATGCTTGTTTGACACTACTAGATGTCTTCTTTGTTATTCCTGAAAAGGACGTTGGTTGCGTTATGTCTGTTTACAGCAAAGCTGCGATACTTGCGCCTTTCAGTCGACACATCTGACTTCAGCACGGCATTTTTTGGGACCGTGTTAGCCTTCCCTCTTCGATCCCTACTCTCTCAGCCAGACTGCAGTGATGCAGCCTGTTTCCAGGACCACCACTTGGAGGTGGAGTAGGGTCTTGGTCAGCTATGGTTGCTGACTGCTGTAATTGTGCTGAAGAATAACTGAAACAAAGAAAATTATGGCACAAGAACTGAAGCATATGAATAAACTGAATAAACAGTAAATATAAGTTCTAAATTAACATTTTCATGGCAAAAGAATAAATCAAACAGAGATATAAAAAATTATTTTATTTGCAGTTTGCATCAGCTGATTCAACATATACATACTTGTATACTGAGTAATAAGAAAGTACTGGCATATCTAGCAGTCATTTTCATGACTAGCCCATATTAAGGCTTAATCATGTTTGCTGCAAGGCACTAGTAGACCTTTTAAGGGCTTAGTATTTACCAACACTGCACGAGTTCAGAGTTCTTTTTCTTTTAAAACTGGCAGTTGTGCTCTGATATAACTGAAGGACTTTTTCCTAAGTTGAAAACAGTGTGCCTTGTCACATGAAGGCAAATACTATAAAGATACCAACTTTAAAAAAAAAATAGATACCACGATGAAATATGAATAATTTCATCAGAAATAAATCAAGAAGTGAATATAAGGCTGAAAGTGATGCATTTTGAATTTTTAAAAAAAAAAAAAATGCAGGAAAGACTATATACCACAAGAGTGGCATTAGTAGTTTCATTACAAAGAGATAAAGAGATGAAAAAAACGACAAAAGTTAAAGTTTAAGCACTAAGAAGAAGATTACTTTAAGTGGTTGAATTGAGTTGGCACAAACATATAAGCCACCAGAAGCACAGACTGGGGTTGGATTAAACACATCCTGAGAAAATATTTGCTACGTATTACATGGCAGTCGCTAGACATTAAACCAGAATGAAGGAAAATAGTAGAGAGGAGGGGAAAAAAAAAATTAAAACATCTTACTAGGAGAAAAGACAAGAAAAAATCTACACTGCGGCTTCAAGGCCTTCATCAGGGACAGACAAGCAAAAAACAGAAAGGAAAGAAAGTGAGAATTAAGTGGAAAACATAAAAGTAAGAGCAAACACTCCCTGATATGTGTCACATATTAGAATGAAAATGACTGCTGCTGAACCGGAAATGGATAGAAAATTCAAAGCATAAATGACAAATGATTAAAACAAGAATGAGGCATTGTTCAATGAAATTGGGAAGGATAATAGCAATGTTACATAATGCATGGAATCTATCATAAAGAAATTGTGAACTGCCTGGACAGCAGACAGACATGCCAAAGGACATTCTATAAAGCTACAAGTCATGACAGTTAGTCTTGAATGGAACTTAAATGTGCAGACAGCCACTGAAATAAGTAAAACATTACAAGAATAAATATTATACTTCTAAAGTTTCAATGCCCTTGTACAGTCAAAGGTATACTTGACAGACGAAAGAGCTATTGGCCCCTATCAAAAAAATATTGAAAGTAAGGAGACATACAAAGCAATAGATCAAAAAGCATTGTATGCATGAATTATTATCCTGTTTTTTCAATTTCAACTCGTCTGTTCACTCTAAACTACACCAGACCAGCATCCCTGCACATGCTGTAGAATATCCCTTTGGAGTTTATCAGGTTTTTGGGCGTGTCAAACTCACTTATGACACCAGCATCCATTACAATGATCCTGAAATAGTGGAAGTTATAGATTACAATGTACTCCTATGTGCACATGTAAGATAAGTTGTTTTTCTTGTGTTTTTTTTTTTAAGGAAAACAATATCTCATTCAACCTCTGATAGGCTATAATTAGGATATACAATTTTTACAATTCAAGATAATAACTTCGATATCTGATATCTGAATATGGCATGATTTCATCCATCCAATCAATCCAAATAAGGTAAATCAAAAGTGTCAAATTGTGTGAATCTGAGTTTGTATGTCTTTCCCTGTTCCAAAATGGCAGTCTCTCACACCTGCAATGTTTTTAACAAGTGGAGGAGGGTGGAAAAAGCCCGGGGTGTCTGGGATAACAACCAAGTCACTATTCATTTGTCATCATCAATTTGGATTACTAGAATCTCATCAGAGCCTCGTGTTTTCACCATATTCTCACTTCTTCTTCTTTGATTCTTAGCTCCTGACTGACAAAGCAGTCAGTGGTCATCACGCCTAGTGGAGCTTGTAGGGCAGCAACACACTGTCCCCATTTTGCTAGGTCGGTGACCATCCTTCGTGCCGTGCCCCAACTCTCGTTAATGCTTTGCATCTCAGCCTCCACTGTTCTCCACCAGGTTGTCTTTGATCTCTCGCTAACCCTTTTTTATATATTAATTTTTGTTATATACTATTTTACTATACTGTTTAGTTTTCTAGGTCTGTCTTTTCTCAACACCTGTTCTACAGTTATGGGTGCAGTTCTCTGGGTCTGTCTATTCTCAACACCTGTTCTACAGTTATGGGTGCAGTTCTCTAGGTCTGTCTATTCTCAACACCTGTTCTACAGTTATGGGTGCAGTTCTCTAGGTCTGTCTATTCTCAACACCTGTTCTACAGTTATGGGTGCAGTTCTCTAGGTTTGTCTTTCCTCAACACCTGTTCTACAGTTATGGGTGCAGTTCTCTAGGTCTGTCTATTCTCAACACCTGTTACACAGTTATGAATGAATTGCATGAAAAGAACTTGTAGATACGTTGTATTAAGAAAGAAGAAAATATTAACCATGGGTCAAGCACCAAATGTTTATATTCTTAGTTGTTGAGAATAAATGAATGAAAGATTCTCTTTTTCTTCTTTAAGGAGCATTGGTCCACCAGTGAAGTTGGTCACATACAGGAAACATGTGCCAAAGGACACTGTGTTCATTCCATGTGGCTTTTGTAGCAATTTATTTTACATGATGAAACTGCTAGCCTTGAGCTAAGCTCGTATTAGTTACCTCGTAGGATATGCCTTGTATGAGCAGGTCTCCTAGAAGACCAATGGGAACCATAGCATAGACAGTAGTCCCTTTGTAATGACATGCATGATATATCGCTCAGAGGAGATACTGTTAACTCCCCTTTACTGGACCTGGATATTTTAATGTGTTTTTTTTTATTGTAGAAATTTATTTATTATTTTCTAGTTATTTATTTTCTTTTGGGGAGCTATGAGCAAGACTATTCACAAGGGGGGTAAGTCACTCTGAGCTGTTCATTGTTTTATATAAGTTGGGTAACTCTTTTCATGTCTGACTGTGTGTGTGTCGGGGAAGTTTCTTTGGACACCATTTGTTGCTTTATGAAGAGAATGAGCTTTGCTTAAAAATAAATGTGATGTGCATGACACATTAAACCATTTGAGTAGCAGCATTCCTTAAACTGGAGATTTCACCAAACAAGTTAACAAGTATACTTTGTTTACAAAGTTCACCGTTCTCTGCCAGCCTTGTTGTAGAATGCAACTATGAAGATCTGAGAATGGAACCAGTTGTAAGATCATATAGAAACATTTAAAACAAGGCTGAATTCAGGTCAGCCCATCTGTATGAAATAGGACAGGGAAGACTTGGATCTGAAGTGGGATGCTCAAGGAAGGTAGGCTTTGAGAGACATTATAGAGGGCCTATGCTTAACTGGGAGCTGAAAGGGAAGAAGAGGAAGACATTAAAAAAAATATCTGCTGCTCTTTGAAGCATGTCATAAAAGGCGACTAATAAGAGATCGTGCACAGGGCTGGCAACTGTATCATGTCAAACAAACTGCTATAGAAACCACCATTCCAAAAGCAAATGAATACCTCGATGCAGGTTTCCTGTAAGAAGACCAACTGCAGTGGTGCTTCCATGATCCATAGAGAAGAAAATAGGACATGATAATGCTGATATGTAAGATTATAGCACATTTTCTGTTTGTAATTATATTAAAAAAATCTTCAGCTGAAATGTCAAGTCAGTCCTATTGCATGGTTCTGAGACATGGATAATAACAGAAACAATAACCCAATAACAGAAACAATAACCCATAAGGTGCAGACGTTCATGGATGGGTTTTGTGTAGCACACAAGGATTGAAATGGTACGACAAGGCCACCAATGTGGAAACGATGACAAGAACCAGTGGAGCAAGTGAGAAGAAGAAGAAGACGCTGGTGATGGATTGGACACACACAGAGAAACCTATTAAAAGCATTAACAGGCAGTCCTTGTTCTGGAATTCACAGGGAAAGAAAAGCAGAAGTAGACCCAAGAACACACGGAGAAGAGAACTGGAGACAGAAATAAAGGGATGAGAAACATGGAAAGACCTTAAGCTGATGGCACATGAGTGGTTGATGAAAGCCTGTCTTTCTTGGGGAGCTAAAGGGTATTGATTGACTGACACGTTATTTTCATTGAAGGAAAGATAGTAGATCCACAAGAATAAAACAAATACCTGTCATAGTCCATGATGGTATTAAGTCGATGAGCTATAGCCAGGATTGTGCAGTCTTTAAAAGCATCTCTAATTGTTTTCTGAATCAAAGCATCTGTTTCCATGTCAATGGCCGCTGTAGCCTCATCTAGTATGAGAATCTTGGTGTGCCTTAGCAAAGATCTGGCCAGGCATACTAGCTGCCTCTGACCTATACTGTAGGGTTATATGCACAAAATGATAATAATGTGGAATCTGCAGGTTTGCTTTGTAGACTTAATTAAATTATTATTTTAAAAATATGAGCGGAACTGGAGGAATCCTGAATACCCTAGGTCCGGTGTGGATGATTGATCAACAGCAATCTTTCAATAGATCACAGGGGGATGATCTGGCAGACCTCTAAAGTATTGGAGGGGGAAAAGAGAAGGAACTTTTAATCTAGGAAAATTTCAGACTAGCCCTCTGCCGCTGGCATTTAAATGTGCGGTATCCCAGGATTCCAGTTACTTTTTCTGTACTCGCAGTAAAAAGCCATGAGCTAGCTAACTAAACTTCACTTTATTTGTAAAACGTGTAAGATAGCAACGTAACTGTTTCTGTAAAATGAAGTTAACATTTTGATCAAACATTTAAGTTTGAATTTTCACATGCTCTGTTCATGGAATAAGGAGGACACAGATCATCCAGCAAAGTTACTTATAGGCTGTACTTATTCAAATGCCCAAATATAGGCTGTACTTATTCCAACGCCCAAATAGAGGCTGTACTTATTCCAAAGCCCAAATATAGGCTGTACTTATTCCAGAGCCCAAATATAGGTTGTACTTATTCCAACACCCAAATATAGGCTGTACTTATTCCAATGCCCAAATATAGGCTGTACTTATTCCAACGCCCAAATAGAGGCTGTACTTATTCCAAAGCCCAAATATAGGCTGTACTTATTCCAAAGCCCAAATATAGGTTGTACTTATTCCAAAGCCCAAATATAGGCTCCACTTATTCCAAAGCCCAAATATAGGTTGTACTTATTCCAACGCCCAAATATAGGCTGTACTTATTCCAAAGCCCAAATATAGGCTGTACTTATTCCAGAGCCCAAATATAGGTTGTACTTATTCCAACACCCAAATATAGGCTGTACTTATTCCAAAGCCCAAATATAGGCTGTACTTATATCAAAGCCCAAATATAGGCTGTACTTATTCCAAAGCCCAAATATAGGCTGTACTTATTCCAATGCCCAAATATAGGCTGTACTTATTCCAAAGCCCAAATATAGGCTGTACTTATTCCAATGCCCAAATATAGGCTGTACTTATTCCAAAGCCCAAATATAGGCTGTACTTATTCCAATGCCCAAATATAGGCTGTACTTATTCCAAAGCCCAAATATAGGCTGTACTTATTCCAATGCCCAAATATAGGCTGTACTTATTCCAAAGCCCAAATATAGGCTGTACTTATTCCAAAGCCCAAATATAGGTTGTACTTATTCCAAAGCCCAAATATAGGCTCCACTTATTCCAAAGCCCAAATATAGGTTGTACTTATTCCAACGCCCAAATATAGGCTGTACTTATTCCAAAGCCCAAATATAGGCTGTACTTATTCCAGAGCCCAAATATAGGTTGTACTTATTCCAACGCCCAAATATAGGCTGTACTTATTCCAAAGCCCAAATATAGGCTGTACTTATACCAAAGCCCAAATATAGGCTGTACTTATTCCAAAGCCCAAGTATAGGCTGTACTTATTCCAATGCCCAAATATAGGCTGTACTTATTCCAAAGCCCAAATATAGGCTGTACTTATATCAAAGCCCAAATATAGGCTGTACTTATTCCAAAGCCCAAATATAGGCTGTACTTATTCCAATGCCCAAATATAGGCTGTACTTATTCCAAAGCCCAAATATAGGCTGTACTTATTCCAATGCCCAAATATAGGCTGTACTTATACCAAAGCCCAAATATAGGCTGTACTTATTTCAATGCCCAAATATAGGCTGTACTTATTCCAAAGCCCAAATATAGGCTGTTCTTATTCCAGAGCCCAAATATTATAAAACCTGAAAACAGATAATTTTATCAAGGTAGATCTTTAGAGAGCCTGTGTTTCTAAAGTAGATTCTCACAGCTCCTGGGAAGCCTACCTATGCCCTAAGTGAATGATACAAAAGTGAGTAAAGAACAGATAGGAAAATGTACAACAAAGTTTATTTTTTTCTGCCAATCTAACATAAGTTTTTGCTCCTCATACTGTTATTTAAAAAAAAAAAAAAAGGAAAGGATGCTGTTACACATCCATTGCAGCAAATTGGGAATATGGTGTTAGGCTCATATATTCTTGACCATCGGCACACTAAGGGTGATGTGAAATCCCATCTCAACTGGGGATCGAACCATGGACCACCGAGCTAGGAAGTACAGTGCTCAAAACCACTGTGCTGCCACGGCTCCTTCATACTGTTATTACTTTAAATTTATTTCTAATTCTTCTTAATCAATAAACACTTGCTGCAGTAATGTGCAATTGGAGATCATAATGCTTGCCATTATTTACTTATAGACAATATTTCAATTTTTGGTATAGATCGATATAATATCCAGTTACAACAGCAGAAAGTACACGATCATAATAATATATCAGTATTATAATACTAATGTTATAACAATTAAAATCTCAAACATCCGCTAGAAAAAGAGAGATGAACCTGTCCATCAGCTATCAGTTTGTTTTTTTCATTGGCTTAAAAAAAATTCTTTAGAAGTAAGGTGTTATTGGCAGTCTAAAACAGGAGAATTGTACACCGCAAGCTCATTAGAGAAAAGGAATTTCCAGCAGTTTAAATAAGAAAGGATAAGAACGCTGACATTGATATATGAAAATGATTGGTAGAGTACATTTCACCTAATGAAACAATGGGATATTCCAAGTCTAAAATAAGAATAATAAATCCAATAAATCAAAAGAGCTGAACAGGCAGAAGTGCTGAGATCATTGGCGTTGATAGTGAGAAGTTATGGGGGGGGGGAGAGAGAAATATTTTAACACTATACCTACAGAACTAACCCCAAAAAAGCCTTCTATGGACAAATAAATGGGGGGGGGGGGGAAGAAAAATGTTACCACTATACCTACAGAACTAACCCCAAAAAAGCCTTCTATGGACAAATAAATGGGGGGGGGAAGAAAAATGTTACCACTATACCTACAGAACATAACTAACCACAAAAAAAAATCCTTCTATGGAGAAATAAATTATGGGGTGAGGGGAGAAACATTTTAACACTATACCTAGTCGTCCTAATGATGTCATAGCATACTCCCCCCCTGGTCTCCTGGGTTGTGTGATCACATGCCCAGCCTTCTTGGATAAGGGCAAAAACATAGGAATTCCCAATGCAAGTTGCGCACGTTAAAAATCCCACGTCACAAAAATATTTCTAGAATGTGTGATTCCTATATAAACACATTCACATTCTCGCTGGTGCTATGGAGTTCATGCACTGTGCTGAGATCCTACTTGTGTGATCTAACTGATGGAGTTGTCCGTGTGCAATGAAGATAGCCCTTAAAACCAAACCAAACCTACAGAACATATCTAACCAAAAAAGTCCTTCTATGGACAAATAAATTATGGGGTGGGGTAGAAATTTTGTAACACTATACCTACAGAATATAACTAACCAAAAAAAAAAAAAACCTTCTATGGACAAATAAATTATGGGGTGGGGTAGAAATATTGTAACACTATACGGGACCCAAAGATGCAGCAATAGAGAATGCAGTCAGCGACCCATAGCTCGACTGCTTGCATCAGAGTCAGCGAACCAGAGCTGACCAAGACCCTACTCCACCTCCACGTGGTGGTCCTGGAAACAGTCTGCATCACTGCAGTCTGGCTGAGAGAGTAGGGATCGCAGAGGGAAGGCAAACCCGGTCCCAAAAACTGCCGTGCTGAAGTCGGATGTGTTGACCGAAAGGTGCAGATATCACAGCTCCGCGTAAACAGACACAACGCAACCGTCCTTTTCAGGACGAACGAGGAAGAAGAAGAAGAAGTAACACTATACCTACAGAATATAACTAACCAAAAAAAAACCTTCTATGGACAAATAAGTATGACATCATGGACACCCATGGTAGAAATCATTGTAAACCAAGCTCTTAACTGAAACATAATTTTAGAACAAGGTTTTACTAACAAGCAGAAGTTACCTAAATCTGACACCTCAAATAACAAGACTATGGACAAACCTAAGATTCGCTCCTTCTTCTCCACATTCATACATAAGTTTGTCTGGTTGTGCTGCCACAAAATCTTTTAGATGAGACCTCTCAAGTGCTGTCCAGAGCTGTTCATCTGTGTACTGGTCAAATGGGTCGATGTTCATTCGTAGACTCCCAGAAAATATGATTGGGTCCTGGTGGAGATATATGTTACTGATCAACAAACATGACCTTGGTCTTTTGTTTAACTGTTTTTCTATGTGTCTGATTGCTTGTTTGTCTGCTCATTTGTATGTTACTTTCTCTATCCAATCATCCATTCTTCCATCTGTTAGCCTGACTCCTATTTGCATGTGTATATATCTGTTTACCTGCATGACAGTCCATGGGTATATGCATCTAGCTATCTTCCTGTTTGTCTATACCTGTAGTTCTCTGTCTGTAGTCATCTGCTTGTTTGTCTATGCCTGTAGTTTTCTGTCTGTAGTTATCTGCATGTTTGTCTATGCCTGTAATTCTCTGCCTGTAGCTATTCATCTATATACATACTGTATCTATACATGAAGCTATCTGCCTGTCTGTCTATGCGTGTAACTATCAGCTTCTCTCTCTATTCCTGCAGTTCTTTGCCTGTAGCTATCTGTTTTTGCTTGTAGTTATCTTTTTGTCTGTCTATACTTGTAGTTTTCTGTCTGTAGCTATCTACCGGTCTGTCTGTGCCTGTAGCTTGCTTATCGGTAACTATCTGCATGTCTATGTAGCTCTCTGTGCATAAGGCAGTTTATGCCTGTGGTTATCTGCCTGTCTATACCTGCCAATAAATGGCAATCATTTATGTGTATAAGCCTGGTAATATTAATTTAAAAAAAAAAACTGCTTATACCTGTGGCAGGATGGTCAGCTTTCTTCTGAGGTCATGGAGGCCAATGCTGGCTATGTCGATACCATCAACAGTTATAGGTTTGAACAGCAGAGCTTAATAAATCCTATGACCATGCTTTAAAAAAAGACCATTAGGTGCCATGTTAAAAATAAAAGCACTGCAGATTTCTTGTGCCCCGTATAATACTTCCAAAATTAAAAATTTTTTTTTTACTATCGTTGATTGGCAGAGTGGTTAGAGCACAACATATTTTATTATTATATCATATAGCACATGCTTCTTGGGGTGAAGTTCTTCTTCACCTTTTAAGTCCAAAAGGAGCATGGTCCTTCAAGAAAGTTACAGGGTTTAAAACCTGGTAACGTCACACACCAGTTTCAATAAATCAATCAATTAATACCCTTTAGCTCCGCAAGGAACATAGGCCATCAACGAACACATGCCAAGTCCTCAGTTTTACTTCTGTCTCCAGTTCTCTCTCCATGTGTTATTTAGTCTACCTCTGCCTCTCTTAACCTGGGGATTCCAGAACAAGGACTGCCTAGTAATGCCATTAACAGGTTTCCTCAATGTGTGTCCTATCAATCTCTTGTTCCTTTGGCACTTGCCTGGTTCTCGTCATCAGTTCCATCTTGGTGACCTTGTCATACCATTTCAATCCTTCTATACTACTGAAAACCAACGGGCTGATCACCCGTTTGCCAGTCACTTCGATTACGGAAACAACAGCAAATGGATTGATTTGCCATTGCCCTAAAGACGCCAATAGGCGTGATGGGAAACAATGGCAAAGAAAACCTATCTGCTGTTGCCCTAAGACGCCACTAGGCGTAATGGCCACTGACTGCTTTGACGGTCGGTGGCTAAGGACGGAAGAAGAAGAAGAAGAATACTACTGAAAGCAGCCATTTATGAAAGCCTGTTGCGTTTTGGTTTTTTTTTTTTGTTGTTCTCCATGTTTCAGAGCCATACAATAGGACTGACTTTACATTTGAGTTGAAGATTCTTATTTTCGTGTTGTACTAGATTTCTCTTGATCTCCATATGTTTACTAAGGCATTGAAAGCTCCTCTTGTTTTTTGTATCATTATTTTGATATCATTGTCTGTCCCTCAAAGTTCGTCTATATTGCTGCCAAGATATATATATATATATGTGTATGATTCTACATCTTGTAGTAGTGTTTCTTCGATCTTGTATCTATTCTCATTATCTTCATTCATAAGTTTATTCAGCTATAAATAGGTATCCGACTCTGCTCTTGAATTAAGATAGGTAAAGACAATGAGGAGATGAACTGCCCCCCCCCCCCTCATAAAGCTGAGATCTAGTATTAGTCAAGTCTCTAACACTTAACTCCTCTATGGCAGTATCAGCTAAGGGACTACCTTTAGCTGTAGCCTACCTTTTACCTTTACAGCTGCAAATAACAATCAGAATGCATGAAGCAAGGGAAGGTATTAAAAACACCCTGATACAGTACTGTTAAACAAAACAGTCTTACTTACTTACTTAGTCGTTCCCCTTCTACCGTGAGGTGTAGAGGTTTGGAAGAGAGAGCGCCAGACTATCCTATCGGCTGTCTTCCTCCTGGCCTCAACAAAACAGTCACTGGACATAAAGGAGGACAACGGACAACAGAAAAAGAAATATAAGTGATAGGCTTCCCAGGATTTGAACCGAGGACCATCCAAAACGGATTACCTATATTTAATTATTTACTATTCACAGGACTCAGGTTTCATTCATTATTTAAACACAAGATTTAAAAGTCTGCTTTCATCAGGCTGTCAGAAGCAGTGTGCAGAAAAAGGCATAACAATATAAATGTCAAAATGTCCAAAGTCATAAATGCCAGAGCCCCATCATCTTTCCCAGGTCCCCGGGTGGTGGACCTCTAAAGGGGCAAAGACAGAATAGGCCTTCTGCTCCTTCAGGCATGTCATAAGAGGCGACGAACACGGGGTGGTTCTGGGGTGGCAATCTCATCATGTAAAACAAACTGCTAAAGAAAAGACAGCAGCAAGAGCATGTGAATGCCTGGTGCAGGCTTTCTGTAATGGGACCAGCCAGCTACAGTGGTAGTCCATCCTTCTTACGGAGTGAAAAGGAAAATAACGATGATCGTTACAAGTCCTTTGTGCACTGCGATGCGTTCACTAGTTTGAAACATCGCTGTACTCAAATGGACTACTTATTGAACGGCGCGCCTGGCAAAGGGGCGACCGACCCCAACCAGGCGCGTCCACGGGTGGCGGATAGTGGAACGACCTCCAGATATGGTGTGTCAGCTGCGAATTAAGTCAGCATTGCTGGACGAATAAGCAATCGCGGACCAAACGGTGATGTCCTCCCAGCAGGACGGGGAGGGGTAACAGGTGGCACTGATATCCCCACTGAAATCCCCCATATGTCCTACGACGGGTGCATCAAGCGAGTAAGAGCCGCTATAAGCTCTAGCCACGGGGAAGGCAAACCTCGGTAAACAAACCAATCTGCTGCCTTGCAGCTACCACCGGGAGATGGAAAGGCTATGGGAGACAACCCTGAACAACAAACACAACCCGGCCTGCCGAAGACGGAGTGTGTTAGCTACGGCGCAGACACCGGGAAAAATTAGGACACACACGCTTTTGCGGTATGGAGTCATGCGACAATCTCGACTTACGTCATGGCGTCGCTCCTATCAGCTACAACCGGGGAGGAGCGGAGCCAGGCCCCTAGCCTCAAAAGGGCCCACCCAAGCAACCGGTGCCTTTGCCAACCAAATGGTCGGGGGAAGGCAAAGTAGAGCAACTGACCAACCAACCCACTATCTTACAGTGGCTCAATGGAATGCAGAAGGAGTGAGGAACAAGAAACCGGAGTTACAAGAATTCCTCAGGGAAAATAACATTGATATAATCTGCATCCAAGAAACTCACCTAAAAGATACCCAACGATTCTTTGTACGTGGATACCAATCCTTCCGCCAAGACAGGACAAAAAAAAACTAAGGGAGGAATCCTCACACTGATTAAAACCTCAATCCCAGCAGTAGAGACACACAGATCTGGTGAGGACGAACTTAAATACATAACAGTCCAACTACTGCTGCCCAGTGGAGACTTAATGATCACAAACTGCTACAGCCCTCCAACCACAACTCTGGAGCTACACAAAGTGAAGCTTGCAGCATCGAGACACCTCATTATGGGTGACTTCAATAGCCACTCACCCAGCTGGGGCTATGACGCAACAGATCCAAGAGGAGAAGAGGTGGAAGATTGGATGGTAGAGAATAAACTAATTCTAATAAACCAACCAGAGGATAAGCCCACCTTCTATTCCAGAGTATGGAAAACAACGAGCACACCAGATCTTGCTATGGCTACAGATGACATACATCGACTCACCACCAGAACAGTAAATACTCAACTGGGAGGAAGTGACCATGTACCAGTCACATTACAGATATCTGAGATAAGAAGTGCAGGAGAAATCAATATGTCTCCTAGCTGGAATTTCAAAAACTGGGGATTTTTTAAAGAACAAGCCGACAATTTCTGTCAGAACATTGCCCACTCAAATAACATCAATAAAAACATCTCCATCATCAGTGAGGCAATCATCCAAGCAGCAAAGAAGTCAATTCCATGAGGTAAACGACGAGACTACAAACCATACTGGAGTGACAACCTGGGAAAACTCCATAGTGAATTAAATAAAGCACGGGAAACTATGGAGCAAAATCCCACATTAGAGAACACACAGAGGCACAACAGCATAAAACAAGCTTTCAATGAACAAAAGAAAGCTGAAATCCAAAGGAGCTGGCACCAGAAGACCAGCAGTCTCAACATGGAAAAGGACTCAAGCAAGCTATGGAATCTGACAAGAGTGCTAAATGAAGAAACAACAACCAGCTACTGTAAGACTGTCATCAAGGAAAATGAAAAATACCACACAGGAAAGATGGCAGCAAACATCCTGGCAGATTTCTACAAGGAAGAAAGCATCACATCACTTTCACATGCACGTATCCAAGAAGTACGTAAGGAAGTAAAAGAAAAACTGAAGCACCAAAACCCAGATATCTGCATGAAGTCACCCCTTACTATGAGAGAACTCAGTGCTGCCATAACAAAACTAAAGAACAGAAAAGCTCCAGGAAAAGATGGCATCACAAATGATATGATCAAGAACCTTGGACCTGTAGCCAGGCACAAGCTCCTCCTAATCTTCAATCAGTCATGGAGTACTGGAAAATTTCCAGATCAATGGCGAGAAGCAATCATTGTTCCCATCAGAAAGAAACAAAAGGAGAAAACAAGCAAGTCCAGCTACCGGCCAGTTAGCCTACTGAGCTGTCTGGGTAAGGTAATGGAAAGAATGGTGAACTCAAGATTACTGAAACATCTGGGAAAAAAACCATCTGCTTGATAACATACAGTCAGCATTTAGGAAAAATCGCAGCACCGAAGACCAACTAGTATATCTAGCCCAGGAAGTAGAAAATGCCTTTCAGGAGAAAAAGAAAGTACTGGCGGTTTTTGTAGACTTGACAAAAGCCTTTGATAAGGTATGGAAAGAAGGACTCCTCCTTAAGATGCTCAACAGCAAAATTGAAGGGAGAATGTTCAACTGGATACGGGACTTTCTTCGATACTGCACAGAAAGAGTAAAACTTGACGGGAAACTGAGCCATCGCGTCACTCTATAACAGGGTGTGCCACAAGGAGGAGTTATCTCCCCCACACTTTTTATCATATATATAAATGATATTGCAGAGAAACTGTCCGGGCATATCTCCAGGGCTCCTCATGCTGACGATTTTGCTGCCTGGTGTGCTGCTGAACATTTGCCTACTGCGAAGTACAGGATGCAAGCAGCGCTAAATACCATCGGTAAATGGGCATCAGATTGGGGAGTACAGATAAACCTCTCCAAGACAGTAGCAACCTGCTTCTCTCTGTCAAATCACCGAGAAATGATCAATCTGCAGCTAAATGGAAGTGAACTTCCAATCGAGGAAAACCCAACATACCTAGGAGTCAAGTTGGATAAGAGACTCACCTGGAAGCCGCACATAAAAGCAGTAGAACAGAGAGCAATAAGAAAACTCTCTATTATGAAGAAACTGGCTGGCACAAGTTGGGGGGCAAATACCAACATACTTAAAAAAGTCTATACAGGCACAGTCAGACCTGTACTTGAATATGGCATGTTAGCCTGGGCCACAGCATCTAAAACAAACACAGAATGTCTAGGGAAAGTGCAAAATTCAGGCCTTAGACTAATCACTGGAGGGATGAAGACTTCTCCAATCCAGGTAATGGAGTGATACACCAACATCCGCTCTCTTGATGACAGACGTGAGGAAAAGGTATTCACTCACAGTGAGAAGCTTCTACGAATGCCAAGTCATCCAATGCATGCCAAACTCCATAGTGTGACAAAGAACAGGCTGAAAAGAACCAGCTTCCTAAACATCTCCAAACATCTGCATCGATGCCATGAAGACCTCCTCCCAAATCGATCTACTGAGATTGAAATGTTAATTGATTACGAGGAGCCAGACGACTGCCATGGAAATATATCTATCATCACAGAAGTCCCTGAAATAAAAAAGAAAGGCCACCTGACCCCTCAACAACTAAAAACTTTGGCTCAAGAAATGATTGAAGAAAAGTACAACCCGAAGGAGTGGACACATGCATACACAGATGGATCTGCTGAGGGGGCAGTAAAGAACGGTGGAGGAGGCATTTTTATAAGATTCCTAAATGGAAAGATCATCCGAAAGGCCTTCCCAACTGGAAAGATCTCCTCCAATTTTAGGGCAGAAGCTATGGCACTACTGCAAGCCCTGAAGATCCTCACCAGACCTGAACAGCAGCCACAAGCTAAGATAGTAATCTTCACCGACTGCAGATCATTACTTGAATCAATACAAAACACCAGAAATGATAACATGATGAATGAGATCAGATCTGAGCTTAACATCATCCAAAGGTCATCAACCATTGCCCTTCAGTGGTTACCTGCCCATTGTGGAATCGCTGGTAATGAGAAAGCAGATGCTCTATCAAGAAGTGGCAGTAAAATGGAACAATATAGCCACCCATTGCCCTATCGGGAAGCAAAAACCATCATCCACAACAAGTACAAAAATCAGTGGAAGGAGGAAGGGGATATATACAGCAGAGATGACCCAATCCACCACCTAAACAGACACCAACAGATGACAATTTTTTGCCTGAGAACTGGTCACTGCAGATTACTTGGACATCTCTATCGCCTCAAGATATCCCACACGAATGAATGCCCATGCGAAACTGACTTCCAGACTCCAGAACACATCCTCCAGAACTGTCCAACCCATGATAAATTGCGACGTGCGACCTGGCCAAAAGGTAGTGAGCTCCAGCAGAAGCTATGGGGCTGCCGCGCCGACCTGGAAAAGACTGTGGACTTCGTCCTGGCGACAGGCCTGCAGATTTAGCATGACTACAAACCGAACGCAGAAGAAGTAGAAGAAGAAGAAGAACGGCGCGCTACCATATTAAAATGACAATCATGTAAAATAATTTATGCAGACGCGCGTGACAAAAGAGCAGAAGTGATTAACTTTTGCTAAGGACTTTTGGACTGTGTTCTTGAGGTGTCAAGACGTATGTGTGTGAGCTTTTCCTCAAGTATTTGATGTACAGTTTCATATGTCTGCATTTCAGTGAATGTCAGAGATGTGTGGCGATTGACAGGAGAGTATTTTAAATTACTACAACCTAATATTTTGACGATGTCGCTGTAAAAGACTGTAATGCAGACTCAGACATGCAGACGGCACTGTTGCCGGTATTTCATGTGTGATGACGGTGTTACTGGGGTTGTTCCCAGTTGTTGCGAGAGTTTGCTTGTTGATACAAGGGGGTCCTTAATGATTATTGTTGCAGACTGTTTATACTGGCTCTTCTATCTACGTTTACTTCCATTTTATCCCTTGTCTTTCTCAGTCAATTATGGGATCGTGCTATTGATGTTAAAGTACGCGAAGGTGGGATAGAATATGGGTCGACTTCATAATATAATCAAATTCCAACGTTAGAGACTTGATAAGTCATTCCGTGAGTCCACATATATTTATTATATCACTTCCATACACGAACAGTTTACATGTGGTCATCATGAAGAATTATACATAATAAGTTGCAGTTCATACTTCATATATTATTCCTTTACAAAATCAGTCCTTTGTCTCGTAGCTTGAAAACATAATAGTCAGAACAGCATAACTGTATGCACGCGTGGTTGGTAATTCCAACGACCGACAGTGAGATTATGCGTCTGGCATTAGTATAACTAAAGCGGACCGTTAATTCATCTTGACAAGGTTTAGTCAATTACTAACCTGTGACTTCATCTTTCTTCATCATCACATTGGACTGACCCATGTCCATTATTTAATATAATATAATTGTGCGGCAATACATGCCCGGCAATATAACATTCCAAGGACACGTCTTATCGGTTCGACGGTCGTCTAGAAAAGGGTCCAGTCTCTTGGTCACCGTGCGTGACTACTAATGCTGAAACGTCACAGCGTTCACTAGACTAATAATACTTTTACATTACATTACACGTTGTAACCCCTAAAATCGCATGCTGCTAACCTCTAGCAGACCATGCCAATTAAGCTACCGTAACAATTCCCTGTCCACCGGGGGAAAAAAAATCTATTAGATAGATTTTTTTTTTCAAAAACCTATTTGAATGAATATCAAAAAATTTAACAATATCAAAAAATTTAACCAAAAATGCGGCATATGGCCAACGATGTTCTGTCTAGAACAGTGTCGTGGTCATGTCGACTTACTAACAGTCATCTAATATATAAATCATCATATTATACATAAATGTTATACATAAATTTTATGTGAATTAAAAGAGAATGGCTAATGTTGATATCTAATTAAATAATTAACTTAAAATATGTCGCAATGAAATGTCATGTCAGACTAATCTAAAGAGTTAAAATTAAACTAATTAATTATATTGAGTGTGTAATAAGAATAAAGTTGTTGAAAATCTAATGTAAGAGAAATGAAAGGATATGTTAAGGAGAGAAATAAATAAATGAAGAATAAAGTAGCGAAAGAAAGTAATGTATAAATTTAACTTAGTTATGTGTGTTGGACATCAATTAAGTGTAGTATTAAGTTGTTAAAACCTATCTAACTAATTTAAACAATAATATAGTATGTAATGTATCAACATAATCTTTAACTATATAATATAATAGTTACATACAATAATAGTATCCAAGAATCATGTGAGTTCTTATTTTTTTTTTTCTTTCTTTCATTTTTTTTTTTTCAAATGTCATCTTTTTTTTTCATATTCTTCTCACTTTTCATTTTAATTTCCATTATTTTAATGTACTTAATTAAAATTAATTAAAGTTGGATATGATGATCCATACGTAGGCTTGATCCTTGTGAATTCCGATTAGAAGAAATGTTTATGTGTTTAAGTTCATAAGTATCGACGTTATTGACAATAGTTCATGTCGCATACTGAGTCACTTTGATATTGTTTTCTATTATTTTCACTTGATGCACGGAAATGTGTCCAATAGTTTTCTCATGCATGGATATCAGGCAAAGTCCTGGTGTAAGTACGAACATAGTTTCAATTGATTTTGTATTCACTATGTCTTTATTAGACAGATACGGTGTTGTAGGCAATAGTTCATGTATATGCAAAACAGTCAATATAATTCTACGTCTCTTGAGTAAGTATATGTGACGATACTATAGTTCAGGACTCGACATCAGTAGGATTTCGAGATAGAGTGTCTGCTAAGACGTTATCTGTTCCAGTTATGTGTTCAATTGAGAAGTCAAAAGGTTGAAGGAGAATAGCGAATCTGGTGAGCTTTGGACTTTTATGATTCGCCCGTCGTAGTGATGCTACGGCCTTCTGGTCTGTTTGTACTACGAAAGGGGCTCCCATCAAGAACTTTTCCAATTTCGTTATTGCCCACACCAATGCTAAAAGTTCGCGGTCGACAGTGGAGTACTTGACTTCTGGTGGTTTCAGTTTCCGTGAGACGTACAAGTTTGGATGGAGGATGTCGTCATGGTATTGGAGCAAACATGCGCCAATTCCGTAGTTACTCGCATCTGTGCGGAGAATAAACTTTTTGGAAGCATCAGGTAGTCTTAAAATTGGTGGGTTTGAAAATATATCAATTATTTGACGGAAAATTCTATCACATTCATTAGTCCATGTCACCTTCACTGGCATGTCCTTCTTTAATAATGAGGACAAGACAGCCGTGATAGATGACAAGTTAGGTACGAATCTACTGTAATATTGGACTAGACCTAACAAGCTTCTAACCTGTTTCTTCGTTTGAGGAACGGAAATGTTTAACATTTTTGAAACTGTACTGGGTAGTGTTCGGATATATCCTGCTCCAATAATGTGACCCAAAAAAGTTATTTCATGAAATGCCACTTGTAATTTTGTGGGTTTAGCAGTTAAATTGTTACTTCTTAATGTATCCAAAATGTATTCAAGACCCAAAAAATGTTCCTCAAAAGATGAACTAAATAAGCATATGTCGTCTATGTATGTAATAATGTCTGGTCTACCTGAAAAAATGTGTCGCATCATGCGAACAAAGGTAGCTGGAGCGTTAACAAGCCCAAAAGGCATAACATTCCACTGGTATAGACCTTGCAGAGTGGAAAACGCTGTGTAATATTTAGCTCTTTCGGTTAGTGGTATCTGCCAATAACCTTTAGTCAAGTCTATCTTAGTGAATATAGTTGCTGTCGATAGACGTGGCAGTAAGTCATCGAGTAGTGGATGTGGTTCGCTATCAACTATCGTTTGTGCATTTAATTTTCTATAGTCGACGCATAGTCTAATGTTATTGTCCTTCTTTCGGACAATAACTAATGGAGAAGAAAATGGGGAATTACTAGTTTCAATAATTCCTAAAGATAACATCTGTTCAAGTTCCTTAGTAGTTTTAGTAAGAAAGTGTAAAGGAACAGAATATGGATGTACCCGAATTGGAGTATCATCATTAAGAGTGATGTCATGACTAATGACTGATGTGCGACCTGGAACGTCGGTCAACACATCTGGGTAAGATTGTAGAAGTTCAGCAATCTGTTGATGCTGTTGCGGTGTAACCGACAAAGAGATGGTTACGTCCCGCCAAGATTCACTAGCCTGTACTACAGGTACAGGTAATGCTAGCTGTACCTCAGGAAAAGAAGATTCTTCTTCCTGGATAACAGATAAATTAGAATAGTGACATCTAGGTATGAAAGTGTCCTCTAGTTCATGAAAAACAGCTTGTAGATGTTCAGGTCGAGTATGAAATTGTTTGAGCATATTTATGTGAAATATTTTGTGATGTCCCTTAATGTCCAGGACATAATCAACATCAGAAATCTTATTGATAACCTGGTATGGACCGTTCCACGAGATGAGTAATTTATTATTGTTATGTGGCAATAACACATAAGCTTGATCTCCTGGAAATAATTGACGTAATCGTCTACTATTGTTTTGGAAAGTTCTAGCTTTCGCTTTAGCAGCCTCAGATGAAGCAGTTGCCATTTTACAGGCATCAATAATGTTATTCCGGAGATTAATTACATACTCATAAGATGACTGGGTATCCTGAGTCATCTCGGAGTCAATCAATAAGTCTTTTATTAGTCCCATAGGACCTCTTGGCGGAGCGCCAAAGACTAACTGAAACGGAGAGAAGCCAGTTTGTTCATGTGGCACCTCTCGATAAGCGAATAACACGGCTGGGAGTACTCTGTCCCAGTCCTGTGGATGGTTAACTGTAACTTTATGTAACATTTGTTTGAGTGTGCGGTTAAGTCTTTCTACAGCACCATTACTCATTGGGTGATAAATGCTGCTGAGATTTCTATCTATTTGCCAAGTCTTCATTATTTCAGTCATAGTCTCAGATATAAATTGAGATCCATGATCTGACAAAAGTTTTCTAGGAAAACCTACTCTAGAGAAGATTAGGTGTAGTGCATCAGCTACATCTGTGGTGGTGGTTGTTTTTAATGGGATGGCTTCTGGCCATCGTGTGCATAAATCGATGCACGTGAGAATAAATCTATGTCCTCTGGCTGATGGTAAAAGTGGGCCAATAATATCAATGGCCATCTTGTCAAAGGGTCTCACAGATATGTCACAAGCCTGAATAGGCGCCGTGTGAAAGGCTCCTCGTGCTTTCACTTCTTGGCATATCGTACAGGAGCGTACGTAATGTGAAATATCTCGTGATACTCCCGGCCAAAAAAAAGAAGATAATACTCGCGAACGTGTCCGAGTATATCCCATGTGACCTGCGCACTTAGAATCATGTGCGTGTTGAAGTATGTACCGTCTAAAAGCAAAAGGTACCATGACCTGTTGTCTTACATGAGTTTTATCCACAAAACATCTTAATAAAATGTCATTTTTAATAATAAAGCAATGACCATTATTATTGTTCATAGCAAGATTGTCAACTTTGTTGACCAATGCAAAAAATTTTGTTAATGACTTGTCTTCCCTCTGTTTTGCAGCAAAGGATACTCGGTCAATAGCAGAATGAACCTCGATACTTTCATGTTTGTCTGTTTCCTTGTTTTCCGTGTCCATATTCTCTAATTGTTTCGTATGTGCTCTGGTTATTACTGCATTTCCTATGCATAGATTATCTTTTTCCCATTTGATAATATCTTCCGGTGTGCAATCTTTACTTCCGTGTATACATCCCACCATAAGGTCGGCAATTGGATTTCTTAACATGCATGCTTTAACGTTGCCTGTGAAAAAAGGTGTATCAATATGTATAATTGCGGTTGGATAATATTCTATAGTTCCACCAAAGGTCATACACCTGACATGTTCTCCAGTTGCACAATTTGGATGAACAAGTGTCTGACGGATTCCGATCGTGGTCGATCCCGAATCTCTTAAAACTGAGACGATGGATCCATTAACTTTTCCTCTGTTGAAGATCAGCGAGCCTGTTCCGTCATTGACTGCTAGACTGACTTCTGGTAGAATGTGTCCGCAGTTCAGAACTGTCTCTTTTGCCTTCTGAAATATAAGATTACATGTGTGGGCAACTATTTGCCACGTTATAATTCATTGCAAAACAAGTAGACGAAGACTGTATTTCGTTATTAGTAGGTGAACTCTGAACCCCAGGGGTTGTAGCAGTAGTAACGGCTGCCCCTGTATTATGATTATAATTTGTCGATCTACGAGAATGTGAACGATGACGAGAATAATCAATTGAATTATCCCGTTGTCCTCTATTGTAACTGTTATCTCGATGTCTCGAGTTATAATTATCGCTATTGTTCCACTTGTTACCATTATTATAATTATATGACCGATTATAACTTGAGTTACGTGGATTACTGTTGTATCTGGACTGAGGTGAATAATTTCTGTTTTGTGGTCTTCCTCTATTAAAGTTATTGTTATAACTATTACGTCCCTTATGAAAATTAATGTCATAGTTTCCTTTGAACCTACCTCTGTCCACACTGTGTGTTCTAGGTTTGTTATTACTATGATATGCCATATTGGAGGCTACAGGAAGAGGTTCTCTTATTAACGAGCCAGAAATGTTAGCATTCGGATGAGCGGTGCAGTAATTTAAAGAAATTTTTTCTAACTCATCAATAGTTTCTGGTTTTCGTTCTTGCAGATAAGCAAAGAACGGTGGGCTGACAGAAGATAACACTTTATCCCTCAATAACAAATCGACTAACTTGCCGTAAGATTTGTTGACACCTGCCAGTTCAACCCATCTGTTAAAAGTATTGCGTATGTTAGCAATAAACCCTGTAAAGTCTTTATTATTATCTGGCAACAAACTTTTGAAACGTAATCTACATGCCTCTTCGTTCAAGTGGAAACGACGTAATAACAACGTCTTAATGGCCTCATAGTCTGTGGCTAATGTCGGATCAATATTTTGTGCTGCACTTGCAGGTTCGCCATCCAGAAATTCTTTTAGTTTAAGTGCCCATGCAGTTTTGTCAAGGTTATTGACCTTGCATATATCCTCAAAGCGCGCCAGCCATGATGATAAATCATCGACGTGTAATTTGAACGGTGGTAGTTTAAAGTAATAATTGCCTTTAAGTCGGTTGGAAGAAGGTCCAGATTGAGCATTATCATTTTGGCCTGCTGCAGCACCCTGCGAATGAAGTTTTGCTGTTTCCAATTTAAGCCGTTGCAATTCTATTTCTTGCTGCAATATGATTTCCTGTCGTTTCAATTTATTCTCTTCTTCAATCCGTAGGATTTCATCTCTTGCCATCTTTCTTTCTTTTTCTTGTCTTAATTCTTCTTTCTCTGCCTTAGCAATAGCTTTCTTTTCAGCCTCTTTTCTTTCAAGTTCTTCCATCTCTGCCTTAGCAATAGCTTTCTTTTCAGCCTCTTCTGCCTTATATTTTGCAAGTTGTTGTTCCGCAAATTCAAGGAGTGCATCTCCCTTTTTATTACAATCTTTTCCAATTTTAATGAAATGATCCAAGGTAAGCATTCTTGAAGTTGAATTATTTACGTATTCAATTACTTATGTCTAGTAATCACCACTAGAATCTATGTCGATAATTCTAATTACTCAAAGAATGAATAATCAATATAAGAAATTGCAATATTCCTGTACTGTTATTTATAAGTTCCACAAATCTATAATATTTTGTAAAAATATTATATATATACCTACTAATATCTATCATAAATAGTTATGATAGTTAGTTATATCAGGTGCTGAAATTATATCATGCACTTAATATTAGTATTCAATAATTATGTGTTATATCCCTAAATAACACTAGTCAACAACTAAAATGTACCAGAAATGAAAATAGCTGATCTTAACTAATTTTGGTGTGCTGAAAACGAAAATGACATTAAAAAATGTTGATTGGCTCTAGTTTTCAAGATATATGCTACTAGTTTATTTAATTACTGTCAATTTATATATATGACGCAACTGCTTTGGTGCATAATTTTTTCTAATGACCAATAAAAATGTAACTAGAAGTTGATGATGCAATCCTACCTATGATTACATCACCTTTGTGTATAAATATCTTATCTCAAATAAAATTTTGCCATTAGTTAGTGCATTTGTCCTTATCAAAAGTATCGTAGTTAGAAATGGCTAGGACATGTGTGAACAGTGCTAATAATTTCTGTTATATATGTGGTGAGGTGACATTTGTATCACAAAAATGAAATATAACTAAAGTGATTAAGAAGGCGTACAGTTTGTATTTTGGCTGCAGAATAGGAGATCAAGATAAGAGCTGAGCGCCACACATATGCTGCAATACATGTGCAGCACATCTTAAACTGTGGTTGACTGGCAAAAGGCAAACTATGCTTTTTGCAGTCCCAGTGATTTGGAGAGAGCCCACTGATCATCTCAACAACTGTTACTTTTGCATGGTCCCTCCAATTGGGAAAGGCATATCAAAGAAGAAAAAATGGACTCTGGAATATCCAAACATCCCCTCTGCAATACGTCCTTTACCACATGGCGATGACCTACCAGTTCCCAAAGTGCCAGAATCATTTTCAGCTGCTTCCACTGATGAAGAAGAGGACATTGGTGGTCCTGAACCATCAATCTCAAGCGACCCAGATTTTGAGCAAACTACATCCACTAAACCACACTTAATAACCCAAGGTGAACTGAATGATCTCGTAAGAGATCTGAATTTACCGAAGAACAAGGCGGAGCTTTTGGGTTCCAGATTGCAACAGTGGAATCTCCTGGCAGAAAATGTTACAATTTCTGTGTATAGGATACGCCAGAAGCCGCTTATTACATTCTTTTTCAAAGAGGGTGACCTTTCTGCATGCCACAACATTTCTGTTTTAATGGCAGCCCTCAAAATCAATGACATACCATAAGAGTGGAGGCTTTTCATTGATTCATCCAAGACGAGTCTTAAAGCTGGTTTGTTGAATAATGGTAATGTGTTACCGTCAATTCCAGTTGGTCACGCAGTTCATATGAAAGAAACTTATGAAAACATTAAGCAGCTTTTGAAGTGTATAAACTACGATCATCAGCATTGGTCACTTTGCGGTGACTTAAAACTGGTCGCTCTTTTGCTTGGACTACAGGGTGGATACAACAAGTACTGTTGCTTTATCTGTGAGTGGGATAGCCGTGCACGAAGTGACCATTACATCAGAAGACATTGGCCAATCAGGCAGTCATTGCAGCCTGGCAGTAAGAACGTTGAGAACCCAGCACTTGTCGACACCAGCAAGATTTTGTTGCCACCCTTGCACATTAAGCTGGGTCTCATGAAAAACTTTGTCAAGGCAATGGAGAAAGCAGATGAGGCTTTCAAAAACCTCATCAGAAAATTTCCAAGACTGAGTGAAGCTAAAATAAGAGAGGGAGTATTTGTTGGTCCGCAAATTCGAAAACTTCTTCATGATGACGAGTTTCTTTGCGTGTTGCATGGCAAGGACAAAGCAGCATGGCTAGCATTTAAGTCAGTAGTGGACAATTTTCTTGGAAACAACAAATCTGATAATTACAATGAAATTGTAGAAAATCTCCTTCTGAAGTATAAGCGTCTTGGCTGCAATATGTCTTTGAAAATTCATTTTCTGGATTCTCATCTGGATTTCTTTACGTCAAACTGTGGAGCGGTCAGTGATGAGCATGGTGAACGATTTCACCAGGACATTGCTGCTATGGAGACAATGTATCAAGGCAATTGGAGCCCTTCAATGCTTGCTGATTACTGTTGGATTGTGACAAGAGACACCTCATCGACTGACTACAAGAAGCAAGCAAAGAGAGCTCGAACAGCGACTGAATAATGGCGGAATGGGTTCAAATGTGCCTTTTTAAAACATGATATGTGAACTTTAAATAATGTTTTTATTTTTTCTATCATTTTATGTTGAAATATCAATTAATTGAGTATGTAACCACAATTTTTATAATGCTAAAGTAGAAAGACTAGCTGTTCACCCCAGAGAATTAAACAAGCATACATTATTTGTATTACTGTAATGTAAATTCATCATTAAAAAAAAAACCAGAGCCAATTGGTGAATTTCATTATGATATTTGAAATCAGCATGTCAAAATCAATAAGAAATGGTATATTTAATTTCTGGTACAAATAATTTTTGAAAATTTGTTGACTAGTGTAATTAGGTTATTTAATCTTAATAGTTAATTAAGTTCACGCTGTAGTACTGAGAAAGTGTACTAATTAATATTAAATATGTCTTAATATGTTATAAAGTTTTAATAATTAATCATTATATATTATGCCATAATCATGAGATATAAAGTGCATTGCCCATTTCTTGGACTACCACTGCAAATTGGTGCAAAGTCCCCAATTCTTCATTAAAACTCATAAAAATTTAATCATATTAATCTACACTCTTATTAATGAATAAATTATAGCATTAAAATTAAATTATAAATGGATGAGATGAAAACAAACAATACAATGTGTTAACCAAGGATTACAGAACAGTATTACCATACAACAAAGACATTTTCACAATAAAACTGCATTAATAAATAAGGTGACTAAACCGGAAGTGAGAGATTAAAGAATGAACTGAATAGAAAGTTAACCTGCGTACACAACAATTAGTGACGTATACATGGACTCGTTAACGGTTGTACAAAAAAAAAAAAAATTAAACTGAATGATAGTAAGGTCAGAAAAACGATAAAGATTACAAACATGATTACAGAAATGAATAAAAATTGAAACTAAATACACTAAAATACGCCAATTATAACTTGACTGGACATCTAACATGCAAGGTCAATTAATTGCAATTACGAACGAACGAAAATCATCGGAAGGTCGTCGATGGGTTCTTCGTTAAAAGCAATTAACTAACGGCCTTAAGGAACATTCAGAATGAATATCGGCATCCTCAGAGCCATGTTATTCATTCCAAATCGCCACCCATCCATACCCACGAATAAAGGACAACATCAACGGACAAAAAAACAAACAGATATAACATCGATAAATAATTAATAGAGAGGACATGCTTGCAAAAAGATATGGACTCAGTATTATGCTAATGAATGACAATCGTCCTAGGTCTTAACTTATCTTTAGAAGGCTCCGGCGATGTCAAGTTCATCAACGGACTAGACTAGTGCCTAGTACTGTTTGCTCATGATTGACTGATCACAGTATTCTCTTGTCTGGTCTTCTTGATTAAGCAAATATTAATCAAAACTGGAATGAGTTGACGGTTGTTCTTTTCGAAGCGTGGCATCTACGCATGATGTAGTGACGTCAGATTTGCATTGCGTAGTCATGTGTTCAACGTAGTATTATGCAAATCATGTGACTTGCTTGTAATGGTAAACAGTTGGCAAAACATGTAAACAAGAAAAATTTTTCCTTCTTCTTTCGTCCCCGCGATGGCCAACCAGTTGTTACTGGGGTTGTTCCCAGTTGTTGCGAGAGTTTGCTTGTTGATACACGGGGGTCCTTAATGATTATTGTTGCAGACTGTTTATACTGGCTCTTCTATCTACGTTTACTTCCATTTTATCCCTTGTCTTTCTCAGTCAATTATGGGATCGTGCTATTGATGTTAAAGTACGCGAAGGTGGGATAGAATATTGGTCGACTTCATAATATAATCAAATTCCAACGTTAGAGACTTGATAAGTCATTCCGTGAGTCCACATATATTTATTATATCACTTCCATACACGAACAGTTTACATGTGGTCATCATGAAGAATTATACATAATAAGTTGCAGTTCATACTTCATATATTAATCCTTTACAAAATCAGTCCTTTGTCTCGTAGCTTGAAAACATAATAGTCAGAACAGCATAACTGTATGCACGCGTGGTTGGTAATTCCAACGACCGACAGTGAGATTATGCGTCTGGCATTAGTATAACTAAAGCGGACCGTTAATTCATCTTGACAAGGTTTAGTCAATTACTAACCTGTGACTTCATCTTTCTTCATCATCACATTGGACTGACCCATGTCCATTATTTAATATAATATAATTGTGCGGCAATACATGCCCGGCAATATAACATTCCAAGGACACGTCTTATCGGTTCGACGGTCGTCTAGAAAAGGGTCCCGTCTCTTGGTCACCGTGCGTGACTACTAACGCTGAAACGTCACAGCGTTCACTAGACTAATAATACTTTTATATTACATTACACGCTGTAACCCCTAAAATCGCATGCTGCTAACCTCTAGCAGACCATGCCAATTAATCTACCGTAACAGACGGCCCAGTGAGGTTGGCCAGTTAACAGATATTGATTACGCATCATTGTTCTTATAAAGATGGAGCCATTTGTTGCAAGTACTGTGAATAAGCTAAGTTTCGTTCAGCGTGAGATGCCTTAATTTCTAAAGTTACAAGTTGCTGTTGTCGTTCTGTATTGAAATGATGAAGCATTAATCACCCTAGACACTTTACGTACAACATTGCCACCAACTTTACATACGATTATCAAATATGGAACGCAACAATGATGATAAATCTTTGACTGACGGAAACAAAAATGACTAAGACCATACCTTTTCTCCACCTAAGATATGGCAATTGACTCCTTTGAGAACAAGGTCGAGACCTGCCCTGTATCGGGTTTGGTAGTCGGTAAATGTAACATTTCCTTTGCTGGGCCAGTGGGCAGCAGGACGTTTAAGGGAATTGATTAGAGCAGCCTTTAATTGGATGAGAAATACAGGAGTTAAGATGTGATGGTTTAGTTTATTGAGATGCTACCAAGTATAGTGTACTGCATAACAAATATAGAGTAACCCTTAAGGAAGCCAGTACATTAAAACAATTCTGTGTCTTCTGCAGCCAGGAACATACTTTAAAGTACTTGGCACCAAGGTTTGGCTCCTTTCTTTAAACACACACATTCTCTCCCCCTCCCAATGTTTACCTTGATTTATTCTAGTCTGTGTCATTATTTTTGCCTATAACCTCATTGTTTCAGGTACAGCTTCAATGGTGCATAGTAATCCAGCAATTAGTATAAGGTCATAAAATCCAATAATTTGAAGAAAAACACACATAATCCAAAAAATAAAATTGTCAATCTTCACGTCTTTGTCAGCACAAATGTCACATACCGGTACAGTAACACTACACTCTAGTTTCTATTCACTTCTATGCTACAACATTATTGTCTCCTGAGGGTCCCTGAACAGGTGTTGGGGGCAAAGTGGTAGGGGTTGAGGTTCCTGATCTCTCCCAAGGGAGGGGGCGCCAATACTCTTGCTGAGAGTGGTATTTTTCCCAGCACTATGAATCTTTTACTGATCCATCTGGCAGCTTGACTCTTTTTATACAAAGATACGCATTGCAGCCTGTACATTGAAAAGTTGTCTTAACACTTTGAACTTTGGTCACCCTTTCCTTTCTTTTTTGCGGGCTCGGAGGTAGCGAGCTTCACAGACTTTGCTCTCGCCTAAACGATGATAATGAGCAATTGTTCTGTCCAATCTTTTACTGGTATTTGCTTTCAATTGAGTTTTGGCAGACTTTTCCCCAACAATTGATTATGTCCATGCGGAAACGCATCATGTCCATGGATCTGGGGATGGGCTGACCTCTCACTTCCGAGTACCTTTTTATTAGAATATAAGCATTCCGGACACACTACGCCAATCCTTTTATAAAAATCCTGACTGCTTGTTTCTCGTTATTACAACTGTATTTTGGACCAGTTTGTCCACACCATTCATGTGATCATTGAAGTCTTTTACTACGGCTGTGGCTGGAACCATTTCAAGTTGTCCTCGTTTGTTCCTAAACTGGACTTCAACTGGTTTAGGCTCGTGATAATTTGACAGGAAGTAATTTACTTTTTTGTTATCCCAACGAACTGCAAGCAGATTCCCATTTTGCAGCCATTCCTATTCTCCCCTTTGTCTATTAATCTTTATCAGCTGTTTGGGAAATCCTTTCACCAGATGATTGAGCAAAGTATGAGATGTATAGCCTCTGTCAATTGTTAGAACATAACCTTTAAGCTCCATTCCTTCAATGAGCTTTGTTACAGTAAATCCAAGTTTTCCTAAACGAATAAGATCATTTTGAACTGTGATCTTTCCTCTGTACACAATGAACCTGAAGGCGTAACCACTGTGCCAATCCACCAACAAGTCTAATTTTACTCCCCATTTGATGTGCTTTGGTTTGTTATACTGCTTAAAACCTAGACGACCACTGTAAGGGATCATCCGTCCAGACAAATAAACTTCCCAGGAATAAACTCTCTTTCAAATGTTAGAGACAAGTGTTTCACCATGCCTCTTATAACTCTGAATTTGTCAGTTTGATAAGCTCATTGCTCGGCGGTAGAGAAGGGGAGGAATCACTTTATTGGCAAAATTTGTTATAGTTGATGTTGAGACCCCAAAACCCTGTTGTTTGAAACAGCCAATCTGACTGTCTCTTATGCCATAATAAATAAATCCTTTCTGGAATATTGTTAGTGCAGAGCAAAACTGCCAGCACTTTCTTCATTTCCTGAAGTGTTGGCTTCTGCCAACGTAGCTTCCACATCTTGCCTTCACCTACTACACTCCTGCCATATTCATCACACAGATCTATCAAAATGTTAAGAAAATAATGTGAATAGAACTTTTTAAAATAATCGATAGGTTTATGTCCCGTTGGCAGTGGATGTTGAACCCCTGAGCCTCTGGCATCAAAATTTGGTGTTGGGTTTGGTCGTGGTTTGAGACGGTTCGTCCAATTATTAGTAATATCGAGCATGGTAACATCGTTATCACTAATGTCACTGTCTTCGTCCGAATCTTGTTCATTCTGTTCACCACTACTATCATCGCTGCTTTCCAATTCTCGCTCATTTCCATTCAAAATAGAAGTCCATGAGTCCTCGCTACCCGACTTATCAACATCGCCTTTGTCAAAAATTTCCATCTAATATATATATATATATATATATATATATATATATATATATATATATATATATATATATATATATATATATATATATATATATATATATATATATATATATATATATATATATATATATATATATATATATATATATACAGTAGAACCTCCATAGTTGACCACCTCCCGAAGTTGACCACCTCCCGAAGTTGACCACATTTTCATAGACCGGGCACGCACCACATGTACTCAATGGAAGACGACCTCTATAAGTTGACCACCTCTGTAAGTTGTATCTTGACCACTTGGACTATGACACACAATAGTAATTTACCCTCTATTACTTGACCAGTTTTAAAAAGAAAATGTGAATTTTGTCGAAACGGTTGATAGTAATTCAACTACTAAACTGTAAGTTCTCTCTCAGACTGTGTTTTATACGCTTTATCGTTGACAAAATTAACCTAACCTTTTTGATGGCCCAAAGGAAAGAACTCAAGGAGCTGACAATGAAGGAATAGGTTGATTTTCTACATTTTCTGGAAAGCAGCAGCCAAAGAAAGACGGCAGAATATTTTGGGGTTAGCAAGACCACAGTTAGCAACATCCAAACACTTAAACATGAGTACTTGGAGAGATGTGGTAAGGAAAGAGGAGATCTACAGCGGAAAAGGAGGAAAACTCCCCTAGATGAAGTCAATGAAGCCACATTAAACTGGTTCAAACAAATGAGGAAAGTTAACGCCCGAATCTCCGGGCCGATGATTCAAGAAGTTGCTAAAAAATTCGCAAGGGAATTCTGGGTGGCAGAAGTTTCCAAGCATCAAGAAATTTAAACTGCGACACGCGATCTCCCAGAAAGTGTTGTGTGGTGAATCCAATGAAGTTCCAGTAGAAGCTGTGGAAGAGTTCATCAAAAAGTTTCCTTACTTCGCCAGAGGCTTCAAAGACGACGACATCTTTAATGCTGACGAATGCGGACTCTTTTTCAAGGCGATGCCTGACAGGAGCCTCGCCATGAAGGGTGACAAATGTAAGAGCGGAAAACTTTCCAAAGAACGTTTCACAGTTATGCTTTGCGCTAGCTCAACCGGAGAGAAACTAAAGCCCTTGGTGATTGGTAAATCAGGAAAGCCATGCGCATTCAAGAACCTGAAGCCCGAAGACCTCCCCGTCACTTTGAGATCAAACAAATCCGCATGGATGACTGGCGCCCTATTTGAGGAGTGGGTAAGAGGCATCGACCGAGAAATGAAGAAGAAACGGTCTATTCTACTGACAGTAGACAACTGTCCTGCCCACCCACAAGTGGAACATCTCACAAGCGTGACACTGAAATTTCTGCCTCCAAACGCGATCTCAAAAACCCAACCTCTTGACCAAGGCATCATCAAAACATTTAAAATGCACTACCGGGCCAAGCTCCTGCAGTGGGTCATTACTAAAACACAGATCTGTGGTCCGCATGTGGAAGCAACTTCATCCGCTGCATCAGTTAACGCTCTGGATGCTGTCCTCTGGATCAGTTCTGCTTCGAATAAAGTTCAGCAGGAAACGATACAGAAGTGTTTCAAGAAATGTGGATTTGTCACAACCCAAGAGCATGACGTTTTAGCCCCATCGAACAGTCCATCGCCAATGGCAGAATTCGAAGGAGTAGATTTTGAAGGTTTTGTTGCAATGGATGATGAGGTGGCAACCTGTAATGAACCTGACCCAGAAGGAATTTTCCAAGCGATATTGACCAAAGTACAGACAAGCATAACAGTGCATGAAGTAGCTGGTGAAGTTGAAGAAGCAAGTGACGATGACACAGAAATTGCAGAGACTCCAAAAGAAGAGTCTGTCAGACATCTGATAAAGCAGTTGAAGTCATTTGCTGTGGAAAACACCTTTTTTCAGAAAGAATGATTAAACCATGAGAAAACAGATGTTGATGATTTGATTTGATGTTGTGATTATGTATGATTTCGTATGATACTGTATTCTCCAATATAAGCTGTTCAAGGAAGTAAAGTATCAGAACAATAGGCCTCGTTCCGTATGTTGACCACCTCCGTATGTTGACCGGTTTGCTACAGTCCCTTGGGTGGTCAACTTATAGAGGTTCTCTATATATATATATATATATATATATATATATATATATATATATATATATATATATATATATATATATATATATATATATATATATATATATATATATATATATATATATATATATATATATATATATATACTGAAGCACATTAAAAACGCACCACTATTATATATACTGATGCCGAGAAGCTGGAAAAAAAAAAGTGTGGGAATGGATTTTCCCCGTGTTTGTCATGAGGTAGAGAGCGAATGGCTGCTGGAATGGAAAGTGCATGATTCAACCCACGGGTTTGTGTACAGACTACATGAAAACAATGAAAGTTACATGTGCAACACGATTCCCAACAGTTATGACCCTGAAAATGTGTACGCGTTGTGGCAGTATACTCGGTATAAAAAGGCCCAGTACATGTGCTTGAAATGCCACGACTATCTGAAAACGACCGCCAACGAGCCATTGGTATGTTGGAGACCGGAATGAGCTCGCGGGCCATTGCCAGAAGGATGAATTGCCACCACAGCACTATTGTACATCTCAATGAACGTTACGGAACCACTGGCAGTGCCCAGGATAGACTTCGGAGTGGCCAACCACGAGTTACTACCCCTGCGCAAGATTGTCATATTGTACTGAGTCACCTAAGGAATTGTTCTCTCCCGGCAAGTCAAACAGCAAGAGCAATAGTGGGTAGATGTGGGCAAGTCTCTCGAATGACAGTCATACGACGACTCAGAGATACAGACCTTACTGCAAGACGACCTTATGTTGGACCAAACTTGACTCACAGACATCGTCAGCAGCGCCTGCAATGGGCAGAGCAACATGTCAGATGGATGAGACTGCAGTGGAATGCTGTCCTATTCACAGACGAGAGCAGATTCAACATATCCTTTGCTGATGGACGTATGTGGATTTGGCGACGGTGTGGAGAGCGCTTAGCAGATTGCTGTGTTTGTCAGCACAACCGATTTGGAGGTGGCAGTATTCACATTTGGGGAGGATTCAGTTTTCACCATCGTTTGCCTCTTCACGTCTTCCGTGGAAATGTTAATGCTGTGACATATCGAGATTAGGTTCTGGATGCATTGGTTGCTCCTGCGTTCACAAATTATCCAGACTTGCAGCTTCTCCAGCAGGATAACACACGTGCGCACACCGCATGCATTACGCAGCAATATCTACAGCAGCAGAACATTGTGACGATTGATTGGCCTGCCCTATCACCAGACATGTCCCCTATAGAACACCTGTGGGACGAGCTTGGACGCAGAGTCTACAGGCAAGGTTCTCCAGCTAATCTGCAACAGCTCGAAGCTGCTCTTACACGTGAATGGGACATGATTACCCTGAATTTCCTTCAGAGACTTGTGCGCTAAATTACAAACATACTTAATTAGAAAAATCGCACCTTTAAAAAATACACAATAGTCAAGTTTATATTTCAGATTCATCAGAATATTTATCAGATTTATGGACCTGTTCAAGAAGTTTTTTTTTCTTCTGATATTTGGACATAGAACTCAGCACAAGAGAAATCCTTAAAATTGGCCTTTATAATGGCAAGCTTTCACTGTCTCAATTTTAAGTCTGTTTTTTTTTTCGTCTGTCCAAAGCGCATTTATTAATGAAAAAATACGTTCAACAGCTGCATTGGATCCTGGCAGTGCCAAACAAAAACTAACTAGGCATTTCAGGTTCTCAGCATTTATATCCTGCTTTGTAACATGAGCGAACATCTCACACCATTTTTCACTGACACTTTGATCCTTCAGTTCACTCCACACATCAAATTTGCTTTCACAATATTTTTTTCACACATGCAAACTCATCAAATAAGTCCTCTTCATTCACAGTAAAATTTGGTGACACTGTCTTCGTGAATATGTAGCTTTCTTGGATGTTCTTCCAAGTCACAGACTTCTTTCCCTTCAAATTGATCCAATCCATAGACTGAAGAGGTGTAAGAAATGGAGTACACCACTCCTGAATATATTCAATGCAGGTGTCATAGAAATCTACTGCATAGATTTGAAACTTTTCAACTGTTATGTGTCCGTCTTTTTCTAATTCTTGCAACTGATTTCTCACAGTAGTAGTAAGAAACTTTTCTGCCTTCCTGTAGTTAAATCATTTGGTAGATGCTCACTGAACACTGTTTTGGTCGACTTTCGAATTTTTGTTCGAGATTCAAACCGAGGGTCCACTGTAACCGGAAATTGATAAAGTAACACTACTAAAACACGGAATAAAATCTGTTACCCAAAGATTTTTTTTTTAGGAAGGGCCCTTAAAAAGCGGGACATTTGGAATAAATTCGGGTCACCGGGACATTTTATAAAAAAACGGGACTGTCCCGGGAAAAACGGGACGAATGGGAACCCTAATATATATATCTGTCTATATATATATATATATATATATATATATATATATATATATATATATCTATATATATATATATATATATATATATATATATATATATATATATATATATATATATATAGGAGGGGAGGGTAAAGGATCCCGTTACACGCCCATTGAGGCATATTGGGAATATGGTGTTAGGCCCATATTTTCTTGACCGTCGGCACACAAGGGGTGATGTGGTCAGCATCACGCTGGCCGCCTTAACCTTCTCAGAGTTGCTCTGGTACCCATTTGGGGCTGGGTCGACCCAGGAGCCGTTTGCGCCTAAAAAATCCCACCTCATCTGGGGATCGAACCATAGACCACTGAGCTAGGAAGCCAGTGCACTAACCACTATGCTACCGCGGCTATCCATGTATATATATATATACATATTAAAAAAAACAGTATGGAATCAGTTTTACAAATTAACTGTACACAAAAAACACGGGACGTTTCGGATATCACCCTTCATCAGCTATAGTTACAAACAGGCAACAAGAACAGGAAATATATACAGGTTAAAGAAAAATATTGTAGACACTGCAAACATGTAACAGGATGAGAAACACAGAGATAAATATAGATATATATAAACCTGACCTCTTTTTCTACTTGTGAGTATTCTCTAATCCTTTCCTTCTTTGATCCTTAGCCGCCGACCATCAAAGTAGTCAGTGGCCATCATGCCTAGTGGCGTCTTGTAGGGCAACAACAAATTGATTCCACTTTGCTCGGTCGGTGGCCATCCTTCGTACAGTGTCCCAACTCTGGTTCATTCTTTGCATCTCAGCCTCCACAGTCCTCCGCCAGGTTGTTTTTGGTCGGCCTCTCTTTCATTTTCCTTCAGGGGTCCAAAGCATAGCTGTTCTTGTGATGGCATCGGGGTCTCTTCTGAGGACATGGCCAATCCAGCTCCAGCGTCTGCCAGCTATGATGGTGTGCATGTCCTCTTGCTTGCTCCGAGTAAGCAGATCTTGGTTGGTGATGGTATTCGGCGAAAAGATTCGGTGAATTTTTTAGGCATGTTATTTGAAAAGAGGACAATTTCGACATTTCCTTCTCTGTAACTCTCCAGCATTCCACACCATAGAGAAGCACAGAAAGCACACAGCTCTGATATAATCCTAATTTTGTGCTTGTGCTGTATTGAGAGGACTTCCAGATGTTGTTTAAGCTAAAAAAGGCTGTTCTTGCCTTATTCATTCTGATGTTGATGTCTTTGCCTGCCCCGCCGTCTGGTGTTACTATGCATCCTAGGTATGTGAAGGTGTCTGTCTGTACCAGTTGCTGATTCCTTACTGATATGGGCTCAGGGTTGCTCACATTGAGCGTCATGACCTCTGACTTCTTTAAATTGATGTTCAAGAACACCTGCTGGCTAAACTTATTAAGTCTATCCGTTTTTTCCTGGATGTTGATGTGAATGTGCTAGTAGTGCAATGTCATCTGCATATTCCAGATCTTCCAATGTAGAAAATGTAGTCCATCTTATTCCTCTTGGACTGCCCTCTGTTGTCTGGCGCATCACCCAATCTATGACTGTTAAAAATAGAGTGGTTGATAAGGGGCATCCCTGTCGTACTCCTGTCTTCACCTCAAAGGTTAGGTTGCTCTGCCCAACACTACACATAAAGTTGGCATAGAGGCTTTTTATGATTGACACTATGCAGCTTGGAATTCCATAAGCCCTCAGTATTTTCCATAAACTGTCCCTATGTATGCTGTCAAAAGCCTTTTCAAAATCAACGAAATTAATGTACAGCTGTCTTTGCCATTCTGAGCACTGCTCTATAATGTTCAAGAGAGTGAATATATGATCTACACATCTTCTGTTCTTTCTAAATCCTGCTTGTTCTTTCCTCAGTTTGTGGTCTACTGCTTTTGAAATTCTCTGTATAATTATTCTGTCTAGTATTTTGCTGGGAACTGAGAGAAGAGTGATTCCTCTCCAATTATTGCAGTCTGCAAGATCTCCCTTCTTGGGCAATTTGACAATTATTCCTTTGTTCCACTCTGATGGTGTTGTCCCCGTTTTCCAGACTTGTGCAAATAGTGGTTCTAATAGTTCTGCTGCTAGCTCAGGGTCTGTCTTAAATAGCTCTGCATTTAAGTTATCATGGCCAGGAGCTTTTCCGTTCTTTAACCCTTTGATTGCTGTGATGATTTCTTCTTTTCGTGGAATGTCTGTATTTACATCTAGATCGTTTTCAGCCTCAGGAACATTTAATTGTGTCTCTGGTGGTTCCTTGTTCAGAGTTTCTCTGAAATGCTCTGCCCATCTTGTTTCCTGTCCCTCTGCTGTCGTGATGAGATTTCCTTGCTTATCTCTTACGAATGTAATATTGTTTGCACCACATTTTCCGCTGCTGAATTTAGTTATTTTGTATACTGTGCTTTGTTCATTTCTCAGTGCTGCCTCTTCTGCCTGTCTTGCAAGATCGTCTAGGAAATTCCTTTTGTTGGCTCGGGTTTGGGGTTTAACTTCCTTGTCCAGCTGACTGTACTGTTCGCTATATAGTTGCTTTAACCTGGGGGACTTCTCTTCTGTTTTCTTTCTTTTCATTTCCTTTCTCAGTGTTATGGTGTTTAATGTTTCTGGTGTTATCCAGTCTTGCTTCTTCCTTTCCTGGAATCCCAAGCATGATTTGCTGCTTTCCTTATATACTGTTGAAATGGTGTTGAATTTCTGGTCTATATCATCAGTCAATGTCTTTTCCTGACTTTCGGCAAATTGATATCGTTTCTTTATGTCAGCCACAAAAGCTTTTCTGGTAAGGGGGTCCTTCAATTTGCTGATGTCAAACCTTTTCTGTGTAGTTACAGTTGGTCCAGCCCTTCTTAGTTTCACTTTCAGTTTTGCTACTACTAAATGGTGATCACTTCCAACATCTGCACCTCTTCTTACCTTCACATCTTGTAATGCATGTCTCCATCTACCGTTAATCATGATGTGGTCTATCTGGTTTCTGTCCCGACCATTTGGTGATTCCCATGTTAATTTGTGAATTTCTTTATGTGGGAAAAGTGTTCCTCCAATGACCAGGTTGTTAATACTACAGAAACTTATTAATTTATCCCCATTTGCTCTGGTACCCGTTTGGGGCTGGGTCGACCCAGGAGCCGTTTGCGGCCTAAAAAAATCCCATTTCATCTGGGGATCGAACCATAGACCACTGAGCTAGGAAGCCAGTGCACTAACCACTATGCTACCACGGCTCCCCATGTATATATATACATATTAAAAAACAAAAAAAGTATGGAATCAGTTTTACAAATTAACTGTACACAGTAAACACGGGACGTTTCGGATATCACCCTTCATCAGCTATAGTTACAAACAGGCAACAGGAACAGGAAATATATACAGGTTAAAGAAAAATATTGTAGACACTGCAAACATGTAACAGGATGAGAAACACATAGAGATAAATATATATATATATAGACCTGACCTCTTGTTCTACTTGTGAGTATTCTCTAATCCTTTCCACAGATACAATATTGGTCTCGAACTCACAAAGCTGTCTGACCATGTACGCCAGGGAAGAAGAGACCTGCAACATTATTTCATAATAAAATGAGAACAGCTGTGAAATCTGAGGAATCAAACAACATTCTTTTTAGTCTTCTTAGCTGTCCATACTATTCCTACCATTCTTCTGTAAAACTACAGTGCCTATTTACTTTCTACCACTTTTTTTTTCGTTCAATGCAACTGTTTCTATATACTGAATCCTTTTTGAGCCATCTACTTCAGCTGTCTATGAGATCCTGGTTGCCCTGGCTTCCTCTGTCAGTGTTCTTCCGGATCTCTTTAGTCTCACAACTCTTTTCTTCTCTTTTGGGCACCAGCCAAGGGCACCACCTGCACCAATACGTAACAGCAATTTTACTTATTCAAAAGTATTTTGTTTAAACCACTGTGCATCACCACAGTACACGAACTATGTAGCAGCAGCGAGGATCCCAATGTATGTATACAAGATCAGACATTCTATAAATATATTTTTGTGCACACCGTCATTTGCGCATTCTTTTTTGGTAAGTTTAACTATTTTCGGGAGAGTACATATAAGGGAAACAATACAATTAATGTCTAACTTTCAACCAAAGTTGCACCCCTTAGCGTTATGCACTGACAGAAAAAGCTGGGATTTTATATATAGGATTATTATTTTCCTTTTCGCTCCTTACCAAACAAAGAGCCACCATTGTAGCGGGTCCTGCCTGGACCAAGCATTCATATGTTCTTGCAGTAGTGGTTTCTCCAGCTATATGTTTTACATGATGAGGTTGCCACCATCATGCAGTACCTCATATTAATCACCTTGTACAACATGCCTGAGGGAACAGTACTAGTTCTATTCTTGCTTTGTCTCATCAGAGACCCCCCAAGAGCTATTCTCGGCAACTTGTATTATATGTGGAGCAGTGGTTAGTGCACTGGCTTCCTAGCTCGGTGGTCTATGGTTCGATCCCCAGTTGAGGTGGGATTTTTTAGACCGCAAACGGCTCAGAGGGCGACCCAGCCTCTTGAATTGGGTACCAGAGTAACTCTGGGAAGGTTAAGGCGACCGGCGTGATGCTGACCACATCACCCCTAGTGTGCCGATGGTCAAGAAAATATGGGCCTAACACCATATTTCCAATATGCCTCAATGGGTGTGTAACGGGATCCTTTACATTTACCTTTGTATTGTATGTGGTATAATTCAATAAGAGAAATAACTGAAGTATTTTACAATTTTAGTATGGGTTGAATTATAAGCAAACAAGTTTATATCTACTGACTGTTTATATTTTATCACACCCCAGAGTCATCCTCATATGACCACCAGCTAAGCACAGTGCTAGAATATACAGATGTGGTAGTTTACTAATTACACCCTCATTAACTCTTGAAATCATCTACACACTTCCAGGGATTCCCCGTGGGGAAACATGTTGAGAATTTAGCATTGCACACTAAGCTTGGAGGAGCCACTCACACCCCAGACGTAACTCTGGCTTTGACCTGGTTGGCTGCATGCAGGAGGATAACACTGTGGATCGATAATGGGCAGAGGTCACTGAGAAGTGGCTCTGTGTAGGACGTGAACATTCCTTGGGAGAGCCCAGAATTTCAGCTCTGAATGTCTGGAGAGAGCCCCCCACCCCCCATGGATGGCGAGGAATGCACAGTATGCCATGGGCTTCTTCCTCCTAGCTTGAGACCAGATGTGATGATCCTGTAAATGCAAGCCAAGCTGGAGAAACTGGAGCTCATTACTTCAACTCAACACGTTTTGTAAAGGCAGAAAAGCCACAGGAAAAGCCTAGATCTACATTGTAGATAATGCCAAGGAGTCTTCAACTTGGTATTTGCTGCAAGAGAGAAGCTCAGCAGTCCTAGTTAAATAACAACAACAATCATACCCGAAAACAGATGGCAGTATTTAAGCTAAAAATGCTATCTCAACATGGAGCTAGTAAATACAGAACAGAAAAATATCACCTGAAGGGCGTAAGAGACTGATAACCCAGCATCGCTGCCACCTCCACCGCTGGTAATTTGAAAAACGGCAGAGAAAAAAACGACGAGATTGGCCAAACAATCCACATTCAGTTGCATCCACCTAGAATAGAATATAACATTTTAAAAAATAATGAAAAATAGGACTTAGTTCTTTGATTGAACGATACACCAAAAGCACTGGATGTTTCAGGATTTACACTGTGCCAGCCACAGTTTCAAACAGGAGACAAACACAAATATGGATAGGTTCAGAGAAAAATAGATTAGAAAGGACACTAGAAAGATGTGGAAAATTAGATGAACAAAAATAAAGAAAGAAAATAAGATGTGACTCATAAAGATAAACAGAAATAAATAACACAAGAGGCAGCAAGAAGAGGAACAATAAATAAAGCTGGTAAAAATACAGAACAAGAACAAAAGAAATATCAATGCAAAGAATCTAACAAACAACAAAATTGCCTCAGAGAAAATGAAAGAACAATAAAATGAAACAATACGAAAGAAATTGCCTGGATTGAGGTAAAAATTTCAGAATCCCTGGGATCAAAATCCTCGCAATCTTATTTTATTATTATCATAGAGCAGAATAACTTCTACATGTAACTATTGTAAATTGTGTTGTATAAGCTCAACAGAACATCAAGGATTCGGAAACTGGTGAATAATACAATTATTCTATACCTGGCTCCCCTTAATTGGAGGCTGTCATCATACCTTCTATGCTAATCTACTTCATCATCATCATTTTCCTTGGCTCACTGAGCTTGGAACCACCACTAATGATGGTCCCTTGTCACCAAGCTTTGTCACATGATCTTGCAGTAGTGGTTTCTGTGACAATTTGTTTCGCATGATGAGGTTGCCAGCCACATACGAAATTAGATTTTATTGTCTCGAATTTACTACATTATACAGGCATACCTCAAAGATATTGCAGGTTCGGTTCCAGACCACTGCAATAAAGCGAATATCGCAATGAAGTGGGTCACACCCATATATTTTGGCTTCCCAGTGCATATAAAAGCCTAAAATCATGTTTACATTATGTCGATTAAGTGCGCAATAGCGTTAGGTCTAAAAAGAACAATGTACTGTAAAAGTAAATACGTTATTGCTACAAAATAAAATGCTAATCTTCTTCATCTGAGTCTTCAGCGAATCGTACTCTTTTTGCTGGTGGAGAGCCAAAATCTATCAGAAGAAGAAGGCACGTTCTAATAAATAATCATGAATAATTTGAAAAAAGTGTAATATCTGCGAAGCGCAATAAAGTGAGGTATGCCTGTATATCCTAATTATAACCTATCAAGGGTTGAACGGGATACTTTGTGCCCCATGCACAACCTGATATTAGCCACCTTGTACGACATGCCTGAGGGTGCAGTTGTCCTATTTTGTCTGTGTCTTTTAGAGAAGACCTCCATGAACTACGCTGGGTAGACAATTTAGTGCTGTCTATGTCTTATAGGAGACCTCCATGAACTACGCTGGGTAGACAATTTAGTGTTGTCTATGTCTTTTAGGAGACCTCCATGAACTACGCTGGGTAGACAATTTAGTGCTGTCTATAAGAATTCTTGGAAGTTTCTGTTGGTTAAAGTTCCTGCAGGATGGGGAAGCTGAAAACATGCCCAAATCTCCCTAGCTGCCTTTTACACTACAGGTGTCAGCGGAACAAGGGATGAGAAGAAGATGCTGATGGTGGAAAGTAGGCTGAGAAAAACCTGTTGATAGCATTACAAGGCAGTCCTTTTTTTAAAATAAATACCCAGGGTAAGAGGGGGTAGAGAGAGACTTAAAAAAAACTTATGGAGAAGAGAACTGGAGAGAGAAATAACAGAGAAAAAGGAGGTATAGAAAGATCTTGAGTGGATGGTGTAGCACAGGATGACCTGGCACAAATGTGATGAAGGGTTATGCTTCTTGAAGAGCTGAGGAGCAATGATGAAATAATGTCTTGCATGCGGGTATCAGCTAAGTAATCTCACCTTAAGGCAGACTGACTGGCATAAAAATAGACCTGGTTCTTATCCACTCTTTGCATGGACTCCTCTATGAATCTGTCCATGACCTTGTATGCTCTGATGACCGGAGCCCCTGTAATGGACTCACTGAAGTGGATGTAAATTGGAGATCTGGTTACTGACTCAATTCTCTTTAGCTGCCGTGATGTTTGAACGTAGTAGTTCTGGGAAAATATTATAGTCACCATATATATGATTTAGGTTAAGCCTTCAGGGATAGACATGGAGAACATACCCGAAGAATGGCTAAGAAGGATTTCAAGAAAGCGCTGAAGCAGTGAGTAAAGTATAGGAGGGCTTGGCATACGTTTTGGTTATAAGGACCATCTTCATTGCACACGGACCACTCCATAAGCGCTCCGATCTCCTCCCTTAGATCACATACGAGGTTGAGTCAAGTGAAAACCGGAAATATGTTATAACAATAAGAATAATCATGCCATTATATTGTAACTTGCCAATATTGTTGTCCTGGATGTCTCAAGTGTCACGCACGCGCCATCGCGGTGATGACGCATAAGGTGACGTCATAATGACGTTTTAAAGATGGCCGCTCCGCTAGTGGAATGCACCAAACAGCAGCAGCGTTCTGTTATTCAATTTTTGATCAGCGAAGGGGTGAAACCAATAGAAATTCATCGGCGAATGAAGCTCAAGTACGGTGATGCATGCATGTGAAGGTTGCAGGTGTATGAATGGTGTACAAAGTTCAAAAACAGCGTGATTTCTGTGACAGATTGTTCACGACCGGGTCAGGCACACAGAGTAGTGACTCCAGAATCGGTAGCAACCGTTGAACAACTTGTACAGGGAAACTGCTGATTGACTGTGGATGATATTGCCATACATCTTGACATCAGTCACGGTTCAGCACACCACATCATCTCTGATGTGCTACAGTACCACAGAGTGTCTGCAAGGTGGGTACCATGGCAGCTTACTCCAGAATTGAAACAACGATGCTGTACCTCTTCATCGGACCTGAAAGTCTTTCCTCCCAATGCCTCTCTGAGTCGTCCAAACAGGTGGAAATCACTTGGGGCTAGGTCTGGCGAGTACGGTGGATGTGGGAGACACTGAAAGTGCAGGGCCTCGATGGTTTCAGTCATTGCATGGGCTGTATGGGGTCGAGCATTGTCATGTTGCAAAAGGACAAATTTACTCAAAAGTCCACATCGTTTGGATTTGATTGCGGGTCGAAGATGATTTCTGAGAAGCTCTGTATACGTGGCACTGGTGACAGTGTTGCCCCTTGGCATGCAGTGCTCTAAAATAATGCCTCGTTCATCCCAAAAGAGAGTCAGCATTACCTTCCCTGCAGATGGCTGCGTGCGGAACTTCTTCGGTTTCGGCGAGGAGGGATGGCGCCATTCCTTGCTCGCTCACTTTGTTTCAGGTTCGTGGTAGTGAACTCAAGTTTCGTCATCAGTAACAATTCTTGATAGGAAACCACCACCTTCTGTTTCGAATCGCCGCAAAAGTTCTTGACAAGCATCAATGAAAATTGAATAACAGAACGCTGCTGCTGTTTGGTGCATTCCACTAGTGGGGCGGCCATCTTTAAAATGTCATTATGACATCACCTTATGCGTCATCACCGCGATGGCACAGGCATGACACTCGAGACATCCAGGACAACAATATTGGCAAGTTACAATATAATGGCATGATTATTCTTATTGTTATAACATATTTCCGGTTTTCACTTGACTCACTCTCGTATATGTCACCATATATATGGTTTAGATTAAGCCTTCAGGGATAGTCAGCCATCTTATACGTCACCATATGCATCTTGTGCCACGTGTAGTTTCCAGGAGTTTCTAAGAAAGACAAAGAAATGATTGGACTATTGCTTCCCACTTTTGTTCGAGACCACAAATATGAGGTTGTGCATAGAGCTGGCAACTTCACCATGTTAAACAATTCACTGCAGGAAACCATTGCTGCAAGATCACAAGAATGATATGGTGCAGGCTACCTGCATGGGGACCAGTGGTAATGGTGGCGGCTCTGTGTTCTATAGGCAGTGAAATGGCACATGATTTATCTCTTGTGATATTTTGAGAATGCCTTCTGGTTTGTCTAAAATATACCATGAAAGTCTTGGGGGTTTATATAAAAAAAAAAGAAAGAAAAATCACTCATAATTAAATTATAAATGATATTGCTGGTAATCTGCAAAAATTAGGGGGCTTTAAAATAACACATAAACAGAAAGTACATATTGCTTTCCAATCAGAGCTGGAGGTGACGGAATATAAAGACATGGAATCAGATGATACTGACTTGTGGGCAGAAACACTGACCAATGAAATTCTGAAAATAGCAATAAAGTATATACCAAATAAAAATATACCACAACACCTTAAACCAATAAATAACATTAATAAGAAAAGAGAAACTCAATGGAATAAAGAACCAGTTGCCTGGTGGAATAAAAGCTGTGCAGAAATTCATGAGAGAAGAAAAAGGGCCTTACAAAAATATAGAAATAACAGAACAGAAGAAAACTATGATAAGTATAAACTTATTAGGAATGAATCTAACAGAATAATATTCAAAGCCAAAGAAACTAACTGGAAGGAGTTTTGTCAGTCACTTAAACCTAGCACTCAAATTAGAGAAGTATGGAAAAAGCTTAAGGCAATCAAAGGGAACAATAAGAAAACAATAATGCCAACAATCAAACTTCCAAAGAGAGCAGAAACAGATAAAGAAAAAGCTAATGCCCTTGCCGAGTATTTCTATAAAGTCAGTGCAAAAAGTAGCCTTGGACAGGAAGAAAATGAGAGAAGAGAAAGACTTATGATACATTTTTTAAAAGAACTACCAGACCAGATAGATGAAACAAACTATTTAGATGCTGATATAACAGAGGAAGAAGTAACTAATGCAATAAAAGATAAATCTAATACTGCCTCAGGGCAAGATATACTTAGTTATGAAATCCTTAAGAAAGTACCCAAAAGAACTATAAACATAATAACTTCACTTTATAACAAAATCTGGAACTTAGGAAAGATACCAAAAGCATGGAAAGTAGCTATGATAGTACCCATTCTAAAACCCAATAAGGAAGCCCATGATGTAAGTTCATATAGGCCTATCTCCTTAACATCACAACTAGGTAAAATACTGGAAACTGTTGTGAACAAAAGAGTTAAATTCTACCTAGAAAAAAAACCAGTTATATAGCCAAACCAGTCAGGGTTTAGAGCAGACAGAAGTACAGTAGACCAGCTTGTAAGATTAGAACATGATGTAAAGCTAGGGTTCAAGAGGAAAGAGAAAACAGTGGCAGTCTTTCTAGATGTAGCTAGAGCATATGATGAATGCTGGCGAGATGGAGCTCTTTACAAAATGAAAAAGATTGGCATTACTGGTAAAACCTATAGGTATCTAGAAAACTTTTTACAGGACAGGTATTTTGCTGTACAGGTGAATAATGATAGGTCAGAAATATATGAACAACAGAATGGGATTCCTCAAGGATCAGTGATCTCTCCTTCAATTTTCACTATAGCTGTAAATGATTTAGCAGATGAATTTAATGACATAAAGAATGCAGTATCACAATTTGCAGATGACTGTGCCATTTGGCGATCTGGAAAAAACTTGGACCATGTTTACAAAAAACTTCAAAATCAAATAGACAAAGTTTCAGAGTGGATGAAAAGTTGGGGCTTCCAAATTAATGTAAACAAAACAGTAGGTATGATTTTCAGCAAAGGAAATTTAAAAAAAAAATAACAAAATCAATATAACCATTAAAGGACAGAAAATATGTACCTCCTCAACAACAAGATTTCTGGGCATAACTTTAGATAAACAACTAAATTATAATAAACATATAGACAATTTGGTAGAAAGCTGTAGGGGACCCCTAAATATACTAAGGATTGTAAAAGGTAATGGATGGGGGGCCAGCAATAAAATAATGCTTATGTTCTACAAGTCCTTTATCAGGGGGAAACTGGATTATGCCAGCATAGTCTATGACTCAGCTGCAGCTTCTAACAAAGCAAAACTGGACAGGATTCAAAATGCAGCCATGAGAACCATTACAGGTGCATTTATATCGACACCAGTAGAAGCTCTAGAAGTAGCTCTCGGCATACCTCCCCTTGGTCTAAGACGGAAAGAACTGAGATTAAATTATTGGAGTAAAGTAGCACAAGAAGTGACCCACCCAGCACATAAATCATTTGTCAAAAACCAACCAAGTGAATGGGACGTCCCCTTAAATAAAGATAGATATCCAACAGGGTGGAGAACTATAGAAGACCTAATGCTGTTCAAAGAACTATCAAACACAATTGAAAATAGTAATAAATACAGAAGCAAAATACCACCATGGGAACTAAAAACACCAATCATAGACTACTCACTTACTGAAAAGATCAAACAAAACATAGAAGATAAAGAAGCCAAAATGATAAGTAGAAAGTTCATAGAGCAACTAACTAAACAAAGTCTGGCCGTCTACACTGATGGATCCAAGGGTGATAGTGGGCAACTAGGTGCCGGAGTTGTAATACCACAATGGGGAATAAAAAAGAGCTACAGTGTAACGGAAGGGGCATCGATTTTTATTGCAGAGATGGTAGCAATTCTTAAAAGTCTAGAAATAATCAAAGATAACCCACCAGAAGCTGTTACGATATTTACAGACTCACTATCATCACTACAAGCACTAGAACACTCAGGTAAATGTAGCCGGCCAGACATAAAGGAAGAAATTCTAGCAATTAATACATCACTAGAGAACAGAGGATGTAGTGTGAGGCTAGTGTGGGTTCCAGCACACATAGGTATAGCTGGCAACGAGTTGGCAGACCAGAACGCCAAGAAGGGAAGAACAAGTAAAAACAATATAAAAGCAGGACTGGGGAGGTCAGAGATCAAGAGCCAAGTGAAGGAAACTATAAACGAGGAATGGAAGACAACATGGAAGGAAAGTAGAAAAGGCAGACACGCGTTCAAACTGCTGAAAGAACCAACGAGGACATGCCAGGTCAGAGAAGAATTAAAGATACCATCGAACAAAAAACTGTGGCGTCTCCGACTCGGTGCAGCATACTTCATGGTAGAAGAACCACACTGCCAAGAATGTCAGGAAGAGAATGACATAGACCACTACCTGATCCACTGTAAAAAGTATGAACAACAAAGGCTTGAATTAAAAACTTACTATAGAAATCACAATATAGACTTGACAGGTGATAAGGTTTTAAGTATAGATGCCCCAAGAGATGCCCAATCAATACTTAAAAGATATATACATAAAACAAAGGAAAACATATAAGGTTAGAACTTCAGGAAAATCATCCAACTAAATAGAAATTAAGCAGCAAGAACTAACAAAGCATTAACAAAAAATAACTACTCATAGGACAAGGAAAGACAAGGTATTAAAAAAAAGGGACAACAACTCAAAAAGAACAAATGCTAATACAAATTAAAACCAAGTGTAAAGGACAATAATTATCTAGAAACAATACAAAAGAGAAAATAAAATTGACAAATACTAATATAAATAAAAATCAGCAACTGCAAAAGACAACAGTTATTTAAATTGAATACAAAATTAGTAAATAAAATGACAATAAATACCCCAATTATAACCAACTTTCAGGTTGAACAGGGTAGACCAAGATGGAACGAGAAGAGGCAACAATGATCAGATGTTGAGTGCCCGATCTCCACCCATCAACTCATCAAAACAACAACAAACAAGTACATATTGCGGATATGAAGAAAATCTATCTAAATATATGCACTACATCATGGTAGATAAAATATTATGATAGGAATCTATGTACAGAGGGTTTCAATATGAGACAATCTGATAACCAGAAGTGGTGCCCCGATTGGCCTAATGTTTTGGCTCTTTTTTCTCTTTAATAAATTGTTTGATTTGAATGTCCCTCACCTAAACACACAAATGTAAATGAGGAAGTACGGTAGATAATATTATGCATGAGGGTAATTTAATTTAATATTAAATTTAATATTTTATTTAGAAAGTATAAGAATTTTTTTAAAGCGTTAATTGAGGTAAAAGCCATGTTCCTGAGGGTCTTTGAAGAGACAAAGAAAGAATAGAGGTAGTGGACCATCTGGCATGTCATGCATGGTGACTAATATGAGATAGTGCATGAGACTGGCAACCTCATCATGTAAAACACATTACCATGGAAACCACTGCTGCAAGAACATGTGAATGCTTGAAGCAGGCTTTCTGCAAGGGAATCAGATTCACTGGGGGTTCTATACTACATGAAATTGCAAAAGGAGCGCAAAAGAAAATGAAGATGAAAGTGAACTGAGGTAAAAACTACCTACACAAAGCAGAGATGAAAAGACTGAAGATTTCAGAAAGCATGGAAATAGTTTTTATTGTTGTTGTTTCCAATCCCCAGGGTTTCGAGTTGTTCACTCTTTTAACCCTTGCTGCAATTTGGGGGTATTATTTTGGACTTTGTTATAACCCCAGAGAACTTCCCCAACTCAGCGGGCGCAGCTGGTGGAGGTGGCATCAGACCCACTAATTAGCAGGTGTGCAATGCCATGAGAAGAATGGTCCTCCATCCTGCAAGGGGGTCATTGTGGAGTGGGACTTTATCGTCACCCAAGCCGGTGGCGCAGCCATTGCTGCTATCACCCTGCCCAAAGACACTATCTAAACAGACATATGTAGCTTTGCCTTATCATTTGAACTGGGAGGGCCCATTGCCGAGAGCACCACGCACAGTCTTTTAGGGCAGCATTCACCTTCCCTGCATGGAAAGGGTAAAAGAAGGCATTGTAAGATTTAAAGTAGCTCTTCTAAACCATAGAATACAGTAGAATATCTGCAGGAACTGATCTTTACACAGATCTAACCAGGCCTTTCTTTCCTTGGCGATCCACTCCAGTTCTTGCCATATACTTAATCTCCTGAACCGGTTCAATTCTCTTTCTTTCTCTCCTATATACAGGGTTGGCCAAAAGTCCCCCAACAATTGTTTAAAAACAAAAAAAAATAAGATTTGGGTTAGTATAGGCTTATGTTGTGTTGAATAATCTAGTAAAACTAGAAAAACAACTTTTAGAATCCAGAGCAGAGACACATGTACCAAGAACTGTATTACACAATATGCTATTAAGTAATAAAGACAATGAAAAAATGTGTTGAGGCAGAAGGCTTACATTTGGAACATCTTCATTAGGCCATTTAATTTCAAGTTCAGTTTTATTTCCTTTTTTTCTTGTGGTCAGTAAATGAAAAATAAATTAATGTAAATGTTCAATAATTTCTTCATTTGATGCAATTTTCAAAATTTATTAATGAATAAACTCATAAAATTTAACTGTCAGGTGACTTTTGGCCAACCCTGTATTTGTATATTACGATATATTTTCATGATGCTAACTAGGGGTGTTTAGGAAACCATAACTTGTTGATGTTTATTGTTTTTTCCAAATTTCTTATTCCACTGCTATTTCTTGCCTTGTTTCTTTCCTTATTTTAAACTGGTGATCTTGTTCTTCTATTCTTCTCAAAAATTAGTATTTTGCTTCCTGATTTCTGTTCTTGTTCTGCTCCACTTTTTAAAATCCATTTATTCTGCTGGCTGTATTGCCCAAAATCTATTTATCTATGTAAGTGCTGTACAGAGTTAGACAAACTAAAGATGAGAAAGACTTCATGATTTGTGCTCATGAACTCTGTCAGTAGTAGTTTTGAGCCATTAGAATGAAATCTAAAAGTGGCTAAAATAGTATCTACTAAACTAACTTACTTAGTCGTTCCCCTTCTACCGTGAGATGTAGAGGTTTGGAAGAGAGAGCACCAGACTATCCTATCGGCTGTCTTCCTCCTGGCCTGGTTCCATTCTGTCCTCGGTCCTTCAAAGATTGTCTAATGTTGTCCTCCCAGCGGACTTTGGGTCATCCTGGGGGTCTGGATCCCTGGCTCTTTGTTTCCCATGCTTGTCATGGTAGCCGATCTTCTCCCATTCTGCAGAGATGGCCAAACCATCTTAGTTGTGACTGTTCTACTTGGGTCTGCAGGGGGTGGGATTTTAGGCCTTGACGTATCCTTTGGTTGCGGACCATGTCTCTTCTTGTTACTTCAACCACCTTCCTCAGATACCTCATTTCTGAGGTTTGAATCTGGCTTTTGTGGGTTGTAGTCATTGCCCATGACTCGCATCCATATGTCAAGACTGGGACATAGGTGGTGCGGTATACAGCCATCTTCGTTTTCAGAATCTACTAAACACTAGTACTAAAATAATTTTTAGTTATTAGAATGAAGTATAAATAAGAAGATTGGGTGGAAGGCCACAGCAGTTGGGCTTGATAATCTACAAAGTCTGTGGTGCTTTCATATTTTTCTTCTGTATTTCTTATCTTTGTAAATGTTCAGAGTAGTAATTAGGCAACAACAAACAGATTCACCTGTATGATGTAAAACACGACACAAATAGGAACCAGAACAGCACCAAAAATGGGACTTTTGATGATTACGACGATAATCGTTACTATAATTAAAGAAATTGTCAGCAGCAAGTCACGGAGTACTATGGGTAGTGTATTGTCCACAGTGTCCACATCTTTTGAAAACCTGGAAGAGTTGAAAGGTAATAGAAGCATTGGTGTGAGCAACACAGTTAGGATATAATTAGGTTATAATTAGGATATATAGTGTTGCTAAGTCCAGAAAATAATTTTGATTGCAGATACTTGAACATGGTATGATTTTGCCTTTTCAATTAGTGTAAATTAAAACAAATGTCTAATAGTGTGGGTGTGAGTCTGTGTTTTCCCTTGCCTGAAAATAGTAGTCACTCATACCTGTAACAATGTTAATATGGGGGGAGGAGGGTGGGAAAGCCTGGGGTGTTTGGGATGATAAACAGTTCACTATTTGTCTCTTATCAATATGCATTATGAGTATCTCAGTTTGTGACCTTATCTTTATTCATCAAACAAACTAAAGGAGCTAACAGTTAACCTAATTTTAATTATATTCTTCTTCATCTTCCTACACTCTCAGACGTCAACTTGAATATGCTCAAAGAAAGCAGTGATCAACTTGAGGTTATTTGTATCCAAAGAGTTTTTCCAGGAATGGTACTGGTGATGGCCATATGTGCTTTCTCTGTTCCTCATATGTTTAGGCATCTTTGAAGCAGACGTTCAGCAGTCATTTTATTGGTGCTTTAATTTTATAATAAGTAGGAAGCAAACTTTCAAAAAAAAAAAAAAAAAAAAAAAAGAAGATATAAACTAAAAATGTGTCAGATAATTTTTGTATTGCTGCAGTGGTACCTCAGTATTTACAAAGACACAATTTTCATGATCTTTATCTTTAACCAGGCAAAGAAATAACCCAAACTAACCAAAACAGATTAAGGTTTCTAAATAGGATGAATAATGGGTGAGAATTATGGAAGTGGCTTTGTTCAGGACATGATGATTCCTTAGGACAGCCCATAATCGGAGCAAAGTTACTTTAGCTCTGCATATTTGCAGAGCACCCCCCCCCCCCCCCCCCCCCCCCCCGATTGTGGAGTATACACAGTATGTCACTGTGGCTATATCTGATCTGTACAGGATCTGCTTTGCCTAAACCCTGCTTTTTCATCTCTCTGTCGGTCTATGATTTCAAAATGGCTTGGCCTAAATGATATTAAACAGCTACAGCTAGGTATTGAAGGATAAGTCTGAATGAAAGTTTTGAACATGCTCCTTGTACTGCATGGACATTTTGGTAACACATTAGCTGGAAGATAAGTTGGTCTGCCTCCAACTGAGAAAATGGAGTGAACAGTGATTATACTCAAATGACACAGAACTCTGACTATATTCAAATGACACAGTCACCCAAATTTCAAAAAAAAAAAAGAGATGACAAGAGACAATCCCATTATTGACAAACACTATTCATATTATTTGGTGTATAATACATTATTATTATTATACAAAAAGGTAAAAATATAGTTGTAGTAGTAGCCCCCTTCAGTCATAACTGATTATGGGAATTGGCCCCTGAGGTGAAAGCCTTTAGCTGTTTTTTTTTTTTGCCTGGTGTCCCTTTACATGTTCTTTTCCCTTCTGCTTGTAGTGAGAGCTTCTTTTCATCCAATCTGAGGTGGTGCCGTAGGGAGCATTGCCACTTGGTGCGGTTGACAGCTTCATCCTCCCAGGTTGCCGGATTTATGTTCAGTGCCTTCATGTCTCTCTTGCACACATCTTTGAACATCAGCTGCGGTCACTCAACTGTTCTTTTGCCATCTGCCAACTGTTCATAGAAAATATCTTTAGGGATGCGACCATAAAAATTCTTCAAGGCGTGTGTGTGCCTGCTGCTGCATTCTGCCAAAATCCAGATTGAACTATAGACCTTTAGAACTTCAGTTTAATGCTCTCCCAGCTGAGCTATTTCAGCCACCAGGTAAAAATATAACATGAAAAATAACAATATTTACAGAACCACAGAAAGGAAATTTAAAATATATCAGTTTACTGATCCATCTGGCAGTTACTGAAGTATTCCTTCAGGTATAACAAAGAAGAAAAGGACAAATACATTTAGAAAAAAAATTATAAAGTGGACTTAGGCTGCCAAGTTCTGATTACAACAAGAAAAATATTAGTGCTGTACAGAGTTATAAAAAATAAAGATGAGAAAAACATGATTTGTGCACATGAACTCTGCCAGTAAAATCTTGAGACATTAGAATGAAGTCTAAAAGTGGTTTAAAAAGTATGGGCAAAATACATGAGTTGGTGACTAAAATCCTTTTTAGTTATTAGAATGAAGTATAAATAAGAATATTTGGTGAAAGGTCACAGAAATTGAGCTTGAAAATTTACAAAGAAATAACAAAGATTATGAGAGTAAATATGGTAAATAAATAATTTTTGTGACAAGATAACTATTGCAATAACATTGACCTATTTGCTGTACTAGAACACGCCTACCTATTGAGAATCCGACCAATGGGTGTCCGGTCAAAGAATGACATGGGCGCATGGAATAGCCTGTCCAGAAGTAAATGGTGCATTCTGTCAGCGGCGCGAACCAAACGGTACCAGAAAATGTAGTTGAAGATTATAAAGGTCACCACTAAAGACATAAAAAAGATATTGTTGGATTCTGATATACTGAAATGTATATATACTTTTGTATATCTGTGCATCATATCACTTTGATGCACTCAACTGTTAATAATATTATAATATTTTCATTCAACAAATATATTTGAACTGATAAGAGAAATGACAGGTGCAGTAATTTCTGTAATAGCAAAGTCCAACACAAAATTTAGAACCTTCAACTCAAATTTCAAGTCAGTTCTATTGTACAACTGAGAAACATGTAGAATAACAAAACTGACAACATGTAGAATAACAAAAATGACAGCATGTAGAATAACAAAAGTGACAGCATGTAGAATAACAAAAGTGACAGCATGTAGAATAACAAAAGTGACAGCATGTAGAATTACAAAAGTGACAGCATGTAGAATTACAAAAGTGACAGCATGTAGAATTACAAAAGTGACAGCATGTAGAATAACAAAAGTGACAGCATGTAGAATAACAAAAGTGACAGCATGTAGAATAACAAAAGTGACAGCATGTAGAATAACAAAAGTGACAGCATGTAGAATTACAAAAGTGACAACATGTAGAATAACAAAAGTGACAGCATGTAGAATTACAAAAGTGACAGCATGTAGAATAACAAAAGTGACAGCATGTAGAATAACAAAAGTGACAACATGTAGAATAACAAAAGTGACAGCATGTAGAATAACAAAAGTGACATCATGTAGAATAACAAAAATGACAACATGTAGAATAACAAAAGTGACAACATGTAGAATAACAAAAGTGACAACATGTAGAATTACAAAAGTGACAACATGTAGAATTACAAAAGTGACAGCATGTAGAATAACAAAAGTGATAACTTGTAGAATAACAAAAGTGACATCATGTAGAATAACAAAAATGACAGCATGTAGAATAACAAAAGTGATAACTTGTAGAATAACAACAGTGACAACATGTAGAATAACAAAAATGACAACATGTAGAATAACAAAAGTGACAACATGTAGAATAACAAAAGTGACAGCATGTAGAATTACAAAAGTGACAGCATGTAGAATAACAAAAGTGACAGCATGTAGAATAACAAAAGTGACAACATGTAGAATAACAAAAGTGACAGCATGTAGAATAACAAAAGTGACATCATGTAGAATAACAAAAGTGACATCATGTAGAATAACAAAAGTGATAACTTGTAGAATAACAAAAGTGACATCATGTAGAATAACAAAAGTGACATCATGTAGAATAACAAAAGTGGCAGAATATAGAATAACAAAAGTGATAACTTGTAGAATAACAAAAGTGGCAACATGTAGAATAACAAAAGTGACATCATGTAGAATAACAACAGTGACAACACGTAGAATAACAAAAGTGACAGCATGTAGAATAACAAAAGTGACATCATGTAGAATAACAAAAATGACATCATGTAGAATAACAAAAAAGGCAGCATGTAGAATAACAAAAGTGATAACTTGTAGAATAACAAAAGTGGCAACATGTAGAATAACAAAAGTGACAATGTGTAGAATAACAAAAGTGACAATGTGAAGAATAACAAAAGTGACAACATGTAGAATAACAAAAGTGAAAATGTGTATAATAACAAAAGTGACAACACGTAGAATAACAAAAGTGACAGCATGTAGAATAACAAAAGTGACAATGTGTAGAATAACAAAAGTGACAACATGTAGAATAACAAAAGTGACAGCATGTACAATAACAAAAGTGACAATGTGTAGAATAACAAAAGTGACAACGTGTAGAATAACAAAAGTGACAGCATGTAGAATAACAAAAGTGACAGCATGTAGAATAACAAAAGCGACAATGTGTAGAATAACAAAAATGACAACATTTAGAATAATAAAAGTGACAATAAGTAGAATAACAAAAGTGACAATGTGTAGAATAACAAAAGTGACAACATGTAGAATAACAAAAGTGGCAACATGTAGAATAACAAAAGTGACAACATGTAGAATAACAAAAGTAACAACATGTAGAATAACAAAAGTGACATCATGTAGAATAACAAAAGTGACATCATGTAGAATAACAAATGTGGCATCATGTAGAATAAGAAAAGTGACAGCATGTAGAATAACAAAAGTGACAGCATGTAGAATAACAAAATAACAACATGTAGAATGACAAAAGTGATAACTTGTAGAATGACAAAAGTGACAACATGTAGAATAACAAAAGTAACAACATGTAGAATAACAAAAGTAACAACATGTAGAATAACAAAAGTGACAACATGTAGAATAACAAAAGTGACAGGATGTAGAATAGCAAAAGTAACAACACATAGAATAGGAAAAGTGAAAGCATGTAGCATAACAAAAGTGACCTCATGTAGAATAACAAAAGTGACATGTATAATAACAAAAGTGACAACATGTAGATTAACAAAAGTGACAACAAGTAGAATACCAAAAGTGACAGCAAGTAGAATACCAAAAGTGACAACATGTAGAATAACAAAAGTGACAACATGTAGATTAACAAAAGTGACAACAAGTAGAATACCAAAAGTGACAGCAAGTAGAATAACAAAAGTGACATCATGTAGAATAACAAAACTGACAGCATGTAGAACAGCAAACGTGACATGTAGAATAACAAAAGTGACAGAATGTAGAATAACAAAAGTGACATCATGTAGAATAACAAAAGTGACATGTAGAATAACAAAAGTAACAACATGTAGAATAACAAAAAGTGACAACAAGTAAAATAACAAAAGTGACAGCAAGTAGAATAACAAAAGTGACAACACGTAGAATAACAAAAGTGACAACATGTAGAATAACAAAAGTGACAACATGTAGAATAAGAAAAGTAACATCACGTAGAATAAGAAAAGTAACATCAAGTAGAATAAGAAAAGTGACATCACGTAGAATAACAAAAGTGATAACTTGTAGAATAACAAAAGTGACAACGTGTAGAATAACAAAAGTGACAACATGTAGAATAACAAAAGTGACAGCATGTAGAATGACAAAAGTGATAACTTGTAGAATGACAAAAGTGACAACATGTAGAATAACAAAAGTGACAACATGTAGAATAACAAAAGTGACAGCATGTATAATAACAAAACTGACAGCATGTAGAATAACAAAAGTGATAACATGTAAAATAACAAAAGAGATAACACATAGAATAACAAAAGAGACAACACATAGAATAACAAAAGTGAGAACACGTAGAACAACAAAACTGACAACATGTAGAATAACAAAAAAAGACAACATGTAGAATAACAAAAGTGACAGCATGAAGAATAACAAAAGTGACAGCATGTAGAATAACAAAAGTGACAACATGTAGAATAACAAAAGTGACAACATGTAGAATAACAAAAGTGACAGCATGTAGAATAACAAAAGTGACAGCATGTAGAATAACAAAAGTGACAACATGTAGAATAACAAAAGTGACAGGATGTAGAATAACAAAAGTGACAACATGTAGAATAACAAAAGTGACAGGATGTAGAATAGCAAAAGTAACAACACGTAGAATAGGAAAAGTGACAGCATGTAGAATAACAAAAGTGACCTCATGTAGAATAACAACAGTGACATGTAGAATAACAAAAGTGACAACATGTAGATTACCAAAAGTGACAACAAGTAGAATACCAAAAGTGACAGCAAGTAGAATACCAAAAGTGACAACATGTAGAATAACAAAAGTGACAACATGTAGATTAACAAAAGTGACAACAAGTAGAATACCAAAAGTGACAGCAAGTAGAATGACAAAAGTGACAACATGTAGATTAACAAAAGTGACAACAAGTAGAATAACAAAAGTGACATCATGTAGAATAACAAAAGTGACATCATGTAGAATAACAAAAGTGACAACACGTAGAATAACAAAAGTGACAGCATTTAGAATAGCAAAAGTGACAACATGTAGAATAACAAAAGTGACAGCATGTAGAATAACAAAAGTGACATCATGTAGAATAACAAAAGTGACATCATGTAGAATAACAAAAATGACAGCATGTAGAATAACAAAAGTGACATCATGTAGAATAACAAAAATGACAGCATGTAGAATAACAAAAGTGACAGCATGTAGAATAACAAAAGTGACAGTATGTAGAAAAATGTGAAGGTTTTAATATGTGTGCGTGTGCTGGTCTATCAGTCAGTTAGTCCTTTTATTTGCACAAGTAACATGTGTCGACATACACTGTGTCAGACCAAAAAAGACTCCATAAATAATGAGGTAATAATTGGACTTGGCTACGCCTTCCGGTGTAGTTCTGGTAGAATCATTTAGTAGCACAGGGTCCACAGTCCAGTCAGTCAGGAAAAAGCTTGACCATACCGCAAATCCTGGAAGATAATGTAAAATGAAAGACAGAAAAGTCTTCAAGCACAGTAGATGGTACATGCATACATGTCAACCCACAGAGGTGAAAAACCTGTACAGAAAATCTGAAAAACCTGTACAAAAATCTGAAATACATGTTAAAAAATTTTTTTAAAAACATACAAACACAGAAAAAACCAATAAGCAACCATTTGTTCTATGAGATAACAAAAAAAACATTTTTTTCATCAATGCCTTTACGTAAGTTACTGTTTACTGCTTTTTCCTTATATGTATTGAGCACATGTGGTACAATTCTTCACGTAGGATATAATAGGAAACTCAATATGGAGCATTACAAAAAGATTATATATATATATAATTAGGCAATAAACCTGTAGAAAAAGTATGTACAGCTGTACAAATCTAACAACAAAATAAAAACCTGTACAGAATACGGGTAACCTGTACTATTTGACATGAATGTACATGCCTCTTCCTCTCTTTACTATTTTTCATACTTTTCTTCTACTTAATCTTCCTCTTTCCCCTTTGCTTAATATTCATCCAGCAGCTTTCATATTAATTTTGTTCTTGTTTTCATGTTAGGGAAAATGTCATTTGCTTCTTTGATCTATTTCTTATGCTATGAGGCATCACAGACGGGTCAGTTTAGGTTTTTGGTCGCCACTCTTAGGGCCATCCTCCCTTGAGCCACTCTCAGGGCCATCCTCCCTTGAGCCACTCTCAGGGCCATCCTCCCTTGAGCCACTCTCAGGGCCATCCTCTATCCATGGTCTCTTCAAATTTGAATATTGTAGCCATGAAGTAAATCATGGACAATTAGTCAAACGAGCAGGAAAAGCCCTAGAGGTCACAGAGATGTGGTTGAATAAAGAATGTTAAGAATATATTGGGCAGCTAAAAACCAGTTAACGAGTAGATCCTGACAGAAGCAAGTGCAAAAGGGAAACTTACTACTCACATTAGAAATAAAGTATTTGTTTTTTTATTTTCCTCCTCTGTAATCTTTATGGCAGTTATTGTGTCAGACTCTCAGTCCATGCTTCGGAAGATCCAAAATGGATGGCTACGGCATGAATGTAAAACCTCCATAGAAGCCTCGAATCTTCAAGAACTGGTGTGGATTTACTGTCCTGGTCATGCAGGGGTATGCGACAATGAAAGAGCTGATAGACTAGCTTCAAGAGCACATATAGTAGGTGCACTAGATATGGACAAGGGAGAGATACTGAGGACAATTAATGATTGTCTATCAGCGAATGACACTGGAATCGATGAATCATCAAGGTGTAAGATTGCTGGAGTTTTGCAATAGGTGTAAGACTGGCAGGGATGAACATGTGAAAGGATGCATCTGTTGGGAGTTGCCCCATGGTGTGTAATTATCCTGACTGTTTAATTTCAGTCAGGATGTATGCACCATGTGGCACCCCCAACTTAGATACACTTTGACGCGTTATGTAGCGTAGTATGACGCGTTGTACCTAGTGACAAGACATTCTGCATGTGGCCTTAGTGCCTGATGGAAGTGTTCAGACTTTGTGGTTTACCCACTTGTACAGGTAGATTTAGTCTGCGTTATGGCTGGTAAGCCAAGTTGAAATATTTTAGAGTTAATGTGATTTCAATCACTCTATAACGCATTGAGCAAGGTATGGCCAGCGTTATTTAGACTTGCAGACAATTGTGATAATTATCGATGAACTGTGTATCATGGCAACAGTGCCAGTAGAATTTGCAAAGATGTGAAGACGGCGCGAGAAGCCAAACATAAATAATTATGATGAATTAAAACTAGCAGAGCTAGAAGACTAGTTTCGCAGACATAAAATAACGGTACATAGTGTTACAATTTAAATACTGGTTGACGACAGAACCGTATATTAAAGAAGTCGATAAAGTCTGACAATCTTAATGTAAGCACCATGTTATGTGCTAGTTTATGAGTTTGCATTCAGTCAAACTGTATGAATATATTACATAGTTGAACTCGCATGTTTCCTGTTTCTGAAGAACTGTGTTGTTTTATTAAACCATTATGAGTCGTCACCAGTGTAGTTTCTTTGATGAATTTGAATTCATTGCAACGTTTGAGCAATTTTGACCGTTGTGTTGTTGTTAAAGATGATTTATCATGTATTTTACATGTTGACCATGTTTAGTTCTGTTATCAGTTAATCTAACATTTCTATTCGTGGCCAGCATGATGTATTTTGCACTTAAATAAATGTTAAATGAACGCGATATCAGTCTGACGTCACTTGTATATGATGACATGGTTTTGGTGCCACGATCCAAGCACTGGCACCAACTTGACCTGATTCTCGTCAGAAGGCCACTCCTCAGGTCTGTGCTCTCCACACGCTCGTACCATAGTGCAGACTGTGATACAGATCACTCCTTGGTTTGCTGCAAAATCAGAGCACAACCAAGAAAACTCTATCGTGTCAGACATGAAGGGAAACCACGCATTGATACCAGCAAGATGTCAGACCCTTTCATGATCGCTCAATTCACTGCGACCTTCGAGAAAGTGCTCAGTAGCCCTCAGCATGGTGATACTATTACAGAGAACTGGGAGCATCTACGGAACACCATTCAAAGTACTGCACTTGCCACCTTTGGTAAGAAAACAGCAAAGTCAAATGACTGGTTTGATGCTTCATCAGATGTGATGGCACCTGTCATTGAAGCTAAGCGCAGTGCTATGAATGAATACAAACATTCACCGAGTGCCAGAACCCTACAGATCCTGAGGGCTACGAGAAGCAAAGTTCAACAAACTGCTCGACGCTGTGCAAATGACTACTGGCTCCAGCTCAGTGAGAGCATCCAGATCGCAGTGCAAACAGGCAACATAAGACAAATGTATGACGGTATAAAGAAAGCACTTGGCCCCCATAAAAGTAAGACGGCACCGCTAAAAACCACCAGCGGAGAGAAGCTAACCGATAAGGGTAAGCAGATGGAGAGGTGGGTCGAGCACTACTCTGAGCTTTACGCTAGAGAAAATACCGTTACGCCTGCAGCCCTTGATGGTGTCAACAGTCTGCCAACTATGGAGAAGCTGGATGCCGAACCAACATTAGAGGAACTCAGCAAGGCCATTGATAGCTTGGAATCTGGCAAAGCACCAGGCAGTGATGGGATTCCTCCTGATTTAATCAAATGCTGTAAGAGCACGCTATTACATCCCCTGCATAGGATGCTGTGCCAGTGCTGGAAAGAGACAACTATTCCTCAAGACATGCGAGATGCCAAGATTGTAACACTGTATAAAAATAAAGGAGACAGAAGTGATTGCAATAACTACAGAGGCATCTCTCTTCTTAGTATTGTTGGTAAGGTTTTTGCCAAAGTCATCTTAATGCGACTACACAAGTTAGCTGAGCGCATATATCCAGAGTCACAGTGTGGATTCCGAGCTGGCAGATCAACAACAGACATGATCTTCTCTCTCCGCCAGCTTCAGGAAAAATCAAGAGAGCAGAAAAGACCATTATATATCGCCTTTATAGACCTCACAAAAGCATTCGACCTGGTTAGTAGGGATGGACTCTTTAAAATCCTCCTGAAAATAGGCTGCCCTTCTAAAATGCTGGAAATGATAAAGTCATTCCATGACGGCATGAAGGGAACAGTCCAATATGCTGGAAGCACGTCACAGCCCTTTGATATACGAAGTGGCGTTAAACAAGGCTGTGTTCTGGCTCCGACCCTCTTTGGAATCTTCTTTGCCTTACTCTTGAAACATGCTTTCAGAGATGCAACTGAAGGAATATGCCTTCACACTAGGTCAGATGGCCATCTGTTTAATCTTTCAAGGCTGAAGGCAAAAACAAAAATCAGAAGGGTCACTATAAGAGACTTGTTGTTCGCTGATGATGCTGCAGTCGTCACTCAAAGCCAACAGGAGCTTCAGAGCTTGATGAATCGCTTCACTAAAGCATGCAAGGACTTTGGCCTCACAATAAGTCTAAAGAAAACGAATGTGCTGAGTCAGGATGTGGGTGCTGCACCAGTTATCACTATCGATAACTATGAATTGGCAGTGGTGCACCACTTCACATACCTAGGGTCTACCATCAATGACAAACTCTCACTGGATACAGAAATTGACAGCCGCATTGGCAAAGCTGCAGCTACCTTTGCCCGCCTCACATCGCGTGTTTGGGGAAACTCTAAACTCACAATGAAGACCAAAGCTGCGGTATATAATGCCTGCGTCACCAGCACACTCCTATATGGCAGCGAGACCTGGACGACCTATGCTAAGCAAGAAAGAAGGCTCAATACCTTCCATTTGCGGTGTCTACGCCGCATCCTCGGCATCTCGTGGAAAGATAAAGTGACAAATGTCGAGGTGTTGTCACGTGCTGGCCTTCAAAGTATGTATATACTTCTTAGACAGCGCAGACTTCGCTAGCTTGGCCATGTTCGCCGCATGGAAGATGGTCGCATCCCAAAAGATATCTTCAACGGACAATTAGCAGATGGCAAGAGAACAGTTGGGCGACCACAGCTGAGGTTCAAAGATGTGTGCAAGAGAGATATGAGGGCACTGGACATGGATCCAGCAACATGGGAGGATGAAGCTGCCGATCGCACTGAGTGGCGATGCTATTTACGGCGCCACCTCAGAATGGGCGAAGAGAGGCTCACACAAGAAGCAGAGGTGAGGAGAAAACGTCGAAAGGAGCACCAGGAAAAAAAGCAGCTGAGGGCTGTCACCTCAGGGGCGCATTCCCATAGTCAGTTATGACTGAAGGGGCTATTATTATTATTATTTTGGTGCTTAACATAATTTATGCAAACCGTTAGACGGTGCCTTTCATTATTTAGATTTTGACCAAGAAGGACGTCGAAGCTGTTGCTCCTTTATTTTGAAGATTATCTACTCTTCTACGTGGCTGTACGAAGGTCGCCACTGATATTATATAAAGATTCCGAACAGAAGGATTGAGTTCGAGGAAATATTTGTTCAGAGAAGTATTGCAATCGCAATTTGATTATATATTAAATCCATGTCTGGTTTATGATACTTCAGTGATAACCGTGATGGCACTGCGTCGTAAGTATTCCAGATATGTGATGTTCCAAGGAGGACTGTAGGAGCTTTCAAATCATTAATGTATTCTATGCTTTTCAAATGAACTTGTTTAATGCATAATAAATATGCCTGCATTTGTGGACCCAAAAATCAACCAGTTGTTGGAGTCCGTGCATGAACTGTAATTTTCTTGACAACCCCAAACCATTCGCAAACATCCATAAGCACGATGCTCAAGATATTAACCTTCCATAATAATACTAAAACAAGCCTCAACAGTCGTAACCTTGATGATGTTGTCTTTGTCCTTCAACAAAGACTGGTTATTAACAATGAACGTGAGCCCTAATGCAACTTGGCTTAAATAAGAATCACCAGGGTAGAATCGTCATATCAACAAATTTGAAAATAAACTTATAATACATCTAAACTTTAAAACCATCAAGAATGAACTCCAAAATGACAATGAAATCGGCAGGAAATATTGCAAAATTTATTCACAGTTGAAACTGAACCCAGGGTACCCAAAGAGAAGAGGGATAAAATCCCAACAGCATCTGGCATATATACAACCAGCGTGCAACAGGAACAATTATCATTCATACCCTTTGACGGTTGCTGATGGAGACTGAGCACCTCAGGGTTTGCCCGGAGTGCAATGATGTCAAATCTAAACAACAATATAAATAACAATCTTTGTTAAAAATAACAATCTTTGTTTTTTTCCCCCCACGTGAAATTCTTTAGCAGCTCAGCCGCAATACACAGTTCTAGTTAATGTCTCTGTCAGCGATGATGGTTTTTACTGTTTCTAGTTTAACCTCAGTGTTGTCACCATTTATGGTGTGTTCTGCATTAATGGAGACCACATAAACAAAAATTTGCATAAATTAAAATCAACTATTCCAGACTAACATATATTGTGTTATTGTAAGTTTTACATGCATAAAATGATTTATTTATTACTATTACTTATATGGGAGGGAAACTGCAAATTGGTGGAAAATTATCTCTGACCACAGGCTGCCACATTTAGTGTCTTGGTAACATAACTGATTTCTGCTGTTTTAAGACTTTTAGTGAACCTAATAATTGCTGTGTTAGCTTTCAGGAGGGTTGGGCAGCACTGCACTGAATTTGTGATGAACCTGCCTATCCATGTCATGCTGTATAGTAAGTAATACGTAAAATTATACTTGTGGATCACAGATCGACACTTATCATTATCTTCATGAGATTTTTACTGAATTTGAAACACTTGTTGCATTAAAATATCTCTAGAAGTTAGATGAGCCTGATATAGTCTTTTTTAACGCTACTGAATCTGGACTCACATGTTCAACACTCACTTAAAACATTTTTTTTCATTTTGCTCAACTTTACATTGGTCTCGCGAGTAAGATCATTTGTTATCTAAATCCTATCAGCAAATCAGTAGATTAAAAATTGTGATGTTAAAAATTTGTTGAGAGCTGTCAGTAAGCTACAAGTAATGTGTAGTTCATAGGGGATGCTGAGGAGAACAACAATGAATGGGACCACTTCTCCCTCAGGAATTTCATAAAAGCTGACTAATATGAGGTTGTAGTGGTGTATTGTAGTGCAATGTTATTTGCATGATCACATCAACAACACATTCAAGAAAAAAAACAGATAGACTGAATAAGTAAAGCCAGCAGGTGGATCTGATCATCAAATCTAAAGAAGACAGAGGTCATGACACTCAATGTGGGCAATCCTGAGCCTATAACATTAAGGAACCAGAAGCTGGAACACATTTACATACCTAGGATGCATAGTAACGCCAGATGGCGGAACAAGCAAGGATATCAACAACAGAATGAATAAAGCGAGAACAGCCTTTGCCGGTCTAAACAACACCTAGAAGTCCTCTCAGGACAGCATAAACACCAAATTAAGATTATATGAGAGCTGTGTGCTTTCTGTGCTTCTCTATGGTGCAATGCTGGAGAGTAACAGAAGGAAATGTTGAAATTGCCCTCTTTCCACACAGTCTGTCGAAGGAAATTACTCCAAATCTTTTGGCCGAATACAATTACCAATCAAGAACTGCTTACTTGGAGCAACCAAGAGGAGATGCACACCATCATAGTTGGCAGACACTGGAATTGGGTTGGCCACGTCCTCAGAAAAGCCCCTGATTCCATCACAAGAACAGCTATGTCATGGACCTGTAGCGGTGATTTTCTCTACTGGCTACTAGAAATGTAGATGTAAGTCTAATGTTGTTGCTAAGATGTAGCCAAGTAATGTACCAATACTATAGACACCAGGGATGACGAAGGCTGTGAAGTAAGGTGTCTTGTCTGGTCTGTTGCTTGCTGTGAGTGTAGATGAGATGAAGTTCCACAGATCTACAATACATGGGTCATGAGGACAGTACATTCACTCACGACGTGAAAGTCATAGAAGTATGAACTGCTGGTGACGTTTCCATCATTTATTTATGACTCCACAATGACAAGTACGTTAACATCCATATACATAAGTCACAGACACTATCGGACATAGTAATCAGCATAAACAAAGTTCCTCAGTAAATCATGCATATATATCATGTAAGCTGTTCTCGTGTAATTTCAGCTTACAACAGCCTCAGCTCCATATCATCACTCTATGAGTGTAACAACTCCACTCTGATACTAGTAGATCAGAGATGTAAATAAGTCTATCGTAGGCCGCACGAGAATGGCGGACCTATGTGCAAAGTTCAGGTTGACCTTTGTAAGCATTTATAAGTCTAACCTTGATGAAGGCATAATCGCTGGCATAGCGAAATTCAAAGGAGCATAATAACTGTTCTCTGGGCCTAGAGTGACCCATATACATATAAATCTAAGGTATGAGGATACCTGGGTGTATTTCCTAGTAGAAGAGCCTCTCCTGCCTGTAGATAGTGAGCGAGCATAGAACGACAATGTCAAAATCTAAGTTGACTACAGATTTCAATATTAGAAGAGCATTTACCTTGCTTCGGAAATAACACCACAACACACACGCCTCCAGGCGCTTAGAAACATAAAGGGAAAATCCTCATTAGATAAACTAATGCACCAGAGGATTTCCATTTCCTCATCAAAAGATCACAGACGCTGAAAAGCGTCTTGCTCTGCTCATCCCAACTCTTAGACTCCCGACGGAAGTATTTTTCAAACCGCCCTAAATCTGGACATGCGCATAAGCGCTCGACCCCTGAGTTCAACTCAAACCGGGCCGATGTTATACGCATACCAAGCAAAGATACTGACTAAATCGCGCCTTATATGGACAGGAATAAACATCAACTCAGGTTGCAAACATTCCAAGAAAAGTTAGACCTACTCTGACCATATAAGGAGAACAACTAGACATCGATCTAAAAAATAGACCGCTAGTTTAAGACACAAGAGAAGGTAACAACCATAGTCAAAATGTAACATCAGTTTACCAAGAGTTATAAACCTTTGACTACAACAAAGTTAAAGTGTTCAAATAAGAACAGGTAAATTTATATTGTCTCTGAAAAATCTGTGTGTAACAGGACCCCTGAAGGAAAGCGACAGAGAGGCCGACCAAAAACAACTTGGCAGAATGAACGAACGAATAAACTTTATTTTTCAAGAGAACTGTGGAGGCCGAGATGCAAAGAATGAACTAGAGCTGGGGCACTGCACGAAGGATAGCCACCGGCCGAGCCAAGTGGAAGCAGCTTGTTGCTGCCCTACAAGAAGCCACCAGGCGTGCTGGCCACTGACTGCTTTGATAGTCAGCGGTTAAGGATCAAAGAAGAATAATATGAGGCTGTGCATGGGGCTGGCTGCCTCATTACGTAAAATACACTGATACAGAAACCACTGCTGCAAACATTTGGGCTTTGGTTTCCTCTAGGGGGTGATCTGCAATGGTGATTATATGCTCCACAAGGAGCAACAAAGGAGATGGTGACAAAGAATGAGCTAAAAGTACTCAGGCACAAAGAATGAGCTAAAAGTACTCAGACACAAAGAATGAACTAAAAGTACTCAGACACAAAGAATGAGTTAAAAGTACTCAGAGACAAAGAATGAGCTAAAAGTACTCAGACACAAAGAATGAGCTAATAGTACTCAGACACAAAGAATGAGCTAAAAGTACTCAGACACAAAGAATGAGCTAAAAGTACTCAGACACTCTGTCAAAGTAAAGCTAGTTTAGATAAGACTGCTTATAAGTGTGCAAACGGGAGCCGCGCTGGTGTAATGGCTACAATGTTGTACTGGCGACCAAGTTTTCAAGGTTCAAGCCCGGGCGTCAGCGTTTGAAGGAATGTTTACGACCGGGAATTTGACTGAATAACCTGAACGGCTCCTGCACATAAACCCTCTGTGGATGGGAAGGGGCGAAGCTCCTGACCGGGTTGGAAGGAAAGTCCACTGACCCCCCAGCCTCGCAATGACATGTCATTGGGCCAAAAGGGCTGGAAAGCTCGAGTTCCGCTGGTTAGAGAAAAAAAAAAAAAAAGTGTGCAAACATGTTTTGATGACCATTGTGCTGTCCAAATGGGAAGGCTTAGTGGTCGGGATCATGGGCTGCAGTCAGCCTTTTGAGTACTCCAGGTCCAGTCTATATTTCACGTGACTTTTCCAATCCCCTTAGGTCATGAGTTTTCACTCATTTTTCCTTGAGCTATGTAATGAAGTGCACATGCCTTTTTCAGTTGCAGTGTGTCTCCATACAGGGTGTTGGAGCTGGAGGGGTTTGGTGATAGCGACTAGTGCCAGGCAGTCCAGGAGGTGGTGTTCTACTGTTTCTTCCTCCTGTCTGTTGTGGTGCTTGAAGTATGGTGTATGGTCTAAGGTCACTCTGTGCAGATGTTTGTTGATGTGGTACATGTGTTGCTCACAACCTGAAAACTGTACCTCTGGTCTATGTGGTTTAAGTTGTTGATGACATCTCTGCATTTAGCGCTCTTGCATTTATGCCAGTAGTCCAGCAGTCCATCCACTGATTTGTGCAGTTGTTGTATATCATATATTTTGTGGTTCTTAAATTGGTGAGAACGTTCTATTGTGGCATATTTGCTCCTATTTTGCCAGTACTTTCATTGCCTCAGATGACCAAGTATCCACTGCAGACTTGCATTGATGCCATAGGAGGCAAGTACATCTATTGCTTTACGTTTGTTAAATTTACGATTTTATTCGGCTGTCAGGATCCTGTTTTCAAGGGCTGCTAGGGCAGATATTGAGTCAGAGAAGAGGACAAAGTGTTTTGGATGTGCTATTTTGTTTTTGTGTTATGCAAAGATGGACATGGTCCAGTCTAAGGAATGTATACAGATCTAAAATTGATTTGAGTGTAAGTAACAATAATGAAACAAACTGTGGGCATACCCTGGTTGAGTCCATACACGAGAAATGCAAACATCATCGCTGCAATTCCTGCTGCTCGGCCATAAACAAGAAATACAACCCTCTTCACCTGTAATGGATGGAAGCATTGCCAACAACATAATTGTGACTATCAAAATTATCCTTATCCCTGTGAAGCAAATAAAAATTGCTTTTCACTCAGAAATATGCAACACTATTTGCAACTAAAAAGCTACAGGCTTTCATAACTGAAGAAGACACACTACACAGAACCCAGAAACTAGGATATAATGTCACGCATAAGAAACAAAATGCATAAAGCGTGGAGCTTGTATGAAAGCAGAATGGAGGAGGAGTCATTGACAAGACAATAATAATTGCCTCTTCAGTCATAACAGACCATGGGAATGCACCCCTGAGGTGACAGCCCTCACCTGCCTATTTTCCTGGTGTTAATTTTGATGTTTTCTCTTCTGCTTGCCGCGAGCTTCTTGCCGTGAGCTTCTTTTCGCCCAATCTGAGGTGGCGCCGTACAGAGCATCGCCACTTGGTGTGATTGGCAGATTCATCCTCCCAGGCTGCCGGATTAATGTCCAGTGCCATCATGTCTCTTTTGCATGCATCTCTGAACCTCAGCTGCAATTGCCCAATTGTTCTTTTGCCATCTGCCAGTTGTTCGTAGAAGATATCTTTCGGGATGCGACCATCTTCCATGTGGCAGACATGGCCAAGCCAGCATAGTCTGTACTGTCTAAGCAGTGTATACCTGCTTTGAAGGTGAGCACGTGACAACACCTAGACATCTGAATAGACAAATGCTATCTAACTGATGAGTAAAGTATGTAAGTAGGTTTTTTTTGTCGAAAGCATAGACAGAAATCACCAGATAAAAGGATGTAAGCCAAATCATTCTCAAATCATAAGAGAATAAAAACATGGACATAATATAACAATCTTTGACCTGGGGACAACAAAGCATTCTATAAACCCTGGGGACAACAAAGCATTCAATAAACCCTGGGGACAACAAAGCATTCTATAAACCCTGGGGACAACAAAGCATTCTATAAACCCTGGGGACAACAAAGCATTCTATAAACCCTGGGGACAACAAAGCATTCAATAAACCCTGGGGACAACAAAGCATTCTATAAACCCTGGGGACAACAAAGCATTCTATAAACCCTGGGGACAACAAAGCACTGTCATTATACAAACCTAGGGACAACAATTTATATCTATACACCTAGGGAAAACAAAGTATATCAATAAACTTGGGGACAAAATAGCATTCTATAAACCCTGTGGACAACAAAGTATATCTATAAACGTGGGAATAACAAAACATTCTATAAATCTGGGGACAAAAAAACATAGCTATAAACCTGAAGACAATAACACATATCTATAAACATAAGGACAACAAAGTCTATCTATAAACTTGGGTGAAACAAAGCATATCGATAAACTTGGGAACAGCACAGCATTCTATAACCCTGTGGACAATAAAGCATTATATAAACTTTGGGACAATAAACCATTCTATAAACTTGGGGACAATAAACCATTCTATAAACTTGGGGACAATAAAGCACTCTATAAACGTGGGGCCAATAAGGCATTCTATGAACCTGGGGACAACGTAGCATTCTATAAACCTGATGACAATAAAGCAGGTACTTGTGCGTTAATTCACCGTCAAATTAATATTTTGGCAATTTATTACCCAATTCGAGCACCGTACTATTTGTTACATTTTTATCTTACAATAGTATTTTTTTTTCGCCTGCGGGCGGGGTTTGTACATTTGGCAGGTAGGGGTTGCGGGTTAGTCTATTATGCATTTTCGCAGGCCGGGGTTGTAGCATGGGTCATTGTTTATTTATTATTTTTAATGTAAAATGTTCGCCTCGTCTTGGCGAGGCGCGTCCCGAAGGACTGCCTGGTAAAGCTATAAGCAAGTTTGCTCAGTGTGTATCCTATCCATCTTCAGCGCCTTCTCATGTCTCGTAGACCGCATAGCTTGAATATACCCCCGCGGGGATTCATAGAGTGCACAAGCTGTATTCAAATCTTGGTCAGAAGATTGCAGAGAAGCACTGGTCATTTGAAAACGTTTTTGTCGCATCTGCCCAAGCGGACCACCTGGTATCTGACAGTCTTTTCACAAAGGGCAAATGGGACTTATTATGACTACCACCAGCACATAATGCAGTAGAAAAGAGACCCACCGGTAGGTAGAAGCAGAAAAGAAGGTGTACAGGCTTTCAACAAATCCAAAGAAAATGACTGCTTCTGTCCGCAAACAGTTCAGATAAAAGTAATAAAGAGTCACACTAAGTCACCCTGTTATGCTCTTTCTCTCACAATTTCGTAACATCAAATGAAAAGGCGCTAAAGATGGCATACATCACAAGATCATTGGTTTAACGCTCGTATTAGAAGATGACCAAAAAATAATGTACATATTTATTGGCGCGGGGCCCTAAAAGAAAGGGGCTCGTACATATGCTACTTTTGCTACTACGTTAATCCGGCTCTGATTAGGTAAATATTTGACAAGGATCAGTGCATAGTGAGGGAGGGGACCAACTCCCCACCCAGCTCTCTCCACCCAGCCCTCCACACCCAGCGGTGAAAACAAATAAAGGCTTTCTTGCCAGGGTACAGTTTTGTTGGTTTTGTGGGCCCTAAACAGGACCGTGGGGCAGTTTTGTGGGCCCTGAAAAGGACCGTGGTAGGTGCAGTTTTGTGGGCCCTGAAAAGGACCGTGGTAGGTGCAGTTTTGTGGGCCCTGAAAAGGACCATGGTAGGTGCAGTTTTGTGGGCCCTGAAAAGGACCGTGGTAGGTGCAGTTTTGTGGGCCCTGAAAAGGACCGTGTTAGGTGCAGTTTTGTGGGCCCTGAAAAGGACCGTGAGGGGAACAGATCACCAAAGATCGCTGAAGCTTGGCACATATCAGGACATACACATGTTCGTTCGTAGCTGCATAATTTACAGAGGAGGCCAAAATTCTGCAATGTCAAGCAGGATATTGTCGAACGGTCTTACGCGATGTCACAAATCTCTTACCCACCCCGTCCGTCCTTTGTTTTTTTGTAATCCGGAAAAAATACAACTTACTCGAACTTTTTTTTTTTTTACAGTTTTGTCTCGTTTTGGTGAGGCGCGTCCCGTTCAACCTAGTCGGTTATATTAGGGCGCATGTCCAAATATAAAAGACCCTTAAGTATAGGGAATTGCTAGTCATCATAATCATCATCATCATCAGCAGCTTTCAAGTCCCTATCAGAGTCAAGTACCCATTTACAGCTGGTTAGACTGATGCGTGACACCTGTTCCCTTCCTCGCTGCCGTTGCCTTCTCTAACTCAAGATCAGAGTGTCACGCATCAGTCTAACCAGCTGTAAATGGGTACCTGACTCTGATCTTGAGTTAGAGAAGTCAACGGCAGAGACTTCCCTTGTTTCCTGTGTACCGTTAACTTGTAGACTAACACTCCACTACCGCAATAAGTTCCTGGGTTTCGGGTTCAAAGCTTGGTTGTGTCACGCATCAGTCTAACCAGCTGTAAATGGGTACCTGACTCTGATCTTGAGTTAGAGAAGTCAACGGCAGCGACTTCCCTTGTTTCCTGTGTACCGTTAACTTGTAGAACTGATTCAATACCGTTTTATTAGTTTATAAACTTAAAATACGGGAGGGGGGGGAGGGGGGGTTTGAGGGCGGGTCTGTCGTAAGCATGTCAACTATGAATGCATGAGGAACGTTTTTTTTTTTTTAACTTGCTCTCCCAAATCACAATGTGAAATCAACCTTTTTCAGTCAAGAAAAAGTATGGTTCTCAGTTTTGGTAATAAATTTCCACAATTTGATTTTAGCGGTGAATTAACGCACAAGAACCATAAAGCATTCTATGAACCTGATGACAATAAAGCCTTTTATAAACACTCGGACAATAAAGCATTCTATAAGCTTGGGGACAATAAAGCATTCAATAAACCTGTGGACAACAAAGCATATCTACAATGACTGACATGGACATTTATCACACAGCTGGAAGAAAAGAAATGAGGTTCCAGAAACGTGAACATATAAAAGAAATTGGACCATGGAAACTGAAGGGATGAAAAATCAAAAATTAAACTAAAGCAATCAAATAACTGAAATATTAGACATATTAAAAACAGTTAGGCTTACTGAAAATCATAATTGAGGTCAAGGTTGACGCAAAAGACCAAGAATCAACAAGTGAAAACATCATCATCATTTTCCTTTTCACTTCTTACAGAGCAAAGAGCCACCACTGTAGATGGTTCCTTGCAGGAAGCCTGCAACAAGCAGCCCCCATGCTCCTGTAGTGGTGGTTTCTGTAACAATTTTTTTTACATGATGAAATTGCCAGCCATATGCACAACCTCCTATTTGTTGCCTTGTACAACATGATTGAGGGTGCAGAAGTTCAAGTCTTTCTTTGTGTCTTCAGAGACCCTAGGAACTGCCAATCAGGCATAACGAAAAGCGTAAACAAGTTGAAGGTTGATACAAAAGGTCACGAGTCAATAGTGACATACAAAGGGTGAATCACCAAGAGATGGATAAGAAGTAGTCTTATAGTTGGTTACACTAGATCAGGAGTTCTCAACCTGTTTCTCTCTCCCCCCCCTCCCCCCCCCCGAGCCTCATTTACCTCTTTCTTTCCCCCCTCACAGTGGCTGTTAGCTGGAAAAAAGGTACTTTAGCATATTACTGTGGCCCCCTAGAAATATGGCATGGCCCTTCGGGGATGGGGGAGCTACATGGCCCACTTTGAGAACCACTGCACTAGATTACAAGGTCTTTTATACTAGGACAAGTGCCCAAAAATAACAAAGAGACCTTGTGTCGAGGTTGAATGAGGCATGCCTCATAAAAATTCTTCTTCACAAACCATGCCTAGTGGTGTAAGAGATCATATCTCTCCAGTAGCATTTATCACTTCTGCTGTTGACTTCCTTCCATGCCACGATGTCAAACTGTCCAGTATTTGCTCTCTTTGTCTTCCCCTATCTCTGTTTCCTACAATCTTACCTGTTGTTTCGATATATTCCAGCTTTCCTCTTCTCATAACATGCCAAAAAAAGTGGATTGTTTCTTTCTAACTTGCGAATGTTTCCTTTGCGCATTGGCCTCTCTCAGGACATCCTCATTACTCTTTTTGGCTGTCCATGGTATTTTTAACATTCTTCCTAGGGAAGGAACCTGTCCTCCTACCGGGCGCGTCAACTGGGGAAGGGGGGATGTTTGAATGACCTCTAGATATAGAGATTAGCTGTGAATACTGAATAATCAGCAAGCTGTGAACCAAAACAGGTGGTTGTCACTGAGGGTGAGGTGGGATAGTTGTGAGGGACAGCTGTCTGTATCTTCTTATTCTGCTTCTTCCTCGTTCGTCCTGAAAAGGACGTTGGTTGATATGTGTCTGTATACACCGGAGCTGCGATATCTGCACCTTTCGGCCAACACATCTGACTTCAGCACGGCATTTTTTGGGACTGGGTTTGCCTTCCCTCTTCGATCCCTACTCTCTCAGCCAGACTGCAGTGATGCTGCCTGTTTCCAGGACCACCACGTGGAGGTGGAGTAGGGTCTTGGTCAGCTCTGGTTCGCTGACCTTGACGCAAGCAGTCCGCTATCTGTATCAAATCACCTGTGAAGATTTATGATGTGACAACCAGCAAGATGAAGACGCCTTAACCTCTTCCCTCCCCACTGCCTTGTAGGTTTAATTTTTTAGTCAAAGGCTAGCGGAGACAACGTACACAATCCGATGGAAAGCAAAGGGAAACTACCACCGTATTTTCCGTTGTATAATAATGAATCAAAACAAAACTAATTTATTTAAAAAGAAGCAAAAAAAAAAAAAAAACCCATAAAAGCCAGATGCAAACCTCAGAAATGAGGTATCTGAGGAAGGTGGTTGAAGTAACAAGAAGAGACATGGTACGCAACCAGACGATACGTCAAGGCCTTAAATCCTACCCCCTGCAGACCCAAGTAGAACAGTCCCAATTAAGATGGTTTGGCCATGTCTGCAGAATGGGAGAAGATCGGATACCATGAAAAGCATGGGAAACAAAATGCCAAGGATCCAGACCCCGAGTCCGCTGGGAGGACAAAATTAGACAATCTTTGAAGGACCGAGGACTAGAATGGAACCAGGCCAGGAGGAAGACAGCCGATAGGATAGTCTGGCGCTCTCTCTTCCAAACCTCTACACCTCACGGTAGAAGGGGAACGACGACTAAGTAAGTAAGTAAGAAGAAAAAAAAAAAAAAAAAAAAATAGAATCTGTCAGAATGTACCATCAGGGTTAGAGAAAAAAAAATTATCATCATAAGCAACATTTTTCCTTTGTGCTAATTACGAAGGCGGGAGCCACCTCCGAAGGTGGTCCCCTTATAGGAAACCTCCACCAAGTATTCAAATGGTCATGCAGCAGTGGTGTCTGTAGCAATTTGTTTTACATAATGAGGTTGCCAGCCTCATGCATAACCTCCTATTAGTCACCTTGAATGACATACCTGAAGGAGCGAAGGAGCATTAGTCCTATTCCTTTCTTTGTCTCATCAGAGACCCCCCCTGGGAACTACACAAGGCGAAGCAAATATCAATCATAAACTTTCTCACCAAGAAATTAAAAAAAAAAAAAAAAAATCACACTCAAATTTCAAACAAATCATTGTTTTTCATTTAACAAAAAAAAAAAAAAAAAAAAAAAAAATCACCACTTACAACAATAGATGGCCCCCATCGCTGACATTGCTAAAATGCTCTGCTAACCTATCCCTATCATAATCAGTCTGTTCAACAAGAAAAGTCTACCTTTCCAGTTTCCAACTTTTCGTCCAAGATCAATTTCCCACCTACAGGGTGGACACTTTTCACACTGCTCGTGAAGGTTGTGGAGAGGTCAAGGGACTCCTGAATTAGCACGGGTATGCTCATTCTGCCCTTAGAATATTTGCGATGACTGAAGAAGGATACATTATCACATAGTGAGTAGAGGCAGAATGCAGGACTTTGACAAATAAGAATTACAAAATTTTCGACCTTTCTGATATACATTTAAACACATGGAGACAGAGAAAAAAGATGAAAAATGCTATCAACGTGAAATACTTCTAATACTTAGAACTATTTTCCTCTTACCAGAAATCCATAATGAAATCTCCACTAATCACTTATAAGCATAGGGAGCCGCGCTAGCGTAGTGGTTACAACACCGCTCTGGCGACCGGGTGATACAGGATCAAACCCGGGCGACGGCATTTGAGGATTTTTCGTCGACCGGGATTTGGACTGGATTAACTCGAGACCTGGCGAGGACATTTGAAGGAGTGTCGTCGACCAGGGACTGGCGGCTCCTGAGCCGACCCAGCTGCAATGGGTACCTCCGAAATCGGCGAGTATTTGCCTGAATGGCGAGGGACACCTGTCTCTGTACAAGAAATAAAGGGATACTCACGTTGGGACAAAAATTCAGGAGCTAGAGTTATCAAGAGCAATCTATGATATATATACTGCTGTTTCTAAAACCCAGCCATCAGTCATAATTTGAATGGAGTCTAGCGCGTAGTCATAAAACCATTTCTTTTGGATATTGTTTAGAAGTGATTCGTGGAGATTTCATTCTGGATTTCTGGTAAGAGGAAAATAGTTCTAAGTATTAGAAGTATTTCACGGTGATAGCATTTAAAGTTAAACCCTTATACTTTACTTAGATTCTTCTTGCTAGTAAGGCGAAATAAAATAAAATAACGTGTAGCAATTATTCGTAACCAGATATCCAATTAAAATGTTAGACCACTCCACCCGACGCTACACAACTGATGACGAGACCGTAATTGTGTTTACAGTGTAGACGGACGCGTCACTTAACTCCCCAGGAGAGAGAGATAAACACGACTGTTAACCAGACCGGACTTAGAGGCGAGTAGGTGACTGACAGTGGGAGAAAAGAATACATGTTTATATTTCCTTTGTAATTTGTGTTATCATAGCGTCTATTATTTTTAAAAATGCCTATACAACAAAGTAACAGACACCGACAATTTAATAGTTAACTAAATGATAGGTGATTATGTTACGTGGTGCGTATGAAAAATAATAGTAAATAACACACTGTGCGAGTGACTGCCAGCCGCGAGACGGTGCGGGTGAGTCATTATCGACTCGGTCCAAACCAAATCAGCGGCCAGCGATGTCTGAGTGTAGGCGCAGGGCAAACCCCGTGTATCTTTTAAATTCGTCAGGATTGACAGAGCGGATGAGAGATTGTCTTGTCCCATCCGTATATATATATTTACATAGAAAAGTAGCATTTTTCCACAAATGTTTTCTTGTATTTTTTGCAGACCTGATCCCCAAGCGCACGACCAGTGGTTTTTTCCTTTATCATTTATAAGTGTGTACTAGCCAGATGATATTGTGTGACTATAAATTATACTACTGGACTTACCAAATCCAGGATATATTTTAACAGCCCCACAGTGGAGTATACCTGATAACATCATTATTTTTCCCTGACACCTGACAGTTGTTTTCAAGTGGAGTACCTATTTTATACACTGTGCAGGACCTGCATTCTGGCAAAGAGTCGGCTGATATAAAAATCCATCATCATCATTTTTTTAACATTAGAAGCAACCAGAGTTTTCCAGATACTAGAAGTGTCTCCCTCTCTTAAATGGTAAACATCAAGGATTCCCGCACTACCTCGCTTGTGTGTAATGTAACATGTATCCAGATAGAAGTTCCAGACCGAGCGGGAAACAAGCCTGTTTTTCCCCGCCCGCCCATACACTGCAAGCGTGTCGTAACGATTTTATCCAGTTGTAGTTCCTGTGTTTAGACTATATTCCCCTGTGCACCCACACCGGAGGAAAAGTGATAGTTAAGAACAGCGACGATAACCTTTACGATTTATACTGTTACCAGGATTAATCGAGGAAATTACCAGATTCAGCGTTCACCTCAGTTTTTTTTTTTTTGGGATGAACTGGGGCCAATGTGTATCCTCGAAAGCTGGAGTGGTACATTAATCACAATGAAATAGGGATTATGTTTGAGGAATAATCAGTTACCAAGGGATACCACAGACCCACGGGTAAAAAGACAATAGGTAAGACAGCGAGAGGTGGCCCCTGAGTTAGAGAGTGTGTGATGATTTTCTTGTTCTTGCTGGGAAATATCTATTAATTTGGTTGTTTGATTTTTTTACTTTACTTGGTCTTATATTGTACCAAGATTGGTTATTCTGTAACCATGTGCTAACCTTCAACTTTTGGGTTAATATTTCTTTGGGTTTTTTCTCCATACAGTGAAAGCGCACCATTCGTCTTTATTTCTTCTATATGTAAATTATTTCTTGATATCTTTTGGATATTTGATGTTGTAACAAGTTTAGTGATAATAAACAACAAAGAAATTTAAACTGTATGTTGGTCAGACCCATACCCATTTACCCTTAGTTTTTCACGTGTATGTGTCTTGTTGTCACAAAGTGTTGTGTGTGTAGAGTAACTTGTCTTATTTTAGATAGGGAGGCAAAGACTGTTTTATAAACAAAGCACAGTTGTTCGGATAGGCTGGAGGAGAGAAACCTAAGGCTGGAGTAGAGAAACCTAAGGCTGGAGGAGAGAAACCTACTCACTCCATAGACATATCTTTCCCTCAACCTACCACCTGTGAAATCTATTTTCTATACATTCTCGTGTATCTGTCAACATTCACTCTATACTTAGACGGGCCCAATAAAACAATTTAGCTACCGTACGACAGGGATGAACGTTAACTTTTGCAGATGACTTGCTCATTTACAGGAATGGTTCAGATATAAATGAAATGGTTAAATGCATACATGAGGCACTTCAGGCAGTTTCTAAATGCACAACTAAACCAGTTCCAAGGTCAGTCCCAACAAAGCCTGTGTGCTTTGGTGCTCCTTGAATAACTCCATATTGAAAGCAGATCTTCCAGACATTACTCTCAATGGAAAGAAAATTGAAATGCAGAACAAGTTGAAATACCATGGAGTAACATTCGATCATGGGCTATCATATAAGCACCATGTTGAACACATCATACAGAAGTGCAAGAGAGGTCTGGCAGCCCTAAAAACAATGACTGCAGTGCACCTGGAGCAGAGACTACTGTTTCTCCAGTTATTGTATCAGACTCACAATCCATGCTTCGAAAGGTCTAAAATGGATGGCTCCGACATGAATGGAAAAACTCAATAGAAGCACCGAATCTTCAAGAACTGATATGGATCTACTGTCCTGGTCATGCAGGGGTACACGGCAATGAATGAGCTGACAGACTAGCTTCAAGAGCACCCACAAAAGGTGCATTGGACATGGATAAGAGAGAAATACTGAGGGCAATTCATGTTCGCCTGTTAGAGAATGACACTGCAAACGATGAATCATCAAGGCTAAGACTGCTGGAATTTGGCATCAAATGTAAGACCAGCAGGGATGGACGTATGAGAGGGCACATCCAGCATGTATACAACCAGTGCGCAACAGGAACAATTAGCATTCATACACTTCGACATTTGCTGAGGGAGACTGAGCACCTATGGGTTTGCCCGGAATGCAATGATGTCGATTCTGATTAACATAATTTATCACAATGTTTCCTATTTACTTTCTGCTATTTTTTTAGATTTCAGGGTCCACAGGTTTTTATTATAATTGCAAATACATGTTGTAGTTGTTAGGCACATATCCAATTTTTTTCCAGTTTTTTTAAAATACCACTTTTTGGGGCGTATAATAAGGTTTTTTGATTCATATGTAAAGCATTCGTAAAATGTAAAGCATTCGTTCTCCAGTCAAACGAACCTGGGTTGTACCCAAATGTAAAAGATTGTGACTAACTCTGAATAGTAAGTTTAAAGATACACTGTCATTATAAAGAAAAAAATTGATATCTGAGGATCTGCTTTTCAAAACTAACGGACATCATCTGTACGCAATATCTATTTGTATATATGCTGGTGGAAAACTCTTGGTCATATTTAGATTTGTCTAGAACTAAAAGAAAGTTCTTGATGCTTTCATATGCATATGTAAACTAAAAATTTCTGATACATGCTTACATTTATTCATTGATGATTCCATATTGTCTGATTGTTTTCCTTGGCATTAGGAGACCCCTTTAACCTTCCATGACAAGTATGGAAAACTAAGAGCCAGGGATCCAGAACTCCTGGACAACCCAGTGTCTGCTGGGAGGACAACATTAGACAATCTCTGAAGTACAGAGGACTAGATTGGAACCAGGCCAGGAGTAAGACAGCCGATAGGATAGTATGGCGCTCTGTCTGGCAAACCTCTACACCCCAGGATAGAAGAGGAATGGCTAAATAAGTAAGTAAGTAAATAAGGCATTAGGAGAGCAGATTACTTCCCTTATAGCGTCGTAAAAAAAACTATTTCATATAAGAGAACCTGTTGTATGTTAAATATTCTTTCTGTGCTGGTTTGTTATGATGGTTCAGATATATCCTATGTTTGTTATGATTGTTCAGATATATCCTATGTTATTAAAAAGGCCATAAAGAGTAACTCTGCACAGTTTGGTTTTAACAGTTCAAAGGGTGGGAAGTGTGTAGGGAAGAGACAAACATTCACTAATATATCTGTAGACTGATTGGACAGTTGTAAAAATGATCCTCCTGTATGAATCTCCTTTTCTTGTTCAATGATAGGAAACTCTATACAGAGCAATACAACAGGAGGCAATCTGATCATCAGAAGAAGTCCCCCCATCAAACAAGTGTTTCGGCCCTATACTCCTTTACACTCTAAGGGGGGGGGGCGGGGCCACTTAGGTCATGACTCCTAAGTGTCTCAGCCTCCTATTGTCTTGTATCGAAAATGATCCTTCACTTTGGTAGCAACTTTAAAATCCACAACACTGCCAGCCGTGGAGGCAACTGTGAAAGTAACCAAAGAGAAGACAAATTATTCCGTTCGTTCCGCCGCACACCACGACTAGGGACAGACACTGACACACCTGCACGAAGCCGATGAGGCTAGCCACTGCGCTAATAATAATCAAATTCCTTATAAATGGTTTTATTACCTCTTCCTACCATATTTATCAGCGAGGAAGGGAACTAGTCACCCCACCTTTCGATGCTGGACCCTGTATAGTGAAATCTCAAACACTTCACTCCCCTACAGCAGTATCTGTTACGGGACTACCTTTTACCCCTTTTGTGAGCCACAATTTTTTACTTTATTATCCCAGTCACCACCTTATACACTTATGTGATTATAGTCGGATTTACTTATGTTTGCAATTTGTGAACGGTCCCTTAGTGGTAGTCTGATGGGGGTGCTCATGTGGATGTTGGTATATAATTGGTGACTCTGGTGTAATCTCAAACATACCTAAGCTTTCTTACTCCCTTTCACCTTGTTAACAACAGGGCAGTTATGAGAGACTTTACTTTGTTTTTTTTTTTCCCCTTTCAGTTTGTTTTGTTATTTTATTTTTGTTTGTTTCTTTGAAAGGGGAGGTCACACACAGATAAACAATTTTGGTTTTGATTAACTCTATTTAGACTAAGTGGAGGGGGAAAGAAGTTACTATATTGTTTTGAATTTATTACACTATATATCCCAATTATAACCCATTAAGGTTTGAAAGGGATACTTCGGAAATCAACTGCATTGTTGGGATCGTCGGAAATCATGGTATTTATGCTCCAATAAACCGTTTCATTTCCAGCGAGTAGCTCCAACAGTAAGTCTGCAAAACTTTAAATTAAAATTTTGTCTTAAAGAAACAATCAAAAACGTACATTTTAAGGTTATTTTTAACAAAATGATGAGTTAAATCCGTTTGCGGAATGAAATTGGGTTCTACTTCAACTTTTCTTCGTTGAGTGTTACTATTTTCGGGAGAGTACATATAAGGGAAACAATACAATTAATGTCTAACTTTCAACCAAAGTTGCATCCATTAGATGTGACCAATGTACAAACGGCGAGAATTATGGATTTTGATTATATATATATATCTTTTAAGATTGTGTGTAAAAATTTTGGCATCCAATTTGTTTCCTGAGTAGAGTACCTGGAAGCTGCCAAGGACAAAAATAGGCCTATAATGACTACATATAATTTTTACATCATGATGTTTTTTTTTATTTTATCAGAAGCTTCCAGATGAAAAGCTTGTTAACTGTTTCCATATTACCTGCTGGTGGTCTTCCTCTGTGGGGGGTACACTATTGGGGTTAAGTTGGAAAACTCATCTGCAGAAGTGTTGGCAGTATCTGAGGTCACTCGCTCAATTACCGACCTCATTTCATTTTTCACTGCTTGAACTGGATTAGATTGATATGAAAAATTTGATTAGGTTAAAATATTTACTGTTATTTGTAAGTTTTTAAAATGTAAAATAATGTAAATTAACAGGTTATATACAGTTTTTATTCTTTCTTCATGTATTTACCCAAAAAATATGTCCGCATCTAAGAGCACACACATACACATGCGCATATACATAACACACATATGCATGCACACACGTAACACACAAACATATAGCATACTTTTTGTTTTTGTTTGTTCTCAATAATGCATCATAAGATAAGGGACAGACTACTAAATCATGAAAGTACACCACAGATACCGAGTATTCCAATGCCCGTCAATGCCCCGTGTAGTTTACAGGAGGTCTCTGAAGAGACAAAGAAATAATAGAACTTCTTCACCCTCAGACATGTCACACCAGTTGTCTAACATGATGTTTTGCATGAGCCTGGCAACCTCATGATGTCAAACAAATTGTCACATCAACCACTGGTGCAAGAGCCTGTAACTTGTTTGTGCAGGCTATCTGTGGGATCAGCTACAGTGGTGATTCCATGCTCCGTAAGGAGAGCAAAGGAAAATGATGATGCATGTAAATTTGGGGGGGGGGGGGGCAAGCTGCATATATATATATATATGTGTGCTATGTCAACCAGGTTACCTGGGTATACATACACATGACTTAATAGGAGTGCCCCTTAAATGGCACAGATTATATAGTGTTATGTTACCATAATAATTAGAACTAGACTGAATATAAGTAACATCATCTTCATGTAGGATGTCCTTTGCAGAACGTGGCTCTCATCACAGCCCGCCTGAAAGACTCTCGATCTCTAGCCAGCCTTCCTGCCTCCTCCATTGTCATGTTCAAGGTGTCTTCAATGTCCTGTGTCCACCATATATGTAACAAATCAATTTAATTTAAAATCAAATGGTTTCTAAAATAAGAAATGCATCTTGACTGGCTGAGAGCCTAGTCATCAGAAGGAGCGAAGATGGATGACCATTGCTGTCCACTGCGCGTGCACTAGTGTCAACATCCAGATGTAGTTATGGGACTATGTGAACGTAATCATTCAGTATGAAAACCCTACATATAGATACATCGCAAGCCCTACTAACTCCATGTCTGCATCTAGAGCATGGTGTCTTCTTCGCCATTCGCTCTCAAATAACCACATCTATCCCGCTTATAAAGCCGGCAGTCCATCTCAGGCTTCTGTGGTCACCATACAGTTTCTCCCTCAACTGGGCTGGGGAAGGCCACAATTCGTCCTCTCATGGAGCTGACAGTTTTAGAGTACATGTTCTACTGTCTGTTCATCCTCCTCACATGGACACAAATTTGAGTTAGGGAAGGAAAAGGCAGCGAGGAAGGGAAGCAGACGTCAGAGTGTATGAAGAAGAAGAAAAAGAAAAGGTGCACTTGAATTTCACATTATTCATGTTAGCACAGCTGTCTGCTGTCATTCTATTATTAGCCAAAGTATGCCGTTATCTTTAGCGAAACTGCAAAAATCAGTTGACAGTTCACCATAACTTACTTTCTGCATCGAGATCACTGTCACTGTTTTCATCACCCATGTTGCCGGGGCTCATGAGATAGATTTGAAGGAACTGAGCAAAGGATCCGTTATGGGAGAGAAGCTCTTCGTAAGATCCATGCTCAGAAATGGCACCATTGTAAAGTACCACAATATCATCGACTTGAGGGAGCCAGTGGACACCATGTGTCACAAAAATACGGGTCTGTTGTATGTGAAAAAAAAAATGAAAAAAAGAGGGGTTAGTGCTGAAAAAAATTATAAGACTGCCATGATTCTTTAAGTATACATCTTGGGATTAATGACGTCAGAGGAACAAAGTGGGAAAAAAAGGGAAGGATGCTAAAAAGGGAAATTAAGAAAACCTTCTTCAAAGTGTCGCAGAATATACTGCTTTTCTTTGTTATTTTAGTCATTTATGGTCTTTACACTCCTGATGAGCGTCTGATTGACAGAGTGGTTAGATTGTTAGTCTCTCGCAGCAAAAGTGCCTGATCCATATCATGTTATCGACATGCTTCAGTTTACCCAGCTATAAAAGGGTACCTGATTTTACACTTGAGTTAGGGAAGGAAAAAGCAGCGAGGAAGGGAACTGGTCACCCCACCTCTCGATGCTGGACCCAGTATAGTGAAGTCTCTAACATTTCACTTCTCTATGGCAGTATCTGCTATGTGACTACCTTTTTTTACACTCTTAAAGGCCCAGTGTAATTCTCAGGGGTCTCTGAAAGAAATTAGAAAGAAGTAGTCCATGTTGATTAGACTTAAGTAGTCCTTGTTGATTAGACTTAAGTAATTCATGTTGATTAGACTTAAGTAGTCTATGTTGATTAGACTTAAGTAGTCCTTGTTGAATAATCTTAAGTAGTTCTTGTTGATTAGACTTAAGTAGTCCTTGTTGATTGGACTTAAGTAGTACATGTTAATTAGACTTAAGTAGTCCATGTTGATTAGACTTAACTCATTCCCCCCCAGGCTGTTTTTGGGTTTTACCCAGGCCCGAAAATGGATGCAATTTTTTCAGACAGGTGAGGTTTTAAAAACAGACAGTGGACAAATACATAAGTTCAGTAGGTAGTTGTGTTATACATTTAAATGTGTGAAATTGACTGGAGAATCTTATGAATTGCTTCATATAATTAATTAATATGAATAGGTGTGTGTTAAATTTTTATGATTTTTTTTCTCAAAGCCACATATGTTTGTAAAAACAACCGCTCAAAATGTGTGTAATTTTTCTCTTCAGGTTATATTTAAAAAACTGCAGTAGACACACATTTTATTTAACTAGGTGTTAATGTTATACATTTAAATGTGTGAAATTGACTGGAGAATCTTATGAATTGATTCATATAATTAATTGATATGAATAGATGTGTGTTATGTCTTGTGAAGTGTAGACTTGATTTTAAAAATGTTTAAAAAATAAAATAAAATTGTATACTTAAATTTAAATATTTCAGCTCCCAATAAATGTATGGCAATAAAATATTAAGAATATCAGTGCACATTTAGTTTGAAACATATCTAGAAACTTTTATCACTATCACTTCATAGATGTAATTTTTATGATTTTTTTCTCAGAACCACATATGTTTGTAAAAACAACCGCTCAAAATATGTGCAATTTTTCTCTTCAGGTTATATTAAAAAAACAGGCAGTAGATACACATATTATTTAACTAGGTGTTTATGTTATACATTTAAATGTGTGAAATTGACTGGAGAATCTTATGAATTGATTCATATAATTAATTGATATTAATAGGTGTGTGTTATGTCTTGTGAAGTAAAGACTTGATTTTAAAAATGTTTAAAAAAATAAAATAAAATTGTATACTTAAATTTAAATATTTCAGCTCCCAATAAATGTATGGCAATAAAATATTAAGAATATCAGTGCACATTTAGTTTGAAACATATCTAGAAACTTTTATCACTATCACTTCATAGATGTAATTTTTATGATTTTTTTTCTCAGAACCACATATGTTTGTAAAAACAACCGCTCAAAATGTGTGCAATTTTTCTCTTCAGGTTATATTTAAAAAACAGGCAGTAGATACACATATTATTTAATTAGGTGTTTATGTTATACATTTAAATGTGTGAAATTGACTGGAGAATCTTATGAATTGATTCATATAATTAATTGATATGAATAGGTGTGTTATGTCTTGTGAAGTGTAGACTTGATTTTAAAAATGTTTAAAAAATAAAATAAAATTGCATACTTAAACTTAAATATTTCAGCTCCCAATTAATATATGGCAATAAAATATTAAGAATATCAGTGCACATTTAGTTTGAAACATATCTAGAAACTTTTATCACTATCACTTCATAGATGTAATTTTTTTAATTTTTGTTCTCAAAACCACATATGTTTGTAAAAACAACTGCTCAAAATATGTGCAATTTTTCTCTTCAGGTTATATTTTAAAAACATGCAGTAGATACACATTTTATTTAACTAGGTGTTGATGTTATACATCAACATGTGGGAAATTGACTGAAGAATCTTGTGAAATGCTGTAGATAATTATTTGATGTAGGAAAAGAGTCTGTCATGTTATGTGAAATGTAGACCTAATCAAAAATAACTGGAAAAAAGATAAATAAACTGTACTCACATATGTCAGCTCCAGTTTAATCCATAGCAGAAAAATCTCAGAATATCAGTGCACATCCATTTTGAAACACAACACATTTTACCACAATCACTTCAAATATATAATTTATATGATTTTTTTCCTACACCACAAATTTCTGTAAATACCAAACAACTATGACTAATATAATTTACACCAACTATATTCTATCATTTTTGGTTTGACAATGTGCTTCCACTTTGGCCTGAGAAGATACAAGGAGAACCTTGGATTATACTGCTTATATTGCCATCTGCCTTTATATCCTATTACCACTTCATTCAAACTGAGATTTTGGAATGGGTAAAAGGCACTCTGAAATTTTTGCAACAACATGTTCATAAAATCTTTTCTTTTCCTTGTGAATTTTCATCAGAGGCATGAAGCATTGTATGATATAATGCTTCAAATCTACTTCTTGAAAACATTTGAAGAAACCAAGGAGTATAAAATTCTGCAGATGTAGACCAGTAGTTGCGAATGCATGGTCTTTTCTGAATCCCAATATTTATTAGGACAGCAATAAACTTATCAAGTTCATGGCGTGTGACTTTGGTCCACCGAGAATACAATGAATATTGTTTCGCAGGGTTATTTTGAATAGATTTGAGTCTGGTATAATCATTGATGCACTGGAACATGAAATCTTGAACCTCATCTGTAAACAAAAACACTGAAACATTTCAATGGGGTTGACAGGTCAAACCCCTCAGTCACACCTGGTGTTCTCTTTGGACAAAATCGAAATGCATTTTGTGTCATCCCCTCAGCAATTTCTAACCACTCTGGGACATCTTGTGAGGATGCACCTGCCTCTAGACTTGTGGCAGTTCTCATAGCTTTACTTTTGGTCACAATGGTGTTTTTTGCCTCTTTATCCTTCTCCTTTAGTGACTGAAAGTTTTGCTCTTTTTTATACCAGCCCTACCTGATGCATGTTCAATCAGCTGATCGACATCGCCCTCAGAATGATCACTTTCATGAATATTCTGACACAAAGTCTTTACAATGTCTTCATTGGAATTACTAAACCTAACTTCTAAAATCCGTGTCGCTCGAGTTATCTTCTGTCCACTGAGAAATTAGCGTCGTGCTTGCTCAGCCGAAAGCAGGTGTTTAGAAGAAGATTCTCGATCCATTTTGTATGTAAACAAAGAAATAGAAATGGATATAAAACACACAATTTTAGCTTCACAAATTTGTTTTTCGCTCACAAACGTCCATAAACATGTCCTAGATGTAATGAAATGATTTAAAAACCAGCTAGTTGCTAGGTATTTATAACTTTTCGTTCAAACTCGACATATATCACACTGGCGCGCCATGCATCATTGGTCTGAAGATTCTCGATCCATTTTGTATGTAAACAAAGGAATAGAAATGGATATAAAACACACAATTTTAGCTTCACAAATTTGTTTTTCGCTCACAAACGTCCATAAACATGTCCTAGATGTAATGAAATGATATAAAAACCAGCTAGTTGCTAGGTATTTATAACTTTTCGTTCAAACTCGACATATATCGCACTGGCGCGCCACGCGTCATTGGTCCAAACGGAAGTCCTATCTGGCGCGTGGTGCGCCACTGTGGACGGAAAAAGTTAAGTAGTCCATTTTGATTAGACTTAAGTAGTCCATGTTGATTAGACATAAGTAGACCACGTTGATTAGACTTAAGTAGTCCTTGTTGATTAGACTTCTCTTCTTCTTCGATCCTTAATCACCGACCGTCAAAGCAGTCAGTGGCCATCACGCCTAGTGGCGTCTTGTAGGGCAACAACAAATTGATTCCACTTTGCTCGGTCGGTGGCCATCCTTCGTACAGTGCCCCAACTCTGGTTCATTCTTTGCATCTCAGCCTCCACAGTCCTCCGCCAAGTTGTTTTTGGTCGGCATCTCTTTCGCTTTCCTTCAGGGGTCCAAAGCATAGCTGTTCTTGTGATGGCATCGGGGTCTCTTCTGAGGACATGACCAACCCAGCTCCAGCGTCTGCCAGCTATGATGGTGTGCATGTCCTCTTGCTTGCTACGAGTAAGCAGATTTTGGTTGGTGATGGTATTCGGCCAAAAGATTCGGTGAATTTTTCTTAGGCATGTTGTGTGAAAAGAGGACAATTTTGACATTTCCTTCTCTGTGACTCTCCAGCATTCCGCACCATAGAGAAGCACAGAAAGCACGCAACTCTGGTATAATCTTAATTTTGTGCTTATGCTGTATTGGGAGGACTTCCAGATGTTATTTAGGCTAAAGAAGGCTGTTCTTGCCTTATTCATTCTGATGTTGATGTCTTTGCCTGCCCCACCGTCTGGTGTTACTATGCTTCCTAGGTATGTGAAGGTATCTGTCTGAACCAGTTGCTGATTCCTTACTGATATGGGCTCAGGGTTGCTCACATTGAGCGTCATGACCTCAGACTTCTTTAAATTGATGTTCAAGCCCACCTGCTGGCTAAATTTATTAAGTCTATCCGTTTTTTCCTGGATTGATTAGACTTAGTAGTCCATGTTGATTAGACTTAAGTAGTCCATGTTGATTAGACTTAAGTAATCCATGTTGATTAGACTTAGGTAGTCCATGTTGATTAGACTTAAGTAGTCCATGTTGATTAGACTTAAGTAGTCCATGTTGATTAGACTTAAGTAATCCATGTTGATTAGACTTAGGTAGTCCATGTTGATTAGACTTAAGTAGTCCATGTTGATTAGACTTAGGTAGTCCATGTTGATTAAACTTAAGTAGTCCATGTTGATTAAACTTAAGTAGTCCATGTTGATTAAACTTAAGTAGCCCATGTTGATTAAACTTAAGTAGTCCATGTTAAGTAGTCCATGTTGATTAAACTTAAGTAGTCCATGTTGATTAAACTTAAGTAGTCCATGTTGATTAGACTTAAGTAGTCCATGTTGATTAAACTTAAGTAGTCCATGTTGATTAAACTTAAGTAGTCCATGTTGATTAAACTTAAGTAGTCCATGTTGATTAGACTTAAGTAGTCCATGTTGATTAAACTTAAGTAGTCCATGTTGATTAAACTTAAGCAATCCATGTTGATTAAACTTAAGTAGTCCATGTTGATTAGACTTGTCCTAAAAACAGAATAGTCAGGTTTCTCACCTGATAACAGAATAGTCAGGTTTCTCACCTGATAACAGAATAGTCAGGTTTCTCACCTGATAACAGAATAGTCAGGTTTCTCACCTGATAACAGAATAGTCAGGTTTCTCACCTGATAACAGAATAGTCAGGTTTCTCACCTGATAACAGAATAGTCAGGTTTCTCAGGAGACAAAGAACAAACAGGACTACTGCACCATCAGGCATGTCGTACAAGGTCACTAACACGAGTCTGCGCACGGGGCTGACAACCTCATCAAATAAAGAAAGCTGTCACAGAAATCACCACGACAAGAGCATGTGAATGCTTCTAGTGCTTTTAGTATTGCCACCATCTTTGTAGTGAAAATGGATGTGTTTTCCGTAATACTATATTCTTTTGCCATTTTCCATATTGGAATATATATTCCTATCCCCAATTTGCCATCCTCTCCCTTGGATCCACCTGTGTATACAGTAATGCTGTCTTTTGATATTTGTATATATTTATTGGCTGTGTTCTTAATATTTTCTATATTATTTGTTTTCTTAATTAAGTATTTCTGCTAGGTAGTAGTCTGTGTCTGGTTTCTTGATCTTCCAGGGTGGAATCACTGGCTTGTATTCACAACTGTTATTAATTGATGTAATTAAAGTACCCAGATGGACCATTTCCTCCATACACTTCCATCCTAATAACCCTCCCAAGAAACTAACAGTTTTAACTGACTTTCTTTCAACAATTCAAGCACTTAGAAACTTACGAGAGTGTAGTAGACCTGATATAGCAGAGGAGATATTTCTGGCTACTACATACTTATATTCCAGAGGATGTTCAGTCTTAATTGCTTGGATACCTTCACATGCTGGCATAGAGGGAAATGAAAAGGCAGATAAAGAAGCCAAGAAAGGTAGATCTGATAAAAATTTAATAAATGTAGGGATGAGTAAATCAGAGATTAAAAGCTTAATTAAAGATTTAATAACAGATGAATGGAAAGCAGAGTGGGATAAAAATCTGAAAGGAAGACATGTGGCTCCAACAAGAAAATTTCAGATATCTAGGGAATTGAAAATTCCCAGTTATAAGAAACTTCTCAGACTACAGCTGGGAAAAGGTTATTTCAGAATAGAAGAACCTTACTGTACAGGATGTCTTCAAGACAATAATATAGAACATTTCTTGTTAAAATGTAAGAATACGAATATTAGATTATTTGCAGGCATCAAACTTACCTATAAATATAGAAGAGGTGTTAAGAATAGTCAGACCTAGGGAACTGCATAATATAGTTAAACAATATTTAACATGAACAAAGGTTAATATATAGTAGTTGGGAATGTGAAGGTCTGACACTGTTCTTACAATGCATATGACTTTTAACAGGTGAAAATTAAATATATGTTAAAGTCAGTTCTATAACTGGAACCACCAGGCCTTTACACCCCTCCACCTTAATATTATTCTTGTTCACAGTTTCTGCTTGATTTTGTTGGTTTTTTTTAACACACAAGCATAATTGGTAATTGTGATTTTCCCTTTTTACAATGATTTGACAAATGTGATGCCACTATCTCATATCGGCAGTTGTTCATATTATTTGGAATTGAAAACAATATATATATCCTAATTATAACCCATCAGAGGTTGAACGGGATATTTTTCTTCATTAATTTAAAAACAAAATGTGAATGCTTAGTTCAAGAATTATATAATAACTGTTCTACTCTAAAGCTTTTAAACGTGGTATGTCTTTAAGGTTGTTAACATGTCCAAATTTCACATTTTCACCAACAGATGTCTCCATCACATCTTTTGTATCAGATGGCCAAGGATAGTAACAAATAGTGGAGTTGAACATGACAATCACGAGTCTGTCTGGAGATTAAAAACAGGAAGTCCAGCAGGATAGGATATATCTCACTTAGCAATGAACAAGTGTAAGCAGAAATGCTTTTTTTGCTGGAACCCACAGAGGAAAAGGAGAACCATTAGCAACATTTTCCATGTCGCTCCTTATGGAGATGTTGATATTTACTGTTAAGACTTGAGATGGCCTCAGCTGCCATGACAAGGCTGAATGTGATCTGGAAAAGTAACATCAGTTTTCCTGTGAAGATCAAATTATACAAATCACTCGTATTATCTATTCTCTTGTATGGGTGTGAGGGCTGGACACTCACTGCAGATATGGAGCGAAGGATTCAGGCTTTCGAGCATAAATGTTATAGAAGAATGTTGCGCATTTGCTATAAAGAGCACAAAACAAATGTCTATGTTAGAGAGAAGATAAACACCTATGCAGGCCACCAAGAACCACTTTTGTCAGTAGTGAAACGTCGAAAGCTTGCCTGGTTTGGGCATGTAACTCGTCATGACTCCCTTTCGAAAACGATCCTCCAGGGAACAGTCGAAGGTAAACGGAGAAGAGGAAGGCAAAGAAAATCCTGGGCTGATAACATCAAAGAATGGGCAGGACACGGTTTTTCCACACTTGTACGCATTGCTGAGGATAGAGAACAGTGGAGGACCCTGTCTGCTGATGCTTCCACCATGGCACCCCTACGACCCATGACGGGTTACGGGTTGAGATGATGATGATAGTAAATGTTGCCAAATGTAATGAGATGTGGCTGGCTGTCAAACATCCTCACATTATAAAGCATAACCACGAAGCCTGAAGACACTTTTATTCAGTAAATACATATTAGACAAACAATAAAGGTATGTTATCTGGCACTCTTAAGAAATAAAGAAGTAGAACACTAGACCACTAGAAAAACAACAGACGTGAGTGGCTTACCCAGTACATTCCATGCGCCAACCCCGCCTAGCTATGCAAGCGAATCACACCATCCTCCCTGCCATCTAGGCATCACCGTTACAGGCCTCGGGTTTCCCTTCCTTACGTGTTATACATGTTTACACTTTTATTCAACCATGTTGTCAGGAGCAGAAAAACAGGAAGAGGAAGTTAGCATAAGGGCAAGTAACTTTAGTAGGAAACACAGTAACCATGGAGACATTTATACAAATGGCCCCTTCAACAGCAGCATAGAGCCAGCACCGCAGCTGATTGATGCCTTGCAGGAAGCTTGCACCAAGCAATGACATGCTCTGTAGAGAAATTTGTTTTACATCACGAGGCTGCCAATCTCATGCACAACCTCATATTAATTGTCTTGTACTGTATGCCCGACGGAGCAGTAGTCATATTCTTTCTTTGTCTCATCAGAGCCCCCCCCCCCCCCCCCCCCCGGGGGGGGGGGGGAATACACAGGGCAAAACAAAAATGAGGAGACAACAAAAAAAAGAGCCTAAATAGCAATGGTAAAAGAGAAAGTCAAAGTAACAGAAAACCTCAAGGGAAAGCTAAAGATGAAGGCCGGAAATAAAAATCAGTGGCAAGCCGCAGATGCAGCTCTTATGGATAATGATGATCTTTGCTGCCCTTACAGATGGAGTGTTTGATTGGCAGGGTGCTTAGAGCACTTGCCTCTCATGCCAGTTACTACTAGTTTCTGGGTTCAAAACTTGGAACTGTCATGCTTCATTCTACTCAGCTGTAAATGGATACCTGGATTCTGCTCCTGAGTTAAGGAAGGCAAAGACAGAAATGAATGGAACTGGTCACAACACATCACAAAAGCTGGACCTTGTATAGTGAAGTCTCTAACACTTCACTCCCCTATAGCAGTGCCTGTTATGGGATTACTGTCGTAAATTTATTTTGAGAGAAAGAGAGTCTAGAAATAGTAGTCCGGTTTAGAGTGAAAATGATGATGAAAACTCAGTGATAGAAACCTGAGTAGATTAAATATGATGCTCTACAGAGTGCTGGAGGAGAGTAAAGACAGACGTATTTACGACAAATCGTTTCTCTCAATCTTCTCTTCCACTCTCCTGGTCAAACAATTATTTGCCAGTTTTCCAGACACCCGTCTGCGCTCACACCGATTTGTTGCTTCAAGCACTCAGACGACGTGGATACAGCTATATTAAACAAATAGGGAATGTTTGGGCTTTTGGGTATTCCAACACAGTCCGATATGAGTTTATGATGTTTATTTACCGTAAAGATCAAATCACAAAAAAAAAAACAATATCAAGTGTTACATAAATTTATCATAAGTACAGAAAACGATGCAAATATCAAAGTAGGAAGGGGGTGAAAAAGATTGGTATCGACTAAGCCCTTCCCGCTTGTATTAGACAAAGATAAACCCAGTCTCAAGATAGATAGTTATCAGGAACGTAGGTAAGTTAACCTAACAGTAAAGTTAATTACTCTGAAAAGAGGTGTTACCAAATTAGTTATGGTGGTAGACAAAAATTACTGTTATCCCAATGGTGTCTTCCCTTTCCTAAGCAAAGAAAAAAAGGGGGGGGGGGATGAAACAGAGTTAACAAATTATCCCACTAAAGGAACAATGCCGGGTATACAGAAAACGTATTACCCGGTAGGCAAGTTACCAAATGGTTTGTTGCAAAAAATAAATCTCCTGTCATTCATGCACACTGTGAGGATCCACACTCATATACACCACACACTTACCGAGTTGCAGCATCAGTCAATCCATAGAATGATAAACACAATAATTAACTCTTGACGTATGGCAACTGTCTAGTCCTTCTATGTCCAGCCCCAGATAATGCGAGGATTCACTGAGAGCAAATATTCCCGCTTATCGCCGGACTTGAAGTTCTAAGAGTTCTTGTGTTTTATTATAAAGAAACGAGTCTATGGGATGGCACTGACACAATTCAACACAGGGGTGAAAATGAGGTGATGGCAATATTCCTTCACTGCGTGATGACAGCAGCTGACCGGTAAAGTTTTTTTTTTTAATCCAGTGAGGAAAAACTCTGCTCGGTCACAGTCAGGTAAATCGGTAATCTCTCACAATAGAGCAGTATATAAACTATCGCTACTGGCACTGTTCATCTTCCAGTTTATCTTACATATTTAATTTGATGATAATAATCAAATGATCTTGGGTAGGCTTTCCTTCATGTAATTATGCTAGCCAGGCCGTACCGGACCACCACAAGATTTACTTTAAAAAAATGTCTCATCAAACTGTCTGGAAGTTTAAGAACCGAGTATGGAAACTCTGAAAGATTTCGTTATTGCTGGGATTGCAAAAGGTGATCAATCTAGAGAAAAAGATAGAAAACCCATAACAACATAATCATACTTTAAAACAAATAATCTTCTAAGCGCGCGATAAATTTCCCGTTAAGCCTATAATACACTCGAGTATTTAATTATGTATTTAATAAACACTGCGCGAGTTCTAGTGGTTAAATCCCACATCTATAAATATAGGACTTAACTAAATTTATTAATTATAAGTTCCTTCGCGACTTTAAAAGTTAATTTACGCATCTATTATCTTTTGAAATAATATAATAGATAGATCATTATATTTACAACTGGAACTATTGAGACGGTTTAATTTAATAGGTTTAAATTAACACAAAATCCAATGAAATATAATGAATGAACTCGACCACTGATCACTTTACACAATATATATATATTACCGCTTTGCACAGAATAGAATTCACTGCAAATATGTATAAAATCCATGGGATGATCTAGCAAGATTTCCAATATCGCTAGTGCTTCTATCAAGTTCTGGCTAGCGAATGATGAAGTGTATTTCTAAGTGATCTGTATATCTACAACTGGAATGCAAGATGAGTGGGACATGAGAACTTTGACAGCTTTTTTGATCTCATGACTTTGGGGGATCTGACCGCCAAATCCAAAGAGAGAAGCCGCCCCTGGCCTCTCGTATCTTCGTTCGCTGCTTGCGTCAGCTTTCCCCGTTCGCTCTGGCTGCGATCGGTTCCGTGCTTAACACCGAGATGCGAAATCGTTTCAGCACCGATAGTCTCCCCTGAAATCCCTTAGTCTGTCTCTTTGATCTCGTGCCGCATACTAAATGAGTCCCGGTCGGTTCGCTCTGGCGAAACGAAAAGTTACAACAAATGTTCAGGGGTTCTAATGTTATGAAAAGCTAAAGGTCCCTTTAAATCATCCATCATATCAGGGAAAATACACTTGTCAAACTAGACGTACGTCACAATCGTCCCCACTTTTAGACATGAAACTATTTTTCATGTTTCATTTTTTGACAATGGAGGTGACCTGATTGGTGATTTTAGGATGAGTGGTATCTTCAGTTTGCTCTTCTTCCTCTGTAGACCAGTTTCTACTCAGGAAATCAGCCCCGACATTCTGTCTTCCCGGAATATATTCCACTTTGAAAGAATAAACGCTTAAAAGAAGCGCCCAACGCATGATCCTTGCGTTAAATTCTTTATTGGCACCAAGAAATGCTAACGGAGCGTGGTCTGTTTGCACCGTGAAAGATGTACCATAGAGAAACTCATGATGGCGTCTGATACCGTCAATCAGAGCAAGACATTCTCTTTCGACTACGCTGTAGTTCCGTTCAGCTTTATTTAGTTTCCGACTGCCATAGGCAGCTGGAAATAGCATGTTTGGGTCACTGTCATCGGCTTGAAGCAGTGTTGACCCGATGCCCTGACCTGACGCGTCGACTCTCAGTACAAAAGGTTTCTTGAGGTCAGGCAACCTCAAAATGGGGTATGCAGGCAACTGTCCTTTCAAAGTGCTATACGCGTGTTCGCACTTTTGATCCCATATGAACTTATCATGACGACCTTTCTTTGTGAGGTCAGTCAGAGGTGCCGTCAGTCCGTTGAAGTTCTGGATGTACTTCTGATAGTATGCACATAGCGATATGAAGGAACGTACGTCTTTCTTCGTTCGGGGTCTTTAGGCTGCAGCTATTTTCTCCACGTTCTTCTTAATAGGCCAACTGCATCCGTGAGAAATAGTGTGCCCCAGGAAGTCTAACTGTTCAAACCCGATGAGACATTTGCTAGGTCTGGCTGTGAGACCCGTTTCCTGTAGTCTCCTGAGGAGCATAGCAACCGTAGCAATATGTTCTTCATAGGTTTCCGATGCAATTAATATGTCATCCATGAAATTATGGATATGGGGACTTTGCAAAGGTTCTAGAAGCTTCTTCATCATCCTGGTGAACACTCCTGGTGCGTTATGCAAACCGAACGGCATCACGTTAAATGTGTAATGTCCTTCACTAGTGCTGAAAGCTAACAAAGGTTTAATTTCCTCCTTGACTGGTATTTGATAATAACCTTTGCTGAGGTCAATCTTGGAGAAGATCTTTGCTTTGCTGAGCTTGGTGAACAACTCAGAAACAGTTTGGAGAGGTTCGGGCTGGAATTCCGTTACAGCGTTTAGCAACCTGTAATCAATGCACAGCCGAACTTCCTTATTGGGCTTCTGCAACAGCACTACACTCGAGCTGTAAGGAGATGTAGACTCACTGATAATTCCTGCCTGACGCAGCTTGTCTATTTCTCCGCGAAGTGCATCAGCTTTAGCGTACGGGATGGGGTAAACTCTGGTTCGAACAGGAGTCTCATTTGTTAATTTCATATCAAATTCAATGAGATTTGTTCGACCAGGTACATCCGTTAAGACTGCACTGTACTGTTTTAGTAGAGCCCTGGTTTCTGTTTGTTGTTCTGGTGAGAGATTGTCGCCGAACTTGACATCTTTAAAGGATTCTGTGGGTTGCAGTGGATACTCCATGCAACCATCATCATCTTCCTCGTCTTCCGTTGCTATGGCGACAGCCAGGAGATGCTCGGAGGATGGCACCGGTCTTTCCAAATATTTCTTTAGCAGATTTATGTGGAAGACCTTCTCCTTTCCTTTGATGGAGATCTTGTAGTTGGTACGTGAGATCTTTTTAAGGACGGTAAACGGTCCTTGCCATCCGATGCGAAGTTTATTGCTTTCGGTTGGAAGTAGCAATAAGACTTTCTTCCCTGGTTGTAGTTCTCTCTCTTTTGCAGCTTTGTTGTATCTTTTAGTAATTTTAGCGCGGGCTTTCTTAAGGTTGGTAGTAGCTAGATCCCATCCTAGCTTTAGCCTTTCCTTAAGCTCAGATACATACTTGCTTGCAGAGACGACTGTCTCGTCAGCCTTCTGGTCTGTCAGGGACCGAAGTAAGGCTTCTAGTGGCCCCTTAATAGGTCTACCAAATAAAAGTGTAGCTGGCGCAAAACCCGTAGACACTTGGGGTACCTCTCGGTAGGCGAATAAGGCAGCCGATATATATTGGTCCCAGTCTTCCGGTTTCTCCTGACCCAGCTTACGTAACATCATGGTGAGGGTACCGTTACAACGTTCCACGAGCCCATTTCCGGCCGGATGGTAGGGACTTGTGTGGATATGTTTGGCCCTCAAGATCTTAAAGATCTCCTCCATTAACAGGCTACGGAATTGGGATCCATTGTCCGTCAAAACTTGTTGAGGGAATCCCAACCGTGTAAAAATTTGCACAAGGGCTTCTGCGACATGCTTGGAATTAGTGCATGGTAGCGGTACGGCTTCGGCCCACATAGTGCAAGTGTCGACTAAGGTCAGGATGAACCTGTTCCTTCTTTTGGTCTTTTCCAGGGGACCAATAATGTCGACAGCAACCCGTTCACATGGAGTACCCACTATTGGCATTTGCCCCATAGGTACTGGGGGTGTCAAGTGCTTGGGTGCTACCCGTTGGCACTGGGCGCAGGATTTCACATACCTGACAATGTCAGAGTTCATTCCTGGCCACCAATAGTGGTTTTTTATTCACTGAATAGTGGCGTTTTGTCCCATATGTCCGCTAAAGGGAAGAGAGTGCCCCATTTCTAAGATCTGGTTTCTGTACTGCGTCGGTACTAGGAGCTGGTTATTCCCCGTGTCCGGGTTGCCCGTTCTACGATACAATACACCATCCTTAGAAAAGATGTCTCCGTTGTGTCTGGGGTCCTTAGCCATGGGCAGTTTTTTAAAGCAGGGCGCCAGAGTAGGGTCCTTTTGTTGCGCCTCCTTCAGTTCATTCGGCAACAAATTTGGCGCAGGGTCCCTCTCCTTCTTGGCTTGCCCTCTTGTGGTTACCGCTGCCACAATCGGCTCCTTAGGTCTCCCAATGAACACATATCTACATCCCAGGATAACTGGGTAGATCGGATCATCCATTATGGCCGCTTTAATAACTCCTCTGACAAAGTCAGAGTGTATTTCTACCAGTGCGATAGGAAGCGTCCTGGGTGCATCACTCGTGAAAACTCCACTAAGTTTGACGGTTTCCTCTGTCTCCTGACCTGGTTTGACTAGGTGTCTAGCAACAATACAACTAAAGCTTAATCCAGTGTCAAAAAGACAAGTAGTAGAGGTACCGTTCAAAATTACAGTTCCTCGAGTTGAGGGTCGGTCCCCCTCAGGTTGAGAATCACTGACATTGACTCTACCTTTCGAGGCTGTATGCAACCATCCAATGCGGTTTGCACCGGTTTGTTTGCCCTGATCAGACGTTCCTGGTGTAGGGGTCTTCCCTTTTCCTTGACCTTGGTGGCCGCGCTGCCACGTAGGCTTGGTGGGTTGATCAGAATTGTTGTTGGGGGGTATCGGGTTTTGTAGAATTTCGATTTTTCCTGGGGAGGTTTCTGGGTATTGTTATCTCGTTGGTTATAATGTTGAGAGGAAGTGGAAGAATAGGATTCCTGCTCTAGATTCTGTTTTCGAGATGGCTCATCGGTGGGTTTACGTTTAGTGCTGGGAAGTTCGGCCATTGCATTGCTATAGCGTTCGGCTTTATTGAGTATGTCCTCAAGCCTGACTGCCCCCTGTTCCGCCAAAAATCTACGTGTTTCATTCGACAAAGTGGATTTTATCTGCTCCACAAGAACAAGTTCGAGGAATCCCTCATATGAAAGAGGTAGGTCAGATAATTCAATGCACTTTGTCAGATAACCCGTGAGTCGTGAAGAGAACTGGGGAAATGTTTCCGTGCTCTCTTTTCGGCTGTTTCTGAACAACTGCAGAAACTTTCGGGCAGTCATTTCAAACTGCTGTAGTAAGGCCTTCTTCAACATGTCGTAATCATGTTGATTCGGTCCCAGCTTTGTGTACACGTCATAAGCATTGCCTTTCAGTGACGTTGAAAGTTTGAGCGCCCAGCGGGTACTCTCTAACCCCTAAAGATTCGCGAGTCTCTCGAATTTTTCTAGGTAGTTGTTAATTTTTTCGTTAGGGCTAGGAAAAGATTCTAAAGAAAACGACATAGCAGTTAATTGGGCAGATTGAGTACTGGAGAGGTCCATTGATTGAGACTGGGGCGAAGACGGCTCTCCGTTAGTCGAAGTAGAGGCGCCCCGACTCTCTAGAGCCTTAAGCGCCAGTTCATGTTGTCTTTCCTTGTCTCTCTCTCTCTCTCTCTCTCTCTCTCTCTCTCTCTCTCTCTGCGAGTTTCCATTTCTGCTTCAATTTTCTTCTGTTCCAAAAGACGTTCTGCCACTTCTTTCCTCTCAGCTTCGGCTCTCTGTTGCTCCGCGTCATATATTTCCAATTCCTGGTTGATAAACGCGTTTGCAGCTTCTGCATCTAATCCTGCCTCTTTCGCTTCCAGCCTCAAGATGGACCTCATCTTTATCCTCTCTGCCATTGTTAAAGAATAAGATGAAGTATGCCTAGAGAACTAGTAAGAAGAAACGAGAAGGGGAGGAACTCTGAACCGCTACGAGAAAAAAAAAACACAAGTATAAATTTACCTGTGTTACCTCCTACCTGTACTGTGCAAACTTATCGCTGCTATTATCTGGCAATTAAGGCTCTAAACGCAAGCGACTATGCCACTAAATGGTAAGTTACACTGGAAAAGAATCTACTTTTACTAACAGTAGAGAAAAATTTATATTAAAACAATTTAAAAGGAAAAACATTTTTTTTCCCTAAATTTTAAATCTCTGACAACAAACTCCGTCCCTAAAGTCAATTATTGAGATGAGACGTTGTTAACTTACTTTTTAAAAATCAGAACAAACCGTCTTTAGCTAAGCTCAACTCTTTTTAACTTCAAAAACCTTTGTGACTGTAAAACAATCACGCAATCCCAGCAACTCTTATAAAGAAAGAAATATAATTATCTCCGCCAGAGGATAATTAAAATAGCAAATATTTTTGTTTATCTGTACTTTCTACTGCTGTGGAGAGAAAACAACCTGTAAATATGCTGTGTGGACAACCCAAATACTTAAAGAACGTTTGTCTAGGGGTGTAATTATTTATTTATTTCTCTAATTCACAAAGACAGATCATTCACACTCTACCTAGTTAGACCCAGACTAAATCAGACTCAAAATATCTTTAACCCGGCTATGCGATTGCCTCAAATGTAGCTCAAGATCCCAGAACCTGCCCACAAATATGTGTGCATCAAATGTATCTCAAAATTATCCCGGCGAGCCAGCCAAATATTGTCGTAAATTTATTTTGAGAGAAAGAGAGTCTAGAAATAGTAGTCCGGTTTAGAGTGAAAATGATGATGAAAACTCAGTGATAGAAACCTGAGTAGATTAAATATGATGCTCCACAGAGTGCTGGAGGAGAGTAAAGACAGACGTATTTACGACAAATCGTTTCTCTCAATCTTCTCTTCCACTCTCCTGGTCAAACAATTATTTGCCAGTTTTCCAGACACCCGTCTGCGCTCACACCGATTTGTTGCTTCAAGCACTCAGACGACGTGGATACAGCTATATTAAACAAATAGGGAATGTTTGGGCTTTTGGGTATTCCAACACAGTCCGATATGAGTTTATGATGTTTATTTACTGTAAAGATCAAATCACAAAAAACAATATCAAGTGTTACATAAATTTATCATAAGTACAGAAAACGATGCAAATATCAAGGTAGGGAGGGGGTGAAGAAGATTGGTATCGACTAAGCCCTTCCCGCTTGTATTAGACAAAGATAAACCCAGTCTCAAGATAGATAGTTATCAGGAACGTAGGTAAGTTAACCTAACAGTAAAGTTAATTACTCTGAAAAGAGGTGTTACCAAATTAGTTATGGTGGTAGACAAAAATTACTGTTATCCCAATGGTGTCTTCCCTTTCCTAAGCAAAGAAAAAAAGGGGGGGGGGATGAAACAGAGTTAACAAATTATCCCACTAAAGGAACAATGCCGGGTATACAGAAAACGTATTACCCGGTAGGCAAGTTACCAAATGGTTTGTTGCAAAAAATAAATCTCCTGTCATTCATGCACACTGTGAGGATCCACACTCATATACACCACACACTTACCGAGTTGCAGCATCAGTCAATCCTTAGAATGATAAACACAATAATTAACTCTTGACGTATGGCAACTGTCTAGTCCTTCTATGTCCCGCCCCAGATAATGCGAGGATTCACTGAGAGCAAATATTCCCGCTTATCGCCAGACTTGAAGTTCTAAGAGTTCTTGTGTTTTATTATAAAGAAACGAGTCTATGGGATGGCACTGACACAATTCAACACAGGGGTGAAAATGAGGTGATGGCAATATTCCTTCACTGCGTGATGACAGCAGCTGACCGGTAAAGTTTTTTTTTTTTTTTATCCAGTGAGGAAAAACTCTGCTCGGTCACAGTCAGGTAAATCGGTAATCTCTCACAATAGAGCAGTATATAAACTATCGCTACTGGCACTGTTCATCTTCCAGTTTATCTTCCAGATTTAATTTGATGATAATAATCAAATGATCTTGGGTAGGCTTTCCTTCATGTAATTATGCTAGCCAGGCCGTACCGGACCACCACAAGATTTACTTTAAAAAAATGTCTCATCAAACTGTCTGGAAGTTTAAGAACCGAGTATGGAAACTCTGAAAGATTTCGTTATTGCTGGGATTGCAAAAGGTGATCAATCTAGAGAAAAAGATAGAAAACCCATAACAACATAATCATACTTTAAAACAAATAATCTTCTAAGCGCGCGATAAATTTCCCGTTAAGCCTATAATACACTCGAGTATTTAATTATGTATTTAATAAACACTGCGCGAGTTCTAGTGGTTAAATCCCACATCTATAAATATAGGACTTAACTAAATTTATTAATTATAAGTTCCTTCGCGACTTTAAAAGTTAATTTACGCATCTATTATCTTTTGAAATAATATAATAGATAGAACATTATATTTACAACTGGAACTATTGAGACGGTTTAATTTAATAGGTTTAAATTAACACAAAATCCAATGAAATATAATGAATGAACTCGACCACTGATCACTTTACTTACTTACTTATTTACTTACTTAGTCGTTCCCCTTCTACCGTGAGGTGTAGAGGTTTGGAAGAGAGAGCGCCAGACCATTCTATCAGCTGTCTTCTTCCTGGCCTGGTTCCATTCTAGTCCTCGGTCCTTCAAAGATTGTCTAATGTTGTCCTCCCAGCGGACTCTGGGTCGTCCTGGAGGTCTGGATCCCTGGCTCTTTGTTTCCCATGCTTGTCGTGGTAGCCGATCTTCTCCCATTCTGCAGACATGGCCAAACCATCTCAGTTGGGACTGTTCTATTTGGGTCTGCAGCGGGTGGGATTTTAGGCCTTGACGTATCGTCTGGTTGCGGACCATGTCTCTTCTTGTTACTTCAACCACTTTCCTCAGATACCTAATTTCTGAGGTTTGGATCTGGCTTTTGTGGGTTGTAGTCATTGCCCACGACTCGCATCCATATGTCAAGACTGGGACATAGTGGAGCGGTATACAGCCATCTTCGTTTTCTTACCAACCTCTTTCTTGCTGAGGAATCCACGATTTATGGCCTGAAAAAGTCTCCCAGCCGCTGCTTTTCGAGTGGCCAACTCTTCTTTGATGCCTCCCTTTCGGTCTATAATAGCTCCGAGATATTTAAAGTGGTCGACCTGCTCCAGGACCTGTTCTCCCAACTTAATCTGATGTTTTCTTTCTTCTCGTGATATCACCATGGATTTTGTTTTAGAGCTGCTTATGACCATCCCTCTCTTCTCCAGCTCTTCCTTCCAGACTTGCAGGTTGGATTGGAGATGTGCTTCTGATTTAGCAATCAGGGCAACATCATCAGCAAATGCCAGCTCCGAAATATAGACCTGTCTCATCTTCCAGTACCCCACTGAATACTTTCTTGTTCTCTCCTTACATGCCTTGATGACATCGTCCATAAGGAGTATGAAGAGGTAAGGTGATAGGATATCACCTTGTCTTACACCAGTGATGGTCCTGAACTCTTCTGACTTATGGTTTGCTGTCCTCACATAATTTCTGCAAGACTTGTAGAAGCTCTGTATAGCATGGATCAGAGGTGCTGGAATATTCTTCCTTGCTAAACAGTCCCAAAGTTTGCTCCAGGGGACCCTGTCAAACGCCTTTTCCAGGTCTATGAAACAAAGATGGATCTCACTCTTATACTCAAGGGCCTTTTCACTCAGCTGTCTGAGTGTGAAGATTAGGTCTTGAGTACTTCGGTTTGCTCGGAATCCGCACTGGACCTCATCCAATTGTGGCTCAGCTAGGCGTCGGAGTCTCTGCTCTAGGATTCTAGAGTAGATTTTACCAGGGACACTGAGAAGGGATATGCCTCTATGGTTTCCACATTGTCGATTGTCACCCTTTTTGAAAATTGGTGTTATGATGGCAATCTCCCAATCCTTTGGTATGGTCTTGTTGCACCATGCTGCCTGTAGGACCTTTAAGAGTAATAGGTCGCCTGATGCTCCCATGTACTTAACCATTTCTGGTGTTATACCATCATGCCCTGCTGCTTTGCCCATCTTGATTTTCTCTAGTGCTGCCCTCAGTTCTTCCATCTTTATGTCATCTTCACCATCATTGGTTTTCTCTTCTGTGCTAGTGGTTATCATTTCTGATGCTTCACCATGCTCACCATCCAGGAGTTCTGAGAAATATTCTTTCCATCTTTCCATTACTTCCTTCGGGGCAGTAAGCAATTTGCCTTGCTTGTCCTTTATAAATTTGAGAGGGCATTGTTTTTCCTTCCTCATGTTCTTTAGGGTCTTATAGAACAATTTCTGGTTTTCTTGTGCATCTTTTTCTAGCTTTTCTCCAAATTCTTCCCAGGACTTCTGTTTTGCTGCTAGCACTTTGTTCTTTGCTTCTGTTCTGAGTGTCACATATTCTCTATATTTTTCCATTTGTCCTGTTGTGTTTTTAGCTCCTAAGTATTGTTTCCATGCCATTTTCTTCTCTCTTATTTTCTCTTTGACTTCCTCTGTCCACCAAGGTGTCCTCTTTCTCTGGTTCCCAAGTCGGACTTCACCGCATGCTTCTGCAGCAGCTGTCTTTATGATATCCTTGAATTTATTCCAGAGGGTTTCCAAGTCATCAGGTCGTTCTTCTGTGTTGCTCACTGCTGTAGCAATAAGCCCCTGATATCTGGTCTTAATTTCTGGCTCTCTCAGCTTGTAGGTCCTAATGCTCATTTCTCCTGCTCGTTTACTTGGTTTCTTGCGTGATGTTGGGCAGTTCCTAGGCTGAGCAACTCTTTCGGTTGTTCGTTTGATTGTTAGCAGGTAGTGATCACTTCCAATCTCTGGCCCCCTCCAGACTCTTGCATCTTGGACATATCTGAATGAGCTTCTCCGAACAATGGCATAGTCGATCACTGACTTCTCATTCTTGGTTGGTTCACATCTAGTGTATGCATGTATGCGCTTATGGGGGAACTTTGTGTTTGTAATGATCAGATTCTGCTCACTGCAGAATCTAAGGAGTCGCTTTCCATTGTCATTGAGAGTATCTTCTCCATATCTTCCGATAACTCCACCCCATCTAGCATGGTCATTTCCAACTCTGGCATTAAAATCTCCGAGCATGATAACTTCATCTAGGCAGTCATCCACTGTCCTTTAAAGCAGCTCGAAGAATTCCTCCTTGACCTCTGCTCTCTCATCCTCATTTGGCCCATACACTATGACCAGGTTGACTATGGTTTTCCTTCTTTTAGTTTTACAACCATAATGCGCTCCGAGACAAAGTTCCATCCCTTGATACTATCTTTTTGATTTTGGGCCACAATGCAACCCACGCCCCCTTTAGCTCTTTCAGATATGGGTACACCACTGTAGAGCAACATATTGCCATCGAGATCCATGACTCCTTGTCCTTTTTTCTTCGTTTCCGTTATAGCCAGGATTTCTAGTTTTGCTTTCCTCATCTCTTCCACCAGCTCCTCTTCCTTCCCATTTATACTTCTTGTGTTCCAAGTTCTATAAGTCGTAGTCCGTAGTCCGTTCCAGTTCGTCGCCTTTAGAATCAGTCCGGTTTTCTCTCTTGTATTGCTCGTAATCATAGTTTAAGACAAACAGGTGATTGGCCTGTTGTGCCTTTGCATGGTGGAGGGGCTGCCTCCTTACGGCCTCCATGCAGGCCGCCCTCCTCCTTTTTCATCCGGGCTTGGGACCGGCATTGGCGGAGTTCTGATCACTTTACACAATATATATATATATTACCGCTTTGCACAGAATAGAATTCACTGCAAATATGTATAAAATCCATGGGATGATCTAGCAAGATTTCCAATATCGCTAGTGCTTCTATCAAGTTCTGGCCAGCGAATGATGAAGTGTATTTCTAAGTGATTTGTATATCTACAACTGGAATGCAAGATGAGTGGGACATGAGAACTTTGACAGCTTTTTTGATCTCATGACTTTGGGGGATCTGACCGCCAAATCCAAAGAGAGAAGCCGCCCCTGGCCTCTCGTATCTTCGTTCGCTGCTTCCCTCCGCGGTCCCCGTTCGCTCTGGCTGCGATCGGTTCCGTGAAATGATTAATATACCCTAAAAGACGTTTACTTTTGTCAATGAAATGGCCTGACACACACAATTTTTACACCACCCATTTATAGACTGAAAAAGCTGATTTAACACAGTTTAAACAAAGCTGACTTTCACAGTTTGAAAAAAAAAAAAAAAAAAAAAAAAAAAAAAAAAAAAAAACGATTTACATATACAGTAACTTCAACAAAACTCACTTTTGTTGTTGTTGTTTAACCAGGGCTGCTGAGCTTCTCGCTCTTTTGCAGCCAATGCCAAGTTGAAGACTCCTTGGTATTATCTACACTGTAGATCTAGACTTTTCCTGTGGCTTTTCTGCCATTCTGAAACTTGCTGAGTTGAAGTCATGAGTTCCAGTTTCTCTAACTTGGTTTGCATTTAATGGATCATCACATCTGGCCCCAAGCTATGAGTAAGAAGCGTGTGGCATACTGTGCATTCCCCGCCATCCAAGGGGGCTCTCCAACTATGCAGAGCTAAAATACTGTGCTCTGGTTCTGCCATCTCCCAGGGAATCATCATGTCGTGTACAGAGCCACCTCTCAGCTTCCCCTGCCCATCACTGGGTCCATAGTGAATCCTCCTGCATGCAGTCAACTAGATCAAAGCCAAAGAATCACATCTGGGGCTCAAGTGACTTCTCTAAACTTAGTGTGCAATGCTGGATTCTCAACAATTTTCACCACAGGGGCAATCCCTGGAAGTGTGTGGATGATTTCAAGAGTCAATGAGGGTGTAATTAGCCTCACAGACAGAGGTTCACTTCCACATATGTATATTGTAGCATTGTGCATAGCTGGTGATTATATAAAGATGACTCCAGTCATTCCTCCATGCATATACACAAACTGACTTAAACATATCTTCAAAAAAACTGATTTAAACACATCTGGAATAATAATAAATTAAAATTACACATATTTCAACAAAGCTAATTTACACACATCTTTAATAATGATACATAAACCTCTTCCTCGGATAACTTTGACATGATCATCATTAAAATTCTCGTCATCACAAGAATATCAGAATAAATATTACCGCCAAATCTGTGTCATCTGGAGGGGTTGTGCATGGGACTGGCAACCTCATCATGTGAAACAGATTCTTACAGAATCCACCATTACAAGAGCACAGAGGCTTTTACACTGGCTTCTTGGAAGGGGACCAGCTGCAGTCTGTCCATGACTTCCTCATTCTTCAATTTCTGTCTCCATTCTCTTCTGCATGTGGTCATTGGTCGCCCTCTTTCTCTCTTACCCTGGTGATTCCAGAACAAGGACTGCCAGTAATGTTCTCAACAGGTTTCCTCGCTGTTTCCTATCCAGGATGAAAAAATAATGAAAAAAAGAATTTCCCACTTTTCACATATACACACATGGCTCAAGCATTCAAGGCCACCATAAAAATTGGACTTTGAGCGTATGTAAAATACCCAAATGGCAGCACACTAGAACCATGTGGAGAATTCTATACTAATTACAATGCACAAATTACAATGTACAAATTCTATACTAATTACCATGCACAAATTACAGCAATAGAAAGCTAATTGGAAAACTAAGAAATCATGGGAAACTAAGAGCCAGGGATCCAGACCTCCAGGATGACCCAAAGTCCGCTGGGAGGACAACATTAGACAATCTTTGAAGGACTGAGGACTAGAATGGAACCAAGCCAAGAGGAAGACAGCCGATAGAATAGTATGGCGCTCTCTCTTACAAACCTCTACACCTCACGGTAGAAGAGCAACGAATAAGTAAGTAAGAAAGCTAATTCAAACAAGAAATCTATTTGCCCTCAGATATCAAAATCTTCACCGATTCAAAATTAACGCTTCAGGTTTTAGAAGAATACTTCCTAACTGAAAATAAAGAAATAATACAGATTGCCAAAATAATTGACAACCTGATAACAAAATACAACATCAGAGTCACTCCAGTGGATACCAGGGCACACGGACATACCAGGCAACGATGAAGCAAAACTAGGAACAAGCATAGTTTAAACACCCCAGCAAACATGCAGACAGCTAAACGAAAAATCCTAAACTACTTCAAAGAGGAATGGCTGAACTGATAGGCAAAAGGGTCTACTGGACATGCCTTGTATAAAGAAATGGTCAATCCCAACAAAAATGTAGAACAGAGCACAATCTTCCAATAAAAAACAGAATACACCAGACTCAACAACAGACTCAAATTAAACCCCACTTATTAGCCTAATTATCACAACTGTACACATCTATATGAGACAGTTCAGCACGTGCTGCTCACTTGCCCAGGGATCTCCACAGAAAGAAGAAAGCTATTACCGGGTTCCCCAAACAGTCACAAGCACTCTATACAGCACCACTCAACAGCTACAGAACACGTGTTCATTCTTCAGCTTGGCATTGACTGCTAAAGAGCAACAAGCTCAGCAACCCTAGTTAATCAACAACAATAACAACATACACACATGTACACATGCTCCCTTTCTCTCCCTTCTATTATTCCCTCACCTTCTCTCCAATCTCCGTTTGATCACCAGCGTCCAGTATCTCCAGATCTCTTGTCAACTCACAAGCTTTGATGACCTGCATGTATCTGTGTTTGTTGAATTTCTTGCCAAACAGAATATTTTCTCTCACAGTGGCATTCTGGATCCAGGCTTGCTGGGACACGTAAGCCACCTTACCCTAGTTGAAAACAATAACTGTCATTGCTGTCTGATGGTTCACACTAGGTGTATACAGTATGCCGTTAAATCTACTCTATTCACTTCTGTCGTCTATCCTGCTGAAATCTCGTATCAGTGTCAAAGTCATTTAGTTTAGTTTCCTATCTGTCCTTCCATCAATTGTTATGGGCAGATGCTATGTTTGGTCTTGAGCAAGGTTAGGTCAGTGGGGTTTTATTAGTAATTATGTAAAGCACCCGTGTGTTAATGGCATAGAAGAATAGTAACATTGTAACCTACCATGCATGTCATAATATGTGACTAAGGAGGGTTGGGCATGGGGCTGGCTGTTCCATCCTGTAGAAAATTAAAGCCACTAAAACTTCAACAACACTGGACAGGTCAGTGAAGAAACATAATTGAACTCAGCCATCCAGGACAGAAGAAGGTTCTCTGGTAAGGGAGTTCATGATGCAACCCAGATAAAGCTTATGATGCAACCCAGAGAAAGCTCATGATGCAACCCAGAGAAAGCTCATGATGCAACCCAGAGAAAGCTCATGATGCAACCCAGAGAAAGCTCATGATGCAGCCCAGAGAAAGCTCATGATGCAACCCAGAGAAAGCTCATGATGCAACCCAGTGAAAGCTCATGCCACAACCCAGAGAAAGCTCATGATGCAACCCAGATAAGGCTCTTGATGCAACCCAGAGAAAGCTCATTACAGAAATAAAAAGAATGAAGAAAACATTAGAACGAACTGGAACTGATGGTGTGGGACAGGAGGACTTGGCATGAGTTTGTTGAATGCCTATTCTGCCTGTGGAGCTCAGGGCCATGACAGTGATGAATTTGGTAAAGAAAAGACAATGTTTACTTACTTCCGATCATCTGTCCGTAAAAGAGTTACATAACCTCATGCACACACAACAAATGTCCACATTACTGAACTCAGAAAGAGTTTATTACTATATTACAAATGGTTTTAATAATAATAATTTTTTGTTTGGGGACAAAGTAACCCGTTCAACACTTGATGTGTTATAATTAGGATATATAATAAACTCAAGACAATAAAATCTGATTTTGGATTTCTAAATATACAGGGTGTCCATAAAGTCTCTTTACAATTTAACAAATTTATTACAAAGGCAATTGATGAGATATCTTAATCAGATTTGTTCTATGTACTCAGTGGTTATCAAAGTTTTTAATCACATACCTTTATCGTATTTCAGGTACCCTGTTGATGAAAGAGGTACTGTTAAATGAACCCCTAAAAAAATGGCTACTCCTCAAGAGAAGGCACAATGTGTATCATGGTTTATTGAAACAAAATCGGATAGGCAGACTCAGCGAAACTACTGAACTACTAAGTATGGAAGAGATCCACCGTCACGTCCGTCAATTCGTGCATGGCACAAGAAATTTATGGAGACAGAAACAGTGTTGGATAAAGAGAGGAGTGGACGACCAAGAATATCGAGCATGTAAGACAAGCCTTTTATCATTCTCCCACAAAGTCCATCCGTACTGCTGCCAGACAGTTAGAGCTACCACGTTCAACAGTGCACAAAGTCCTACACAAGAACTTGCGATTGTACGCTTACAAAGTGCAACTCTTACAGGTACTTGAGCCAAATGATAAACCAAGACGAAAAGAGTTTGCAGTTAACATGCTGGAACGAATTTCTGAGGATGAAACGTTCCTCACCCGAGTTTGTTTTAGTGATGAGGCAACTTTTCATGTTTCAGGGAAACTGAACACACATAATGTGAGAATCTGGGGATCAGAACACCCCCATGTGACTAGGGAACTTCACCGAGATAGTCCAAAGGTGAATTATACCATTGCCACCATTGATGAGGCTATGCTACAGTGAACATGGCAAGAAATAGAGTACCGTCTTGATGTGCTTCGTGCAACTAATGGTGCCCATATAGAGGTGTATTAAATGAGGCCAAAAAAACTTCAATATCTACTTCTCATTTTGTAATAATTTCCGCATATTTGTCTTTTCATTTGCCTTTGTAATAAATTTGTTAAATTGTAAAGAGACTTTATGGACACCCTGTAGAATCTTCTTTCCCCCCTCACTCAGTTAAAATAGAGTAAATCAAAACCAAATTTGTGTGAATGTTTTTGTGTGTGACCTCCCTTTCCAAGAACAAACAAATAATAAAAGTAAAAAACAAACGAATTTAAAAAAATAAATAAATAAAATGAAGTCTCTCATAACTGCCCTGTTGTTAACAAGGTGAAAAGTGGCGAGAAAGCCTGAGAGTGTCTGAGATTACATCAAATCTACCAATTTTCTGCCATCAGTCATGCAAGCATCCCATCAGACTAACCCTTTTAGCTGTTGCATAGAAAGGTTATTGAAGGACCATCATCAGATGTTAAATGGTAAAGGTTTTTGTGATTGTGACCACACGGAGTATCCATTTTGAGTTCAGAGATACTTACCTTAACAATTACTTGCCCATGGACTTTCTCCATGTCTCCAAGAATGGCTGAAATCAGAGAGGTTTTCCCAGACCCCACTGGCCCCACTATAGCTGTCAGCTGTCCCACAGGAACTGTCAAGTTTATGCTTTCAGGTGGAGGTAAAAGAAATTAGAACGAGGTATAAATGGTAATTTTTTTTTATTAAAGTGTTATTTTAAACAACATACCTTTTGCGTATTGCTTTGAACTGTGTTCTACCCAACAGTCAAACTAGTGTTAATGATGTAGACAAATTTAATAAAAATTGAAATACAACAGCACGCACCACCAAAAATGTTACTCACTTTCGTAGAGTCGGCTTGGAATCACGGTCCCAAGTAAATGTACCATTCTGAATAAACACAGCATGTTCTGGCAAAAAGATAACACTGAATAAGTTAAGATAATTATATCATAATTTTTGCAGTCTTTCTCTACATTTCTCTTTGTGCGTATTGTATGTTTGGTCTGATAACATAAGAGAAAGGAAAATACATTGAAATTTGAATAAGAAATAAAAAAAAAATATTAATATGATCATTAATATTATCACCATCTTCATTCACCAATCCTTTTCATATATTCATTCCTTTCCATTTCTGCTCTTTGTACAGGATGCAGCCCCTACTGTAGCTGATCCACTGTAGAAAGTCTGCACTAAAAACATCCATGCATTTTTGCAGTAGTGGTTTCTGTAGAAATTTATTTCGCATGGTGAGGTTGCAAGACCCCATGCAAAACCTCATATTAGTCACCTGTTACGACATGCCAGAGGGAGTAGTAGTCCCATTCTTTCTTTGTTTCCTTAGAAACCCATGAGAACTACATTCCATGCTTTTCATTTCCCATAAAAGATCCTACATATAAAATCCCAGCTTTTTCTGTCAGAGCGTAACGCTAAGGGATGCAACTTTGGTTGAAAGTTATACTTTAATTGTATTGTTTCCCTTATATGTACTCTTCTGAAAATAGTAACACTTACCAAAGAAGAATGCGCAAATGACGGCGTGCAAAAAAATATATTTATAGAATGTGTGATCCCGTATACACACATTGGGATCCTCGCTGGTGCTACGTAGTTCGTGTACTGTGGTGATGCACAGTGGGTTTAAAAAAATACTTTTGAATAAGTAAAATTGCCGTTAGGTATTGGTGCTTTTGAATTTAATTCCCGTCTTATGACGGGCTTTTACACTAGTAAATAAATAAGGGGACTGCTGAGGCTGACGAAGGGTGAAACCCGAAACGTACCGTGTTTCCTGTGTACCGTTAATTTGTAAAACTGTTTCAATACCGTTTTATTTGGTAATATATATTCATAAAAGATAAAGGCTGGGATGGGCTGAAAATTGCGTAACCGTGAAATAGGCCTGGTATTTAAGGCCTAAGCACTCATCATGCACAACGAGAGAAGAAGAAGAAGACAATGAAACGAACCAAAAAACGTTCATCATTATCATTCCTTTGTGCCCTTTACAAAACATGGATCTACCACTGCAGCTGGAAGTGAAGATATCACGTGCATGTACACATGAATAGGTATCTGAATATGTTTGGCTGGACAAAACAAGACAAACTGGATATAACATGGTAAAGTATTTATTGTATTTCTCCGTATTCTTCTCAGTGTGTGTTTTTGTATGTGTATATGTATGCAATTATACGTGCATGAATTTCTGCTGTGAGAGCACCATATAAGAACACAAAAACTATGTGGACCCAACATTATTTATGAAGGACCCAAAAACAGCAAGAGTGACTGTACTTTTTGGTCAGTCTCCAGAAAGTTGAAAACGCAATATGATGGCGATGAAGATACTGTGTGCTTGACATATGTGGTTAGACTGTGACTTACTGATCATGCACATCATTACAAAAATTTTAATTTTTAACAGTTATTTGCGAAAATTAAAAGAACAGAAGAAAGTAACTGCAATAGAATTGTATAATTTTGGTATGAATGTTACCGAGTTCGAAAACTGATAGCTTCAGGCTCAAATCTACCAAGATGTAAATGAGTATTTGACTCTGCTCTTAAGTTAGGGAAGGCAAATGCACAGAGGAAGGAAACTGGTTACCCCACTTCATAAAGCTGGACATAGTATAATTAAGTCTTCCCTATGGCAGTATCTGCTGTGTCATTAACATTATGTTTTAGCACTTTCATTAACATTATGTTTTAGCACTTTCATTAACATTATGTTTTAGCACTTTCATTAACATTATGTTTTAGCACTTTCATTAACATTATGTTTTAGCACTTTCATTAACATTATGTTTTAGCACTTTCATTAACATTATGTTTTAGCACTTTCATTAACATTATGCTTTAGCACTTTCATTAACATTATGTTTTAGCGCTTTCATTAACATTATGTTTTAGCGTTTTCATTAACATTATGTTTTAGCACTTTCATACGCCCACGACGACCGTTCCTCAATTGGCTGTGTGTGGTGTACCCGGAAACGGAGCCTCCCAGTACTGAGGCACAGTTAAGTCCCCGATGTCACTTGTCGGTGCAGAGTTGAGAGAGATGGCTGAGCATCACAATCCCCCCTGTGTTGCAGCATGTTGAGAACCAGCGTTTCACACTAGGCTTGGGGGGATCACATGGGCACCAGACTTAATACTGGCTCTTGACTGGATGGCCGCATGCAGGAGATTCTACAGTGGAGGGATGGCAGGTGGTTGGTATCTGGAAGTGGCTCTGTGCAGGACGTGAGGATTCCTTTGGGAGAGCCCAGAACCAGAGCACAGCATTGTGCAAGCTCTGCATAGATGGAGAGCCCCCCTGGATGACGGGGAATGCACAGTGTGCCACCCCATCTATCCCCAACTGCTAACTTAGAACCAGAAGTGGGGTCCTCTGTATGCGTGCCAGGCCAGGATAAAATGCTTGGGAAAGAGACTGGAGCTCAGAACTCCCTAACTCAAAGTTGCAGGATGGCAGAAAAGCCACGGGAAAGACAGGTCTATTATTGAAGATAATGCAACCATATTTTCACCATACGAGCTCGGACGCCGCCTCGGTAAACAAGGTCCGCGCAGAGCAGTGACACCCCCAGGCTGCTTGCGAATAGTCTACTACTGGGAACATAAACAGATTAGGGATGAGCCCACTCTTCCGTTGAACAGGTGCTAAAGTCATAGATACTGGGCCAGAAGGCGCACCGGAAACCACAGTATCACGCAACTCGCTTTTTTTTCTATGGAGAGTACACCGTCAAATAAATCTCGCACTGGTGCTCGCCCTGTGGAGCTCCACCAGGCAGGTGCAGTGCCGGGCTCTGAGCCTCGACAGAGCCCACCCTCAGCTACTGGAGAACCCTCTAGACCGTCTTGTGGAGTCAGCAGACGGCGGAGGAGAACTACTGACCAAAACAAAACAGAAAAAGAGAAACCCAGAGTGCCACTTGTCATGATGCACTGGAATGCAGAGGGAGTGAACAGCAAGCAGGCTGGATACAGCAAAAAGACAGAGCTGGAAAACATCTTGTATGAGAAGCAAGTCAGTGTTTGCTGTATCCAAGAGACTCACTTGAAAGCAGATCAAACCTTTAAAATAAGGGGATATCAATGCTTCAGATCCGACAGAAAAGATAGACGAAAAGGAGGAGTACTTACTCTTGTAAGGAATAACATTCCTGCACACGAAAGGAAAACCTTCATGGATGGAGCAGAATATCAGCTGTTGCAGATAAAGGTAGACAAGATGGAAATAGAACTCCTGAACTATTACTGTCCGAACAACAAACCCCTGAGTCTCAGCTCTATACAGGTACCAGCCACCAACTTTATAGCAGTTGGAGACTTTAATAGCCACTCCCAGAGCTGGGGCTATAACCTTCTGGATCACAGAGGTGAAGAGGTTGAAACTTGGCAAGATGATCACTCCCTAATCCTAGTCAATAATGCCACAGATACTCATACCTTCTACTCCAGAGAATGGCACACAACTTCAACACCAGATCTTGCCTTCTCCACACCAGATATAGCTGGATCTATTAGTAGAGAAGTAGAAGACCAACTAGGGGGAAGCGACCATCCCCAATCTTTCTTACTGTCCAGAGTGCAACTCTCAGTACAGGCCCAGCCATTACAAGATGGAACTACAAAAAAGCCAACTGGGGTTTATTCAGGCATCAGGTGAACACGCTGCTGTCTACCCTCAAGGTACAGAACAGAGACATTAATGAAGTGGTAAAAGACTTCAACAGATGCATACTACAAGCTGCAAAAGAAACCATTCCTAAAGGATGCCGGCGTAACTACATACCATACTGGTCCAGCACACTCCAAGAACGTCAGGAAGCTATGGACAGGGCTAGAAAGGACGCAGAGTCTCAGCCTTCACTTGAAACTCACAACAAATGGAAAAAGGCTGTAGCAGAGTTTCAGAGAACAAAGCTAGAAGAAAAACGGAAAAGTTGGAGAACTAAAACGGCATCGCTGAACCTTGAGAAAGACGGCAGGAAACTTTGGAGATTAGTCAAGTCTCTAAATGAAGAGCGTTCCTCACCAAGGCAGACTATCACATTGGATGAAGGTGGCAAACTTTTCAGAGGAAAACAAGCTGCAGACTTGTTTGCTAGAAGATACAGTTCAGAAAGCAACTTACCCATTAACATAGACCATCAGAGAGAGATAAGAAAAGAAATACTGGCAACCATGGGACAGACAGATACTCCTGCCCCAAAGAGGGAACCCATGACACTAGGAGAACTACAGAAGGCTATTTCCAAGCTTAAGTTTCAAAAGTCACCCGGCCCAGACAAAATCAGCAACGAAATGCTAGTAAATCTGAGCTCAGCAGCAAAGACAAAACTGCTTGAGATATTCAACCACAGCTGGTTGAAAGGAACGGTACCCCAAGTATGGAGAGAAGCCATCACAATGCCCATACTAAAGAAAGGGAAATGTAAGACCGAGGCTGCAAGTTACCGGCCAATCAGTCTCACAAGCTGTGTTGGGAAGACTATGGAGCGAATAGTCAACCACAGATTGAAATGGTATTTAGAGTCTGAGCAGATCCTGGTGCCGGAACAAGCTGGATTTAGAGAATGCTACAGTATAGAAGACCAAGTTACTTACTTGTCTCAAGCAATAGAAGATGCCTTCCAGGAGAAGAAAAAGGTCCTAACGATCTGGGTCGACTTCAAGCAGGCCTTTGACAAGGTGTGGAAAGATGGCCTCATTGCAAAACTTAGGAGAAGTGGAATCCAAGGCAACATGATGAAATGGATCCAGTCATACTTGCATAACAGGAGAACTAGAGTCACTCTTGACGGTCTTCAGAGCAGAAAAGTGTTGCTCCATCAGGGGGTACCTCAAGGAGGAGTAATTTCCCCAACACTCTTCCTTGTTTACATCAATGACCTGGTGAAAGATCTCCCTGCAGGAGTGAAAGCTGCCTTATATGCAGATGACCTAGTACTCTGGTGTGCTGATGAAAATGTCACCACAGCAAATTATAGAATGCAGCGGGCAGCAGACATGCTAGTGTCATGGGCAGAGATCTCTGTCACGTAGGGTTTATATTCATTTAATTTCCTACATCTTCTTCCTATTCTTTCACATAAATTCTCTCTTTTATTATCTCTGTATTTTTTTTTCCTGTGTATTTTTCATCCATTCGTTTTGCGAATATTATTTTCATATAATTCGCAAACTTTACCTGTTTTCCTTTCTCTTAAACTGAGAATCGCGCTAGGACGATATTACGTAGATGTCAGGGCTGCAGGGCGTCAGAAGGCGTGATAAGTCGGTTCGCTGAACATAGGACGTAGCAAATCGTCTACATTCTCACCGAGCGCGCGAGCTTCTTCTCGGCATTAGTCCCGGTGAGGTGTGATACTTTACATCTGCACCGGTCAGTATCCAGACATTTGTCTGGAAATTCCCAAACTGACACGGCGCTCACTTGGGCCATGGTCAGCTGTAGTGTGAAAACTGCCCTGAAATGGAGTCAGGCTGTCTGGGATTTGAAACTGACACGCGTACATCGTGGTCAGTAGGTGACAGTTACGACACGCGTTAAGCGGACGTAAATGTTGGGAGTAGGGGAGATAATTTCGCTTGGCGAAATAAGTTTGGGCCCTTTGTCTGATTTTAAGATATTGGCCAAGTTTGAAACTTTAATTTCATTCTCGCTCATAGACTCCACAGTAGATAGGTCGCTCGAAAACAGAATAGCTGTTAGCGAAGATCTCAGTTTGTTTCGGCAATTTGTCGAACTTCTAGACTTCCAGAAATATTTTCAGCATTTTTATTCTTAAGTTGTGCGACTACCTGAAATTCTGTGGTTGAGGTAATTAATATGATAGATATATAGATTTTGTGAGTGTTAAAGTGTTAAATCGCTTAATTCATTTTAATCTATTTCTTTAGCGCAGAAGAGAAATAAAGTGGTAGGCTATTATATTTTCTAGGGAAGCATTCAGTGGAAAGCAGACTAAAAAAATTAAAATTTCTAGCTTATAACGGCAATTGTAGCTATTTATAAATTTAATTTAACTGCTAATACTCAGTCGAGTGTATTTTTCTAAACTAACGTATAAACTCTAGAATCCAGCCTCATGAATGGTGACGGAATACGCACGTGTTCTTAATTTATGAGGATTGCTGATTTTTAAATATAACTTACGTCACGGGAAGTTTAAATGATAAGCAAAGCTCTCTGCTTGCAAGTTTAAATGTAAGTTTTAACCAGTACAGATTCTGTTTATTATATTATATGTGTTATTTTTCCTCCACACAGTGAAAGTTTTGGGGTGACCCTAACTTTACCAGCACCTAGTAGTAGTTTCCATACTTGTGAAGAAATAGACAGTCCTTATTTTGAACCACGTGGGTTTTCTCAAGTAACACTGATCTGACGGTGCAAGTTAGACAGAAATACTAATATCCCTATAACGGGTTTTCAAAGACTGTAATGATAAATACTGGACCTTGGAGCCAGCACTTAATTTCTTCTAGAAACTCTATATAATTTGCTGCCTGGTGGCGTGAATATTAACAATCATTTCCCGACTAGATTATATCTTGTGGACAAATCTGTGGTGTGACTAAAGTGAATCCTATACTGAGGGAAGGCACCGACCTGACATTCATCATTTTTTTGAAACCTACGCTATTGACACTGTGCTCTGCTAACTCCCGCGCCTGGAATAATTGTTAGGTGACTTAATCAGACATTTGAACAAATTTGCATACCCAAGTAGTCGTTCCCGGAGACTCCAAGTTAAATACGTCTTTTGGAACTGGGGATTTCTTGGCAGAAGACTGCATTTTTTTGAGTCTGTGTGAAAATCTAAAATCAATGTGTTCCAAGAGGCAGCAAGCAAAGTCGTGAGTACAAGTATGAGAAGCCATGGCGGAATGAATGAGTGTACGCTGGTTTGAGTGATATTTTCACTATTTTATCTTTGACACCCTGTTGCTGTCCTAATTTTTTTTTTCAATCTGCATAATTTGTTGCTAAGGCTAGAGTTCTTTTGTTTTGTCTTAGGTTAAATCAGCTTTTTTTTTCAAACTCTGTGCATATAATTACGAGATAAAACAAAAAAAAAACTCTTAGACTCAAACCCTATGTATCTGTGACTCGGGCGCCATCATCTGTTCTCTTAACGGGGCCGGGCTAAACCTAGAGTTAACACCATAACGGGGCTATCATCCTTGCAACATTTCCTTGATTTTTTGTGACTATGTGTATATGTATTTTCCTTGATGTACTTTCTTTGATGTTGTGAGCCGATTTTTTTCCTGATATTAAAATCGCTCTTGAACTTAATAATCGTGTTTGGTCAGCTCGTTCTAGATAATATATATATCATTGTTATAGTTTTCCCACGTCTGTGTGTTTACCTGTCGTCACGTGTATGTGCGTGCCTGTGAGTGATAGAAATATACGTAATATGTATATTGGTGTAGTCTGTCTGACGCTGTAACAACTGTTGTAGAAGATAGGTGAGAGAGAGAAGAATTCTTTTCGCTTTCAGAGACAGCCACTATATCAAATCTATCATCTCACGTGTGTGGAAATTCTATTACCTTTCACTAACTCTCACTGAGTCTATCACCCATTCAAACCTATTCAGAAGGGACCAAACCTAGTCTTAATTCTCCTATCGGAAATCTACGACAAATGAGGGCTCGTTTCCGGTCTTTGAACTTAGAATAGGAAGACGAGTACGACAAACGTGGACTCGTCTATCTGGATTTTGAACTTAAGATTCTATATTCTGATATAGAGTAAGAGTGTAATGTCTTGTGAGTTGTTATATCTTTAAATAATTACCCCCTAGACTAGCGATCTGTTTACGGGCGTGCTGACCACACAAACTAATAAGTTTTTTTTTTTCCACAGCATCTTTGAATAATATACATTTTGGTTACAGGTTGATTTTGTCGGGATATATGTTAACTGCTGATTGTAATACTAAATGCTGGTAAAGTGGTGAGTGTATAACATTCACTGGGTACTGAGGCAGAACGGCGTTTGAACTAAGTTAAGGAGTGTGTTTCGGACTTTTTGTCCAGATTAATTCCCTCCCTTACCCGATCTGACTTCAGGGGCGAACTTATAGTGGATTTTTTTAAAAATTAAGGGATTATTTTTCTCTTTAATTTTTGCAATATTCTTTTGCTTTTCCACTGTAGCAACTTATTTTTCAGAAGTTATCTTAACTACCATTTAGTTGGCGTAGTCGTGTTTTGCATTAAGTGCTTTATTGCCGATAATAGCAGCGATAGTTAGATTTTACTTTGGAGGAGGTATCCCAGGGTTAAGGATATCATCTTTTGAATTTTTGGTTTTTTTTTTCTCGTAAGTGGTAGGAACCAGGTTATTCTTTTTCCTATTTTCTATCTCCTCGTGTCTCAGTCACTGACATAATATGGCCGAGAGGGCAAAGCTTAGACAACTCCTCAGGGACGAAGCGAGAGAGGAGGGACTGGAAGGAGAGGAAGCGAAAGCTTTTGTCAGAGACGAACTGGAGAGATATGATGCGGAGAGGAAAGCAGCTGAAGCTTTACAGCAGAAGAAGATGGATGAAGAAATGGAAATTCGCAGGGCGAACGAACGAGAGAAGGAGAGACAGCATGAGGAAAGAGAGAAGGAGAGACAGCATGAGGAAAGAGAGAAGGAGAGACAGCATGAGGAAAGAGAGAAGGAGAGACAGCGTGAGGAGAAAGAGAAGGAGAGACAGCATGAGGAAAGAGAGAAGGAGAGACAACATGAGTTGGCTCTTAAAGCTCTAGAGTTCCAAAGTCGTGGGGCTGCCTCTACCTCCAGCAATGGAGAGTCTTCTCCTCATTCTTCCTTAACTGATCCTTCTAACACTCAATCTCTTCAACTAAATGCTATGTCTTTCACTCTTGAATCTTTTCCTTGTCCAAATGAGAAGATTGACACATGGTTAGAAAAATTTGAGAAAATTGCAACTCTGTACGGGTTAGAGAGGTCGCGTTGGAATATGAAACTTTCCCAGGCCCTAAAAGGTTCTGCTTATGATGTTTATTCTAAGCTGGAAAGTAGCCAACAAGACGACTACGATGTGTTGAAGAAAGCGTTACTGGAGCGCTTTGAAATGAACGCTCGCAAGTTTTTGCAACTGTTTCGCAACAGCCGGAAAGAGAATTCTGAAACTTTTCACCAGTTCTCATCTCGTCTTAAGGGATATCTAACAAAGTGCCTTGAGCTTTCGCAGCTCCCCTCTACCTATGAAGGTCTTGAGGAACTTGTTCTAACTGAACAAATAAAGAACACTTTGTCTGCTGATACCCGGAGATTTCTCGCTGAGCAGGGGGCAGAAAAACTTGAAGACATTTTGGAAAAGTCTGAGCGTTATCACAATGCGCTGGCTGAACTACCGGCCACAAAGCGGAAACCGACAGAGGAGCATTTTCGAAAACATAACCTAGAGCAATCTTCTCAGGCTTCTAACCAAAACAACCACAGAGAAACTGGACCTCAAAACCCCCCTCCTGAAAAATCCAAGTTCTACAAGAACAAGTACCCCAACCACCCCAAACAGTCTGATCAACCCGACCGCCCTACATGGCAGCGTAGCCAGAAAGGACAAGGGGGCAAAGGGAGAACCCCTGAGCACGGGACATATGATCAGACCGAGCACACCGAGCCGAAACGCATCGGATGCTTATTGACAGTCTCGCAAGGCGGAATTATTGACAGTGATTCCCAACCTGTTGGGGATAGACCCTCAACGCGAGGTACTGTTACTTTGAACGGTTCTCAAATTTCTTGCTTATTTGACACGGGGCTTTCTTATGATTGCATTGTTGCCAGAAAGCTGGTTAAACCCGGTCAAGAGACAGGAGAGACCGTCAAACTTTGTGGAGTTCGTAAGAGTGATGCACCTACAGCGCTTCCCATCGCATTGGTGGAGATACACTCTGACTTTGTCAGAGGTGTGATCAAAGCGGCTGTTATGGATGATCCCATCTACCCAGTCATACTTGGCGGGAGATACGTGTGTATTGGGAAACCGGAAGAGCCGATTGTGGCAGCTGTAACTACAAGAGGGCAAACCAAGAAGGAACGGGAGCCTGCGCCAAATTTGTTACCTATGGAACTTAAAGAAGCGCAATACAAGGACCCGACTTTGGCACCCTGCTTTAGGAAACTGCCCATGGCGAAGGAACCAACACAGCACGGGGACATTTTTTTCTAAGGATGGCGTACTTTATCGGAGAACGGGCAAGCCTGACCAAGGTTACAACCAGCTCCTAGTACCGAAACAGTACAGAAGCCAAATCCTAGAAATGGGGCACTCTCTTCCCTTCAGCGGACATATGGGACAGAACGCCACAAACCAACGTATAACCACTCATTATTGGTGGCCAGGAGTAAATACTGATATTATCAGATATGTCAAATCCTGTGCCCAGTGCCTACGTGTGCCACCCAAGCAACGGGCACCCCCAGTTTCTTTGGGTGAAATGCCAATAGTGGGTACACCATTCGAACGGGTTGTGATCGACATTTTAGGGCCTTTCGAAAGGACTAAAAGAAGGAACAGGTTCATCCTGACCTTAGTCGATACATGCACTTTATGGGCAGAAGCTATCCCGCTAACATGCGCAGATGCCAAGCATGTCGCAGAAGCCCTCGTGCAGATTTTCACTCGGTTGGGATTCCCTCAGCAAGTGTTGACGGATAATGGATCTCCATACCGAAACCTGTTGATGGATGAGATCGTTAAGATCTTGAGGACCCAGCACATCCACACTAAGCCATATACTCCGGCCGGAAATGGGCTCGTGGAACGTGCTAATGGAAACCTCACCATGATGCTAAGTAAGCTGGCACAAGTGAAACCTGAAGATTGGAATCTCTGTATTCCTGCAGCATTATTTGGCTACAGAGAATCTCCTCATACTTCCACAGGATTTCCGCCAGCTACACTCTTATTTGGCAGACCCATTAAGGGCCCGCTTGAAGCCTTACTTCAGTCTCTGACAGACGAGAAGGCTGATGAGACAGTTGTCTCAGCCAGTAAATATGTGTCGGTTTTAAAGGAAAGGTTGAAACTAGGGTGGGACCTAGCAACGACTAACTTTAAGCGAGCTCGCACAAAGCACGCTAACCGATACAGGAAAGTCGCGGAAGAGAGAGAACTGGAAGCAGGAGAGAAAGTTTTGGTGTTACTCCCTACTGAGAACAACCAACTGAAGATCGGATGGCAAGGGCCGTTTACCGTCCTGAAAAAGATTTCTAAGGCTAACTACCAGATCTCTATTGAAGGAAAGGAGAAGGTTTTCCATTTAAATCTCTTAAAGAGATACTTGGAAAAACCAGTGCCAACCTCCGACCATCTCCTGACGATCGCCAAAACTGACGAAGATGATGATAGTGGCAGGGATATTCCACCGCTATCACAGGAAATCTTTCAAAAATGTCAGCAGCGGCGACGCTCTTTCAAGCGCGCATATGAGACATTCCAGGGGAAGGAAACTTTGAGGAGTGGACTTGAGTAGGAATTGGACAGAGATGGAGGGGGAAGATGAGAGGGAAGAGGACAGACACCCCGAAGCTACGGTTATAGGAAATTAAACTCCATAACGTAGACACGGAGTGCTTCCATATCTTAAAGGGGGGAGGCTCTGTCACGTAGGGTTTATATTCATTTAATTTCCTACATCTTCTTCCTATTCTTTCACATAAATTCTCTCTTTTATTATCTCTGTATTTTTTTTTTCCTGTGTATTTTTTCATCCATTCGTTTTGCGAATATTATTTTCATATAATTCGCAAACTTTACCTGTTTTCCTTTCTCTTAAACTGAGAATCGCGCTAGGACGATATTACGTAGATGTCAGGGCTGCAGGGCGTCAGAAGGCGTGATAAGTCGGTTCGCTGAACATAGGACGTAGCAAATCGTCTACATTCTCACCGAGCGCGCGAGCTTCTTCTCGGCATTAGTCCCGGTGAGGTGTGATACTTTACATCTGCACCGGTCAGTATCCAGACATTTGTCTGGAAATTCCCAAACTGACACGGCGCTCACTTGGGCCATGGTCAGCTGTAGTGTGAAAACTGCCCTGAAATGGAGTCAGGCTGTCTGGGATTTGAAACTGACACGCGTACATCGTGGTCAGTAGGTGACAGTTACGACACGCGTTAAGCGGACGTAAATGTTGGGAGTAGGGGAGATAATTTCGCTTGGCGAAATAAGTTTGGGCCCTTTGTCTGATTTTAAGATATTGGCCAAGTTTGAAACTTTAATTTCATTCTCGCTCATAGACTCCACAGTAGATAGGTCGCTCGAAAACAGAATAGCTGTTAGCGAAGATCTCAGTTTGTTTCGGCAATTTGTCGAACTTCTAGACTTCCAGAAATATTTTCAGCATTTTTATTCTTAAGTTGTGCGACTACCTGAAATTCTGTGGTTGAGGTAATTAATATGATAGATATATAGATTTTGTGAGTGTTAAAGTGTTAAATCGCTTAATTCATTTTAATCTATTTCTTTAGCGCAGAAGAGAAATAAAGTGGTAGGCTATTATATTTTCTAGGGAAGCATTCAGTGGAAAGCAGACTAAAAAAATTAAAATTTCTAGCTTATAACGGCAATTGTAGCTATTTATAAATTTAATTTAACTGCTAATACTCAGTCGAGTGTATTTTTCTAAACTAACGTATAAACTCTAGAATCCAGCCTCATGAATGGTGACGGAATACGCACGTGTTCTAAATTTATGAGGATTGCTGATTTTTAAATATAACTTACGTCACGGGAAGTTTAAATGATAAGCAAAGCTCTCTGCTTGCAAGTTTAAATGTAAGTTTTAACCAGTACAGATTCTGTTTATTATATTATATGTGTTATTTTTCCTCCACACAGTGAAAGTTTTGGGTGACCCTAACTTTACCAGCACCTAGTAGTAGTTTCCATACTTGTGAAGAAATAGACAGTCCTTATTTTGAACCACGTGGGTTTTCTCAAGTAACACTGATCTGACGGTGCAAGTTAGACAGAAATACTAATATCCCTATAACGGGTTTTCAAAGACTGTAATGATAAATACTGGACCTTGGAGCCAGCACTTAATTTCTTCTAGAAACTCTATATAATTTGCTGCCTGGTGGCGTGAATATTAACAATCATTTCCCGACTAGATTATATCTTGTGGACAAATCTGTGGTGTGACTAAAGTGAATCCTATACTGAGGGAAAGCACCGACCTGACATTCATCATTTTTTTGAAACCTACGCTATTGACACTGTGCTCTGCTAACTCCCGCGCCTGGAATAATTGTTAGGTGACTTAATCAGACATTTGAACAAATTTGCATACCCAAGTAGTCGTTCCCGGAGACTCCAAGTTAAATACGTCTTTTGGAACTGGGGATTTCTTGGCAGAAGACTGCATTTTTTTGAGTCTGTGTGAAAATCTAAAATCAATGTGTTCCAAGAGGCCAGAGAAATGGCTTATCACAATAAACACAGACAAAACCTCCACAACACTGTTCTCCCTCGCCCCCAAGGACAAATCAGCTAACATACACCTAGGGACAACCGTGATCAAGGAAGAAAGCTACCCCACCTATCTTGGGGTGACATTTGACCAAAGGCTTACATGGAATAAGCATATTGAAAATGCAGAAGGGAAAGGCCCGAAGACGACTAGGCATACTCAGAAAATTAGCAGGTACCAACTGGGGAGCAAATGAACGAAATCTAAAGAAGATTTATAATGGAGTAATAAGAACCACACTTAGAGTTTAGCTCAGCAGCATGGTCATCAGCTGCTAACTCAATCATCTGCAGTCTTTGGACAAGGTGCAAAATCAAGCTCTCAGGCTCATTACAGGAGCCATGAAAACTACACCAATAACAGAGATGCAGAAGGTTGCTGGATTACAGACATTGTCCCATAGAAGAGACACAAAAACCATGATCCAGATGGAAAAGTACAACAGTATGCCACTGCACCCAATGAAGGAAAGACTAGATGATCTGGCATTGGGACGTCTAAAGCGTAGCAGCTTTGTGCATCGGGGAAAAAGACTTATAAGACAGCATCAAGAAGACCTATCCATGAAGACAACACCACTGAAGCCCACCCTATACCCTGTACCATGGGAGCAGGCCAGCAGTGCCCTCCAAATTAATACATCAGTCAGTGGTCTCACAAGTGGATGTGAGTATAATGATCTGCAAAAACGAACTGCTACATTGAGTATGATCCAAGAAAGCTATCCCGATCAATCATGGATACATGCCTATACAGATGGATCAGCAACTAATGCTGTTAGGAATGGAGGTGCCGGTATCTTTATCTCATATCCTGACAACCACTATGAGACTAGGCACATTCCCACTGGTAAATTCTGTTCCATCTATACAGCTGAGGTTCAAGCTCTAGAGCAAGCTGCAAATATGATTTATAACACCAACTCTGACTGCCACCAGGTAGTCATCCTCACAGATGCACTGTCTGTCCTGCAAGCTCTCAAGGGTGGTAAACTCCCACATCTGAGAAATGAACTAAACAAGGTAGCTGCCAAAAAGAGAACCATACTTCAGTGGGTACCATCTCATTGTGGTGTACCCGGAAATGAAAAGGCAGATAAACTTGCAAAAAAGGGAGGAGAATGTGAACAAGAAGATAATGAAGTCACATACTTTGAGAAAAAGAGAGCTATCCAGACTATCAGAAGAGAACAGAACCAACCCAAAGACGACTATCACACTCTCGACCGGCAGGGACAGATAACTATTTTTCGACTCAGGACAGGGCATAACAAACTGAATAAACACATGCACAAGCTACGATTGTCTGCTTCACCACTGTGCACATGTGGATTAAACGAACAAACGGCTGAGCATGTTCTACAGGACTGTCCTCTGTATGACCAGTTAAGAAAGATATACTGGCCCAATGACTCAACACTAAACTCAAAGCTATATGGAGTTAAAGAGGAACTTCAAACAACAGTCGAATTCATCATGAGAACTCGTCTGACGGTGTAATCATCAAAGATGCGATCGCAAGAAGAAGAAGAAGAAGAAGCACTTTCATTAACATTATGTTTTAGCACTTTCATTAACATTATGTTTTAGCACTTTCATTAACATTATGTTTTAGCGCTTTCATTAACATTATGTTTTAGCCCTTTCATTAACATTATGTTTTAGCACTTTCATTAACATTATGTTTTAGTACTTTCATTAACATTATGTTTTAGCACTTTCATTAACATTATGTTTTAGCACTTATCACAAATTCATTTCTGTCGTGGGGGGGGGGGGGGGGGGTGTCGGAATGGCTAACAGGTTTGGTGTCTGTCTCAAATTCTAGAGGTACCGGGTTCGATTCCCAGTAGAGGGAATATAATTTATGGAAATGTTTTTTTCAGAACCAGTGGTCCTAATGATGTCATACTCCCCCCTAGTCTCCTAGGTAGTGAGATCGGATGCCTAGCTTTCTCGGATAAGGGCGAAAAAATAGGAGGTCTAGTGTGCAAGTTGTGCATGTTTAAAATCCCATGGCAGTTGGGAATCGTAAAGAGTAGGCCATAAGGCCGCTGCCCTGGCAAAATTTAAAAAAAAATTAGAAACCTACCCGTCAAATATATTTATAGAATGTGTGATTCCTATATACACACTTTGGGATTCTCGCTTGTGCTAAGGAGTTCATGCACTGTGCTGAGATCCTCCATGTGTGATCTAAGGGAGGAGATTGGAGCACTGATGGAGTTATCAGTGTGCAATGAAGATAGTCCTTAAAACCAAACCAAACCAAACCAAACCATGTCTATGTGTTTATTAATCCCTGAGGAAGACTATGTTGGCCTATACACTGGTAATGACATTTTTATTTTCCTATGAAAATGCTGCTTCCATCAGGTCTTTTTAACTTTTTGCCATTAAAAGTAGTACAGGAAACAAAATTTAAAAAGTGTCATAACACAAGAACGTATAATAAATGTACCTGCGTTGACGTCCCAGATAGTGTTTGATGGGTCTAAATCCTCTGTTGTCAAAAATTTGTTCAGTCGTTTGATTGAAACAAATATCTGATAAAATATATAGAGAAAAATAGAAATTACAAAGCTGTAATTGTAGTCAGCAGCTGTTCTTGTGCAAATGCTTCTACTGTGATTAGTGTAGCAGTACTGCACTTCTACCTTTCTCCCAACATATGCCTTCAGGTATACTCGGGGGGACACAGTATTAATTCTTGCCCCAGATTGCTATCTTGGTCTGCGTAATCTCATTCTGTTCTGTTTTTTGTTTGTTTGTTAACAGCGTATACCTTTGCCTTCTTCAGACATGTTGTACTAATATGAGATGGTGCATTGGGGGTGACAACCTCATCATGAAGAATAAATTGTCACAGAAACCACCACTGTAAGAGCATAAGACCTGCTTGGTGCAGACTTTCCGCAAAGGGACCAGCTTTAGTGGTGGCTTCATTCTTCATAAGGAGCGCAATGGAAAATGATGATGATATATTTGATGGTATATTTGATGGTATATTGATGATATATTTGATGACATATTTGATGACATATTTCATGATATATTTCGGATGATATATTTCAGATGATATATTTCTGATGACATATTTGATGACGTATTTGATGACATATATGATGACATATCTGATGACATATCTGATTACATATTTGATTACATATTTGATGAATATTTGATGATATATTTGATGATATATATGATGCTATATTTGTAGATGCATTTGATGCTATATTTGATGCTATATTTGATTACATATTTGATGATATATTTGATGATATATTTGATGATGTTGAATGCATTTGATGATATATCTGATGATATATTTGATGACATATTTGATGGTATATATGACGACATATTTAATGGTATATATGACGATACATTTAATGATATATTTGATAATATATATATATCATGATGATATATTTGATGGTATATATATATATATATATATATATATATATATATATATATATATATATATATATATATATATATATATATATAAAATATATATAATATATATAAATATATATATATAATATATATAAATATATATACATAAAATTATATATATATATATATATATATATATATATATATATATATATATATATATATATATATATATATATATATATATATATATATATATATATATATATATATATATATATATATATATATATATATATATATATATATATATATATATATATTTCTGACGACGTATTTGATGACATATTTGATGACATATTTGATGACATATCTGATGATATATTTGATGGTTTATTTGATGACATATTTGATGTATTTAATGATATATATATATATATATATATATATATATATATATATATATATATATATATATATATATATATATATATATATATATATATATATATAATGATATATATGATGATATATATGATGATATATTTGATGATATATTTGATTACATATTTGATTACATATTTGATTATATATTTGATGATATATTTGATGATTTTGAATGCATTTGATGATATATTTGATGACATATTTGATGATAAAGTTGATGATGCATTGATGATATATGTGATGATATATTTGATACATTTGATGATGTATTTGATGATATATTTGATGATATATTTAATGATATATTTGCATTACTGTCTGGTGTACACTTGTCATGAAACCAGATTATAGTTGTTCTCCATGACTGTGTCCTGCTGTACTCAATTATGCCATGATTTATCAAAGTGGCCTGAACTAACTGCCTGTTCTTTGCATTTCTATATGAGTTTTATGTGTATTTGTTGTTCAGTCGTTGAAAAATCTGCTATTGGATTGTGAGTTTTATAAAGACCTAGCAAACACCTTTTAAGGTGACAATACATATGTTATGGGAATATGCTAATATCACTTAAGCATTCCCATACCAGTGCCATGTTTCCGTTTCCTATTCTGCTGAAGTTTTAAGAAACAAACTGAAAAGATTGATATATTCATTTGACGCCTATATTCTATAAATATAGAAGAGGCGTTAAGAATAGACAGACCCAGGGAACTGCATAATTTAGTCAAACAATATTTAACATGAACCAAATGAATATATAGTAATTTGGAAGGTGAAGGTCTGATGATGTTCTAATAATAGATATCTTCTTCTTCTTCTTCGTACACTCTCAGACGTCCACTTGAATGTTCTCAAAGAAAGCAGTAGTCAGTTTGAGGCTATTTGAATCCCCGTAAAGCTTTTCCACGAAAGGAGCTGGCGTCGGCCATATGCACTTTCTCTGTACCACATATAAGGGGCAACTTTGAAGCAGATGTTCAGCAGTCATTTTATCAGTTTCAATTTTCTAAAAATTTGCGGCACATCTATCTGACCCCGCGCCTGAATAAACTATTACAGTGATATATACTAAATTAAATACACTAATTTGTGGATACTTTAAAATAAAGAAAACTCTTAATTGCATTTTCTCTTAAATGTTTAAAATAATTTTGAAGTATCTCTATTTTTGTTTAAAGCAGTTAATACCTCCAGTTATTATTGAATGAATTCAAGCTGTAAGATCAGTTTTACATTACATGATCACTAAAAATATACTTCATGTAGTAAATTTACAAAATGTTTGCGGCACATTGATAGGCGCGGCGGCAAACTAGTGTGCCGCGGGCACACCGCTTGCGAAACAATGATCTAATTGGAAACACCAGGCCTTTTATACCCCTTCCCCTGAATATTATATTTGTTTGGTGTTTTTGTTTGGTTTTGTTTTGTTTTATCTCGTTTTATTTTTAACAAACAAGCAAAATTGGTAATTTTGACAGTTATTCGTCTTATCTGGAATTGAAAACACTGTATATCCTAATTATAGCCCATCAGAGGTTGATCGGGATATTTTTCATCATTAAAAAAAAAAAAAAAAAAAAAAAAAAAAAAAAAAAAATTAAGCAAATCTGAAGCCTGCAATTTGCCTGCAATTTACCTGCACAGTGTATGATATCAATGTAGACACGTAAAACAGGGGAACTTTCAAAAGGTTGAACAGCGCCAAGCACACAAAAGCTTTTTGGGGATCCAGGACGTTAGTTCTGTCACTTAAAACGTAGGTAGCAAATGTCACAAAGCCAACCTGTAAGATAAATGAAACAATAGTATGAGACATGAGACATAATTGTGTGTATGTGTCAGAGAGACAGACAGCGTGAACCAGACAGAACAAAATGGATTGAGAGAGACAGAGAAGCCACAAGGTAAGATTAAGTCCACAATGAAAGTTGGTTGCAATGGATCCCTAACATATTTAACCTCTTTCTTTCACGATATAGTAGCAACAAATTACCCACTTCCTGTCAGTCTTATGCTGCTTCATTCCTTTTTAACCCCTTAAGGCCCAGTGCCCTACATATGACTCACAAAATATGATTGTACAGTAAAAGTAAAAAAAATCCGAACTGCTCAAGGATGAAGGCGAATAGCAAAGCCAGGCTGAGCACCACAAATACATACTTTCTGAGGGCAGGAAAGTCAGCACACCCCAAACAGAGTAAACCAGGTAGCAGTTTACCATCTCTTCTTGACTGTGCAAACGACTGGGAGATGGCGGTAGACCTACCTGGACGAGGGGCATATCCAGAGAGTATCAGAAAATCGCGGAGACAGCCGGATATACTTGTAGTGCTTCATTCTTCAGCATCGCTTCAGGTTATACTGATTGAACTGACCGTGCATTTGAATCCAGATTGGACGAGCAACATTCGTTCAAAGCGGCCAAGTATAATGATCTGGCCGCGGATCTGAGACACGATGGGTTCACTGCAAGGGTCATGGCTGTTGAGGTGGGCGTAAAAGGGCTCGTGGCTGCATCAGTGTATGATTTATTGAAACTGTTGGGTCTGAGGGGACAGTCGAGAACAAGGGCACTGAAGAGGCTTAGTGAAACTGCCGAAAAGGCATCGTGCTGGCTGTGGAACAACCGCAATGGGCAATGGAAAGCGTGATAGTAAACTCTGCGGTACAGAAAACCCCAGGAATTTTTCTAAGTCCACAGTACGTTGAGTTTTTTCATTGTACTGATGAAAGGGTTGTGACTGACGAGCAACAGGCGGTGTATATTATAAGAGGTGTTAGGCACAGAATTTTAGTTGCTAGTGCGCAGTCGCTAGCCTCGTCGGCTTCGCGCAGGAGTGTCCGTGTCTGTCTCTAGTTGTGTGCGACGGAACGAACGGAGTAATTTGTCTTCTCTTTGTTACTTTCACAATTGCCTCCACGCCTGGCGGAGTTGTGGATTTTAAAGTTGCTACCAAAGTGAAATGGGTTCATTTTCGATACAAGACAACAGGAGGCTGAGACACTTGGGAGTCATGACCGAAGTGGGCCCGCCCCCCTTAGAGTGTAAAGGAGTATACTGGGCCGAAACACTTGTCCGATGGGGGGACAACTTCTGATGATCAGATTGCCTCCTGTTGTATCGCTTTGTAAAGAGTTTCCTATTATTATTATTGGGTCGGTCCAGATTTTCGGATTTTCCGGTTTCTCGGGCAGAACTTTTAAAATTCAAATTTAAGGAAGAATAAGGAAGAGATGAACAGGCAAATTTTGTAGGTTTATTCACTGATTCCGTGCGTAACGTCTTTTAAAAGATCCTAGGTCCAACCGCTTTGTACGTAACATCTATTTAAAGACGATGATTTATTTCGTTGTTTCTTTCCACTGTGACAGTGCGTGTTGATGGTGTTGTTGTATAGTGGAATATTCGATCGCTACCCTATCAGTGGATGGTTGATGATGGTGATTTTCACTAAACGAATACAAATAGCTGAGCACAGATGGTGGGTGATTTAGTTCAACTCGATGGAACAGATTGCACTCTAACAACGATGAACGAACGTGCAATGTTTATTTACAGCTATTCAAATATCAGCAATCAGGTGGAAGGGGATTTCTTCTGCCCAAACTTCCACCGCAGTATACAACTTTTGTACATCAGCTTTATTTCAAGATCAAACTTAAAAATATATAATCCTTGCATCCTTCTGTCATTCCCTTCTTGTCTCTGTCTCAGCCTCTATTCTCTTCTTACTGTAACTGACTCTGACGTCTATCTAGAACTGGCTTGAGAACCGTTGATTGTCTCTTTTTAAACGTTACTGTCTCTGAGTTAGCTCACTCTACTTGATGAGTCATATTTCACTGTATGTCAGAGTTCTATCTTCCACAGACTGTGTAATCGTTTGGGTATCTTTACTAAGACTGGCCTACACTGCCAGGGTTGACTATTTTTTACCAAAGTCTATGCCTCACACGTCTAGCTGTTACTACAGTTTATTCATATCTGATGGTCTTGAAACTTGAGAGAAATCTTGCACTCTTCTTGAACATAGGAAAAACTGTTCTATATTTGTTTGATAAACAAGCATCTCTAGCTATCATGATGGCTTGCTGAGCGATCAGTGGCACGACAACAGTATATCTTTTGTGAATACAAAAGCAACCAAACAATGGCACGTTGTCTGGTTCCACTCCCTGATAATCACTCGCCATATAATACTTTAACACGGAGAAAACAAATTCCTATCTAACGCCTATCGCGTCTGAATCTGCACTGCCTTTGTTATTTCCTCCGATTTACCACTACGATTTTAAAATCTCACTAACTCATACTCTGTCACGAATCGTTCACCGAAAACCCTGTGCACTTTACTTCGTACTCACTGTCAGAATCAAAACAACTCACCCCAAAATACCTAAGGAACATAATATTAATTTATCTCCCTTTGCTAAATAATTCTATAGTCCATCTATTCTTATCCCCTTCAGTTGTTTTATATAGCGTATGCAAATTTACAAAACCATAATTACAACATTCTGACTTACTATACACTAAATCCACAACCTAAAACTCTCACTATGATGGAAGAACCCACATGTAAAAATTGTCAAGAACCAAACACAATTAGACACTTTCTGGTGGACTGCAAAAAATATGACCAACAGAGGCAAACCATTAAAACATACTGTAGCAACCACAAGGTAGAAATGAGTGTAGAAAATCTCTTAGGCACAAAGACCCCGTCAGAAGTGCAAAAGTTAATAAAACACTATATTACAAAAACTAAAGCTAACATATAAAAAATAAATAAGGATCCGAACCAGTAGTCCACACTGGTGAAAGACCCCCCCCCCCCCCCCCCCCCCCCCCCCCCCCCCCCCCCCCCCCCCCCGAGACATACAGATTAACCAAATAAACCGTCCTGTGAAGATTAAAAACATACCAGCCTAGAAAATATCAGATTTTGGAGGAAAAAGCTATTTTGAACCATAACTGCAAAATGAAAAACACCTACTAGAGATAATATAGTACAAAATAAATATAAACAAAAACATATTACGATAAAGTAAACACGTCCTCATATAACCAACAGAGCCATGTACATGGTAGATGGTTGAAAGGGGCGTGCTACAAATAAAAGTAGCAAACACAGAAATAAAAAAGAACTCTCACTATATAAGTTAGGTGAACTCTTTCTATACCTTAGACCTGAGGGTCTTTTATATTTGGACATGCGCCCTAATATAACCGATCTTTGGCTAGGATCATGTGTCTAGACACAGGGACCAGTACAGTGACATTCATGTGTCATTAGGTCCTTTGTGTGAGAACACAGAAGATCACTACAGTGACACATGGTGTCATTGGGTCTTTTTGTGTTGGGACATGTGTCTTGACCAGGGTCGGGGGTTTTGGGCGTGTGCCAATGCAACCTCATGCGAGGAAAAAAATAATGCGACCTCATGCGAGGAAAAAAGGGTCTTTTATATTTGGACATGCGCCCTAATATAACCGACTAGTCCTTAACACAAGGGATCACTACATTGACATTCATGTGTCATTAGGTCCTTTGTGTGGAAATACAGAGGATCACTACAGTGACACATGTGTCATTGGGTCTTTTTGTGTTGGGACATGCGGCTATTATCCGGCCTTGGCTAGGACCATGTGTCTTGACCGGGGCCGGGGACGGGCGTATGCCAATGCAACCTCATGCGAGGAAAATATGCAACCTCATGCGAGGAAAAAAAAAATACATAACCGACTAGGTTGAACGGGACGCGCCTCGCCAAAACGAGGCAAAACTTTAAAAAAAAGGGTCTTTTATATTTGGACTTGCGCCCTAATATAACCGACTAGGTTGAACGGGACGCGCCTCGCCAAAACTTTTATAAAAAAACAAAAAAACAAAAAAACTCACAATATCTCAATTGCTCGTGCGATAACGTAGCTGGCTAGAGGTGGGCAAATCGACACACTCCGCTGTTTCGAGACAGTCGGCTCAGTGATTTAAACTGTGTCGAAACAGTGTGTCGACACAACGGCACTATTGCCCGTATCGGGGAGAAAGAAGTCTCTAATAGACAGTATACATTACTATACATGAACTGTTTTTATTTGAGCGCTACTGTCGTGTGTGAAAATCTATGGCATTTCGTGTGACCACAATTCAATACTTTTACACAAGTCTTCATTATGATGAAATAAAACGGAGATATGATGATAGCTGCAGTATATATGAAAATAATAAAAAAACAACAATAATAATAACAGTAATAATAACACATGATATCAAACTAGAGTAAGCTAGTTTTGGTAGACAATGATTCAAATCCACACCGAGTACACAGATATCAGCAGAGCTAATAAAGTGTCCATTACATTTATACGAACACACGGACACTTTCAACTTTAACATAGCGCCTAAGACATTGACAACTGCAGCACTGACACAATTTCCAGTGTCTATAACTTCTCAGCAAAAATAATATCACTTGTAAAATCAAGTCATCATAACACATCCCTGAAAAATATGACATGTTTGATATTCCATACTAATGTTCCGAACGGTTGATTCAAATTTTACAAAGGCCCACGGAAGGTGAGACAGTGTGTCTCTGCAAAACAGCGAGCCAGACAGGAACTGAAATTGTGTCAAAACACCAAGCAGGCTCTGTGTCGAATCTTTCGGACTCGATGCTGCTTCGAAGCATTGTTTCGACACATACACACAGTAGCCATCTCTATAGCTGGCGAGTCCTTTTTAGAGTTTTATGCTTGCAGACCTGTATTTTTGCTTCCGTCTGGGTATCTGGGTATTTTTTCCTTCCAAATCTGCATTAATCTGGGTATATCTGACAATTGACATTTACAACGTATGTATATTATGTGCAATGAGCATTATAAATTATATGTATATTATAATTAAATGTAAAACATTATGTGCTATATATTTTTTAAAATTCCACTTAAATTTAATTCTTGTTTTTAACCACATCAATGACGTTGTTTTTTGATTCGTTTACATCAACTATCTATTTCCTGTTATTCTGTTAATGGCTGTCACCTACAATACTCAGCCATTTTTGCAATGTGTATTAAAGTATTCTTTTTAAATTTTAGACTTAAGCAGATAAACAGCATATTGTTTTTTTGTGTTATTATAAGATTAGAAAATGAGCGATGGTGAAGGTACGCTAGGTAGTTGTAGCAGCATGACGATACACACGCCACCGCGTAAAAAAAGTGAAGCTATGGTATCAGTAGACTTTTTGTGAGGAATGGCTAATAGACAGCGAATTGAAGGATTGGATAAAGCTGGACTCTGGCAATCGCTATAATGCGATTTGTACGATCTGTTCCTGTACATGAACTAATGCCAACAAAACAGCTTTATTGACACATAAAAGCACACAGAAGCACAGGAAAAACTTCGAAGCCAAAAGCAAAACTCTGAATATTAACAAATTTTTCATCAAACCAAGAGCCCTGTCTCCAAGACAAAATTGCTACAGCGGAGATCTGTTGTCGGCTTTCATGGCAGAACAAAATACACCGTTTTCGCAAGCTGATCATTTGATCGAATGTTGCAAGCAGATGTACATGACAGTATCGTTTTCTTCTCAGTATGTTTATAAGGCAGGAAGTATTGCAGCATGAGCATCGCACTCTTGCCAACATTGATCCTTCGGATGTACAGGTGCACAAGAAACTGAATTACACTGAGCTGGGTGGACGATGTGAAGCGCAGTTAATCCGACAACCGTTAGGAGATAAAGAAGTCCAGTTTCGTAAGGATGTATTGGCATACCTAATTGAACGTTGTACTCGAATACGACGCAAGTTCCCACTTGGAGAAAACTGTTCTGGCGCAAATGCAGCGGTTGGATCCAAAGCAAGCTCTCGAGATCAACAAACCTTCTGTCATTCCATTAGCAGCGCAGTTCCCAACAGTTGTTTCAGAAGAGAGCTAGATCGTCTGTCTGATCAATGGAGAGAACTGGCATCGTACCGAAAAGATCTTGGACATTTGGTGGATGAGGATCCTCCCGCATTCTGGCTGGGACTGCAACAAGTAACAGATGCTAATAACCAGAAGAAATTTGATGTTTTGGCTGACCTCATGTGCACGCTTATGGCACTACCTCACTCCTCAGCATGCGTCGAAAGAGTGTTTTCAAAGGTTATCTTAGTTAAAACTAAACAAACCAACAAGCTTTTGTGTGAAACAGTTTCCAATCGAATACTAGACTAGCAAGCAGTTGCCAAAGATGGAGTTTGTCATAAGTTTAATCCTAGTAAAAGCGTGGTTGAAGATGTGCGTGAAGGACGTTGTCGGCAGAAATATGCAAAGATTTTGGAACTCCACAATCAAGATTCCACTTTGTCAATTCATGCATATGATCTTGACGAAGGAGAAGTTGTCGACATGGATGCCGAGTCGCTGACAAGTGACAATTTTCAACAGTAACAAGTTACAACTAACATTTTATATTTGATTTGAGGAACATTTTGTTAATGTAACTACTGTAAGTATGTTACTGTTAAAATATCTCATTTTCAAGAGTTCATATATTTGGGTGTTAATAAATCATTTTTACATAATTGTGAATTTTTGGTAATAAAAAATAAAATAAAAATGAAGAAATAAATAAAAATTGGTAGCACACAGCTTATTTGTGCTAAAGTTGCACTAAAAGATTGTGTGGATGATTTCAACAGTCAATGAGGGTGTAATTAACCTCACAGACAGAGGTTCACGTCCACATGTGTATACTATAGCATTGTGCATAGTTTGTATCATTTAAGAATGACTCCAGACATGCCTCCATACATTGTGTGTGTGGGTCATAACATTACTAAAGATTCCCTCAAACTGCACCACTCACATACACTAAATAAATAAATATTTATTTAGTGAAATTGCCGAAAAGCTCCAGGAGCTTCTCGTGCTCTGGATTTATATATTGCCAATACTTTACATGACATTGACCAGCTCACTCTACGCCGTCTCCGTCGATCTAACCTCATGTCTTCTGAATGGCGGGCATTGTCACGCCTTAAAAACCGTGATGATATTGTTATCAAGCCGGCAGACAAAGGTGGTGCTGTGGTTGTTTGGCGTAAGGACTTATACATTCACGAATGAGTTACACAGCTAGGTAACACCACCTTTTACTCACCTTGTTCTGGTGACGCTACAGTCCGTAATAATCTTACTGTTTATGAGACTATCCGTGGCATGGTTCATGATGATCTTCTTCCTTCTGGTGCTTTATCTCTCCATATTTTTGATAGTCGTCTTGGTAAGCCTTCCTTTTACATGCTTCCTAAGGTGCATAAAATTGCTAACCCTGGTAGGCCTATTGTTTCAGCCTGTTCTTGTCCCCCTGAACGTATTTCTGAATTCCTTGATAGTATTTTCCAGCCTTTAGTCGCCAATCTGCCTTCTTATTTGAAAGACACTACTCATGCTATCACTACTTTTGATTCGATCAGATTCACGCCTGATCGTACTTACCGTCTTTTCCTCCTAGATGTTTGTTCCCTTTATACTTCTATTCCACATGCTGATGGTCTCAAGGAACTCCAATTTTTTCTCGACCAGCATACTGATCTTACTATAAGTACAGCTCCGTTTCTTCGCCTTGCGGAGTTGGTTCTTATTCTCAACTCTTTTGAGTTTAATGGCCAATTCTTCAACCAAATCAGTGGCGTCGCTATGGGTACGAAGATGGGCCCCAATTACGCTTGCCTGTTTATGGGCCACTTTGAATATTTGGTCTTTCAAAATTATGATGGACCAATACCCGAGTGTTACCGCCGCTATATTGATGATGGTATTGTCATTACAGACATGTCTGAGGTAGACCTCCGTCGACTTATTGACTATGTTGGTAATTTCAATCCTGCCATCAAATTCACTTCTGAAATCTCTACGACTCAGTGAACTTCCTTGACATCACTGTGACTATTAGCCCTACTTGTCTTAAAACGTCTGTCTATTATAAGGCTACTGACGCTCATGGTTTCCTTCTTTATACTTCATCGCATCCTCTTAGTTGTAAAAATTCCATTCCCTTTTCAACTTCTTCGCTTGCGTCGGTTATGTCACGATGACGATGATTTTCACCAGCGAGCTCAAGAGAATAAATTTCGTTCGTTCGTTCGCCAACGTCTTTATCCAGAACATGTTTTATCTGATGTTCTTAATCGTATCACACGCGTCACTCGTCAGACGGCACTCACTACTAAACCGTCTGTCCAATCTGACAGACTCAAACTGGTTCTAACTTTCCATCTTCCCTGTCTGGCGGTGAAGAGAATTCGGTTTCGACATCTGCCTATTCTCCACTCTGATCCTGATACCAAAGAGTTGTTTCGTGATACACCATTGGTAGCATATCGTAGGGATAGGAATTTTAGGGATATTCTTGTACACAGTCGCTTGCGACATACTAGCCTGTGGTGAAGTGAGATGTTATAAATATTTATAGGGGACTTAGTGTACTGACTGAGATCAGCTGTGAAGGTATATATATCTAATAAGAGTAGTGTATTATATATAACCTTGCTTGCTGCCACATATGTATACCTCAGTCAGAATTATTCTGGAATAGTGTGATGACTACGTTGTATGTCTAGGGTATGTGTATGATGAAGTGTAAGTCATAACAACAACAGACAGATAAACAATTTAATTTATTCCACCACACTTGACAACACTGTGACACTCACATACATATAACACTCTAAAGGATATCTTAAAGGAGTCACTGATAACTTTTCAAATAACAATATGTATTCATTGCTGTTATGAATGAATATGTGTCCTGATTCAAATACAAAGGGAACCAGGAATCACAATCAATTTTACTTACAAGTTATATGTACAGAATTTATCAATATGAATATGGTAATGACATATATTATTAAAAGTATCCTATGTGTGTCAGTTGTGTAGTAGTAATATGAGGTAATACTGGTTTTGTTTTGTTCAAGCTCTGTTGGTATTTGTCATCATGACTTCAATAGTTTGTCTTTATTGGGACTAGTATTGGAGATATTCTCAGTTCCTGATATTAAAACAATTTAATTCCCCTCTTAATGTTATTTTTACAAGGTCATTTTAAGCTGGGGTACATAATTTTGAGCTCAGCTGGCCACATCAGCTTATCTTGTGTGATGGCGGCAGGAAAAGACTCCTCTGCTCGACTTCTCCCCTGGGCTCTGGAGACACCTCACTGATAGCTAAATGGACCAAGGAGTATGCTGTCCGACTCTGGATTCAGCAAAGCTCTGACCAGGTGCTGCTCAATACCATCAAGACCACGGTCCCTGAAAACAAGAAGGATGTACCTTCTACTTCATAACTAATTTATACTCTCTTTTTACACTGAGCACAATACATCACAAACATTGAGTTCAGTGCGTTAGGCCAACTGTCAGCTTCATCTGAAATACTTTATACCAGTATTTACCTCCTTAATGGTTACTACGCCTCTGCACTTCCAGCATTATTTCTGTCTAATCAATAATCTAGGTGTCAGTGTACTGTTTGGTCATTCCATGCAGTTTTACTTTCCTCCGACACCTTCTGTTCAGGCTGGAGCATTATAGGCTTTACATCATGTTTGCTACTGAACTACACATATATACAGGCATAAATTAACAATTCACATTCAATTTTCATTAAAAGATACTGAATGTTTCAAGCTTACCACAATTCATGGAAACAAACACAGATACGTTGATTAGCAATGAATTCTGGCACAACTACTGGCACAAATTCCCATCTGCTTATGTTCCAGGCTTTTATTTAGCAAAAATATGAGCTGGCTTCAACGCACTGTTGCTTTATCAAGCTTATTTGACTAGTGGTCTCGAACTAACGCTCCTAAGTGAGTATATCAGCGAGTCTGGCCAATGGAGCCACGTTTCGACAAGTGTTTGAAAAAATTTTAACTTCCTACGTCTCCCCTAACAACCAAAGATAGTATTTATAGCCCGACTAATCGTGTTTAGCCTTACATATCATTCCAGCCAATCAGTTCAAATGTAACTTGTGGCCCATTTCCCGTACAATGGTGGTGTAAAAAAATCTACCACTGAGCGATTCTGATTTTGGGTGTTGTCTGACAGCACCATCATTTTATTTTGGCTATAACTTGTTAATTCCTAGACTATTTGCATAACGTTGTACATATTCTTTGTCAGCAAACCCTAAGGAACCCAAATATATATATATTTAATAGAGCTAAGTGGCTGCGTTCAAAATATGCAATTTCTTCTACCTCCTGTTTCGAAGATGTGCTGTCTGGGTACTGTAATGTTTTCAAACGTAAACCCATATAATGTTATCTTTTCTAATAAGCGTTTTTCCCAGGTTTTTTAAAACCTAACTCTGGGAAGGGTAGTGAATTTATCACTGTCCGTCTGAAAAAGTTAGTGCATGTGGCCTTACACGCGTGATAGTAGTAATTGTGTATCGCGCGACGCGTGTTTTGTGTTGCACGTGTTCGGCTTTATGCCTCTCCCTTCTCTCTATCCTTTAGTCCATCTGTCTTTAGTTACGCCGTGTATAAAATGGAATGAATGAAATATTAAAATTAGGTCATTGTTCAGCTTGGTATCTCAATGTTTTTCCAAGAAATACAGCACACGTTTCATTGAAGAAAGCGGGTAATAATATAGTAGGCTTTTACTATCAACGTGAAAGCGTTACAATTTGCAGACGAAGCATAAAACAAAGGGGATTTCGAGTACTGTCATTGTGACAGCACTGTTCTTTTACCATTGCTCTTTTCTTTATTAGATTTATTTGTTAGGCTTTATATTTACCTTTTAATTTATATATGTGGATTAGAATATTCCATGACATCTCCCCTCTTAAAACAGACATTATATGTCAGTCCTTTATTCTATATACACATAGATAAATGTAAGTCAACTTGACTTTCCTCTGCTGTGGTGCTATCATGGTTTTATGTAGTTGGGTCAATTCAGAGTAGGCACTACTCATGAAATCTGCCTCAGACTTCTACAACCAATAATATATTTCGATTATGTTACTTAACAGCCGCAAGTGTGAGTGCTTGTCTTAATGCTGCTTCGCAACCCGTATTCACCATTTCTCTTCTCTGAGTCTGCGCAATGACATGTCCAGAGAACATTATATTTCCCTCAAAATGTACGTTATGAGGAGATAACATATACCTGGTGATAGCAGAGTTTTCGTAGTGGATCCCATAATCTTCTTATTATCCTGTATGAAACATTCGGAATATCCTCAATCAAAGAGGCAACTCAGGGATTCATTACGTTCCTCCGAAATGTTTACATCCAACAATTTTCTCATCATTCTAGAGAAGACACTCGGCGCATTCTTCAATCCAAATGGCAATCTATTTAACTCATAGTGTCCTTCTGAGGTACTAAAAGCTAGGTATGGTCTAACCTCAGGCTTTACTGGAATCTGATAATATCCTTTACTCAGATCCACTTTTGAGAAATATTTAGCTTTATTTAGTCTGGCAAACAGCTGATTTGTATCCGGCAATGGATCCATCTGTCCTTCTGTAATAGCATTCAGTCTCCTGTAATCTATTCAGAGTCTATGTTCTCCAGAGGGCTTCCTTAAGAGTACAACACCGGAACTATACGAGGATTCACTGTGCGAAATAATTCCTTCCTTCAACAGATAGTCTATCTCTTCCTTCAAAGCTTTCTCCTTAGCAAACGGAATCGAATATGGTTTCATACAGACAGGTGTGGGGTCTATCAGTTTCATATCATATTCCAATAGGTTTGTATGCCCTGGTCGGTCTGTTAACACCTCTGCATGATTATTTAGAACCTGTTGCACTCTCTCTTTCTGAGTTTTCGTTAAATGTGTACTGATTTTCACCTGTGCTGCTGTCTCACAGGGGTGTAATGGATACTCAAATGATGAAAGTGGTTCATTTTTCATCTCCATGGCGATGGACAAGGTCAACAAGTGTGTCTCCTCCTGATGTTCTCTTTCCAAATATTTCTTCAGGAGGTTCACATGATAGATTTTTTCTTTCCCCTTCTTATCTATCTTATAATTTGTTCTAGATACCTTCTCTAAAACTGTATATGGACCCTGCCATCCAATTTGTAACTTATTCTGACTCCCGGGCAAAAGAAGCAGTACTTTCTCTCCCACAGCCAAATTTCTGTCTTTCGCTTTCCTGTTATAATAGGCAGCATGTTTCTTCCTGGCTTGTTTCAAATTTTCATTGGCAAGTTTCCAACCAGTTTTTAAACGAGTGGTCAGCTCATTCACATATTGGTATGAAGATGTAATGTTTTCCTCTGCCTTTTCATCAGTCCACGTTCTTAACAAAGCTACATATGGACCTTTAATTGTGTGGACCTATTTGTCCATGCACCGGTATGGTCTCTTCCACTCGAAGCTTTATAGTGATGATTTTTCCTCCCAGAATTATCATTCACAAAACGACCGCTACCAATTTTTCTTTTGGGGCTTTCTCCCCACTTAAAATTCTTGATGAGAGATTTCCTCTCTACATCCTCTTCCTCCAGTTTGTTTAAGTCCGATTGAGGGATTTTCGGCTTATCCTGGGGTAAGACATCTTTTTGCACTCTCCGCATAGTGGCCATTGTAAAACAGTTAAGTGAAGCTTGTCCGTGAAAAGGGGCTTCCCATTCCATTTGGTCCACTTTATCAAATCTATTTTTCTTTTTATTATCAGGCCTAATTTTGCCCCGTGGCGTGTCCAGGTCCTGATCCATGTTCCCACTTGTGGGTGTTCCCTCATGGGCTATGCTACACCTTTCTACAAAATTCTCAATGTCCCATCTTGCTTTGGGCCAATAATAATTGTGAGCCACCTTTTGAATGATGGTACCTATCTTCTCATGGTCCCCATCTGGTTTCACATGTAGGCTCCTTATTAAGTCTGCCCTATATCTTTTAGGAAGTACCAGCTGTCCTTGACCTTTGGATCTAGCTCCAGTCTTCCTATACATCAACTTGTTTTTCATGTAAAAATCTCCCTTGCCTGGAGTTGTATGACAAGTTGACAATTTTCTGAAACAAGGCTTGAGTGTTTTATCCCCAGCCTGTGCCTTCCTCATCTCTTCTGGAGTGGTATCTAACATAATATCCTCCTCCTGTCTTGAGGTCGACCTGACCTGAAGGGTGGCCATATACACAGGTTTCCTTCTGCAACGGTCAGTGTCATGATTGTCCATCTGACAATTCTTACACCACCTTTTTCCTTGGTTGAAAGATTTTCTTTCATCATATTTCCTTTCATCGAATTGTGGGAATTTATTTTTATTTTCATACCGTGGCCTATCAAACTGGTGCTTACCTTTGTTTTGATCCCTAGGATCAAATTTATTAAAGTCCTGTGGTGCCCGAAAGTTATCCACTTGTTTCTTTTTATTACCTGTTACCTCTGCTTGAGCTGCTTGATACCTTTCAGCAACATTTAGCAACTCACCCAGCCTCTCTGCACCTTGTTCCATGAGAAACTTTCTCAGGTCTGGAGCCATGGACTCTCTTAATTGCTCTATAAGGACCATTTCCTTAAGATCTTGGGTTTTCCCCAGAGAAGTCCATTTCTCCAAGTATGTCTCTATTCGTGCAGAGAACTGGTGATAGGTTTCACCTGACAGTAGTTTAGCATTCCTAAATTTTTTCCTATAAAATTCTGCATTCTTTTCATACCTTAACAAAAGAGCCTGTTTTAGCATGTCATAATTTTCCTGATCACCTCTGCTCATTTTTGCAAAAACTTCATAAGCTGCCCCACGAAGTCCTTGAGATAACTTTAAGCTCCACCTTTCTCTCTCTAACCCATACGTGGTAGCTAATAGTTCATACCTATTTAGGTAGCTCTCTATATCATCGTCTTTCTCAACAAAATGATCTAAATGAAAATTCATAGCTGAGGTTGAGGCTCCTTGGCTAGCAGTGGCATCAGAGGCAAAGGGACTGGCACCATTTTCAGGAGCATGGCCCTGAAACTCAAACTCCCTTAGTCGTAACTCATGTTCCCTTTGTAATCTCTTCTCCTCCTTTTCTGCTTCCCTCTCTGCAGTCAATTTCTTCTCTTCCCTTTCTGCAGCCAATCTTTTGTCTTCTCTTTCTGCCTCCAATTTCTTAGCCTCAGCCTCAATCTGCAACCTCTTAGTCTCAGCCTCAGCCTCAAATTGTAACTTCTTAATTTCCCTTTCAGCCTCTAACTTTCGGCTTCAAACCTTCTTTCTTCGCGTTCAATAAATTTGTCACATTCCGTAGTGACATAGGCAACCATAACTTGCCCATCTAATCCTAACTCCTTTGCAGTCTGAACAGCAGCAGATCGAAACTTGGCCAGGTCCGCCATTGTCTATCAGGTAAGTTTATACAATGTCTAACCAACAATTTAATCTCTAACTATATATCTAATGGACAACACAGGCACCGTGAGCTCAAACTTATTTAATTCCACCCAAGGATACCTTTTAATTCTTATATTCCCTGAAGTGAATTACCCCCAATATTTTTAATAGGGAAAGATTCAAAATCCCGGACGAGCCCCCAATATATGTGGTGAAGTGAGATGTTATAAATATTTATAGGGGACTTAGTGTACTGACTGAGATCAGCTGTGAAGGTATATATATCTAATAAGAGTAGTGTATTATATATAACCTTGCTTGCTGCCACATATGTATACCTCAGTCAGAATTATTCTGGAATAGTGTGATGACTACGTTGTATGTCTAGGGTATGTGTATGATGAAGTGTAAGTCATAACAACAACAGACAGATAAACAATTTAATTTATTCCACCACACTTGACAACACTGTGACACTCACATACATATAACACTCTAAAGGATATCTTAAAGGAGTCACTGATAACTTTTCAAATAACAATATGTATTCATTGCTGTTATGAATGAATATGTGTCCTGATTCAAATACAAAGGGAACCAGGAATCACAATCAATTTTACTTACAAGTTATATGTACAGAATTTATCAATATGAATATGGTAATGACATATATTATTAAAAGTATCCTATGTGTGTCAGTTGTGTAGTAGTAATATGAGGTAATACTGGTTTTGTTTTGTTCAAGCTCTGTTGGTATTTGTCATCATGATTTCAATAGTTTGTCTTTATTGGGACTAGTATTGGAGATATTCTCAGTTCCTGATATTAAAACAATTTAATTCCCCTCTTAATGTTATTTTTACAAGGTCATTTTAAGCTGGGGTACATAATTTTGAGCTCAGCTGGCCACATCAGCTTATCTTGTGTGATGGCGGCAGGAAAAGACTCCTCTGCTCGATTTCTCCCCTGGGCTCTGGAGACACCTCACTGATAGCTAAATGGACCAAGGAGTATGCTGTCCGACTCTGGATTCAGCAAAGCTCTGACCAGGTGCTGCTCAATACCATCAAGACCACGGTCCCTGAAAACAAGAAGGATGTACCTTCTACTTCATAACTAATTTATACTCTCTTTTTACACTGAGCACAATACATCACAACATTGAGTTCAGAGCGTTAGGCCAACTGTCAGCTTCATCTGAAATACTTTATACCAGTATTTACCTCCTTAATGGTTACTACGCCTCTGCACTTCCAGCATTATTTCTGTCTAATCAATAATCTAGGTGTCAGTGTACTGTTTGGTCATTCCATGCAGTTTTACTTTCCTCCGACACCTTCTGTTCAGGCTGGAGCATTATAGGCTTTACATCATGTTTGCTACTGAACTACACATATATACAGGCATAAATTAACAATTCACATTCAATTTTCATTAAAAGATACTGAATGTTTCAAGCTTACCACAATTCATGGAAACAAACACAGATACGTTGATTAGCAATGAATTCTGGCACAACTACTGGCACAAATTCCCATCTGCTTATGTTCCAGGCTTTTATTTAGCAAAAATATGAGCTGGCTTCAACGCACTGTTGCTTTATCAAGCTTATTTGACTAGTGGTCTCGAACTAACGCTCCTAAGTGAGTATATCAGCGAGTCTGGCCAATGGAGCCACGTTTCGACAAGTGTTTGAAAAAATTTTAACTTCCTACGTCTCCCCTAACAACCAAAGATAGTATTTATAGCCCGACTAATCGTGTTTAGCCTTACATATCATTCCAGCCAATCAGTTCAAATGTAACTTGTGGCCCATTTCCCGTACAATGGTGGTGTAAAAAAATCTACCACTGAGCGATTCTGATTTTGGGTGTTGTCTGACAGCACCATCATTTTATTTTGGCTATAACTTGTTAATTCCTAGACTATTTGCATAACGTTGTACATATTCTTTGTCAGCAAACCCTAAGGAACCCAAATATATATATATTTAATAGAGCTAAGTGGCTGCGTTCAAAATATGCAATTTCTTCTACCTCCTGTTTCGAAGATGTGCTGTCTGGGTACTGTAATGTTTTCAAACGTAAACCCATATAATGTTATCTTTTCTAATAAGCGTTTCCCAGGTTTTTTAAAACCTAACTCTGGGAAGGGTAGTGAATTTATCACTGTCCGTCTGAAAAAGTTAGTGCATGTGGCCTTACACGCGTGATAGTAGTAATTGTGTATCGCGCGACGCGTGTTTTGTGTTGCACGTGTTCGGCTTTATGCCTCTCCCTTCTCTCTATCCTTTAGTCCATCTGTCTTTAGTTACGCCGTGTATAAAATGGAATGAATGAAATATTAAAATTAGGTCATTGTTCAGCTTGGTATCTCAATGTTTTTCCAAGAAATACAGCACACGTTTCATTGAAGAAAGCGGGTAATAATATAGTAGGCTTTTACTATCAACGTGAAAGCGTTACAATTTGCAGACGAAGCATAAAACAAAGGGGATTTCGAGTACTGTCATTGTGACAGCACTGTTCTTTTACCATTGCTCTTTTCTTTATTAGATTTATTTGTTAGGCTTTATATTTACCTTTTAATTTATATATGTGGATTAGAATATTCCATGACATAGCCCTTCATACTTTGGTACTAAACCGTGCCAACGCCGGATACGTAAGAGCTGTCCGTTTGTACTCCAAACTCAGACAGTCACTTTTCCGAAAGGAAAATTTATCATTAGAGAGTCTTTCACGTGCGAATCCAGAAACCTGATTTATGCTATCATCTGCAAGAGGTGTGGCATTACCTATATTGGTGAAACTGGCAGGCGTTTGGCAGACAGGTTTCGTGAGCACTTGAATGACATCTATCATGGCAAACATTTACCGGTGGCCCTTCATTTCAATAGGCCTGACCATTCAGGTAATTCCGATATTCATGTCACTGCCCTCCTTTCATGTGCCGGTAATGACAAGACTCGCTTTTCGTTGGAGAATCGTCTTATTTTTAAAATGGGCGTTTTAGCTCCTGATGGCTTGAATATCCAACATCATTTTGCATAAATTCTAGTAGCTTTTCTCTTTTTCATTCTTGATTCGTTGTCTTTTAGATCTATCTTCTTATGTTTTTGTTTTGGTTCGTTTCGTATCCTTTTATATCTTTTGTTTTGTCGCTATCATACGTCACTTCCTTGTGATTTCTGTGACGGAATACTACGGCTTTCTTTCACAGTATCTTCGGATCGAGCTCAGTGAACTTTTACATGTTCCAAAGTTTTGTTAATTCTCTTTTTTTCATTTCGTTGATTATTTACTTTCTTGTTTCGGTATTTCTTTTACATTTTACGATTTTTTTGGTATTATTATTGTTCTTTATTTTTCTCTCATCACTGTTGTTGTTTACTTTTTCCATCTGCTTGTATCGCCCATTTGTTGTATATTTCTCATCATCGTATGTTTTTGTAGTACCTATATGTAATTCTTGCCCGTGTAACCTGTTTGTAACTGTGGCTGACACTTACAGCTTCTACTGCGTCTCACACACAAAAGCCCGAAATTTTATTAAGTTTAAGTTTTCAAAAAGTCCGGATTCTCGAGTGATCCCGATTTCTAGCATCTGGATTTGTGGATATTAAATTTATAATTATATTAAATTTAATAAAACGTGTTAAAGTCCAACAGGTCATAAGTAACTGAATGCACTTCAGGCTTGTAAGATAAGTGTACTTTCTAAAATCAGCATTTTGTCTTAAATACATTATTAAAGGATAGAATTTAATAATCCAGTATACAAGTTCTTTGGCATTAAAGGGTTAAAAAGTTGTGATCGTAACCTTCAAGTCTTTAAAATTAAGCTCATTCATTAAACTAGGTCACCGGCGTTCCAAATTATACTCATTATTTAACTTGAGCACATTTTGTTACGTCTCTCAATTCTATTCACTTCATGGAACTCTTAACTTCAACCTCCCTGTTTTCCTAATATACACCTCATTAAAAAACACACACACAATTTCAGTTAGTTCAATTGTTTTTGCTGATCTGTTGTTTCTTCTTGTCCTTTCTGTTTCTTATAGAGCATGGAGCCACCATTACAGGAAACGTGCATCAAAGCATTCATGCTCTCCCGCAGCGTTGAGATCTGTATCAATTTGTTGTGTATGATGAGGTTGTCATCCTACACGTTCAACCTCATGTTAGTCGCCTCTTATGACATTCCCTGAGGTAGCAGTAGTCCTTCTGCAGCTTTTCCCAGATATTTCATTTCGTACACTGTGATTTTTCGTCACCCGTGCTTTAGTTAGGGGCCATGTTTGACACTAATAACAGTGTCAGTACGAGTACACTATTTATCACCTGTCACTTTGACTCCACGGATCTGCGTGGGTGCGTGAGCAGTAGCATCAGTTGGTAAGGCCTCAGGTCATTTTTTTTTACATTGCCTGTCCACCTATTCTCTAAGGCAGGGGTTCTCAACCCTTTTTTTTGCTCATGGCCCTTTCCTATAGTTGCTGTTAGCTAGAAAACAGGTACTTTACCATCTTACTGTGGCCCCCTAAAAATATTGCACGGCCTACGTTGAGAACTACTGCTCTAGGGTGTTCCGTTGGTAACCTGTCATGCCAAGCAATCATCTCTCTCTCAAGATTTTTTGCGCATTTTATAAAGGTTCTTTTCCTAGCAGTTGTCTCAGAAGAGGCACAGACAGAATGGGAGTACTGCCCCTTCTGGCACATCATATCAGGTGACTAATACAAAGTTATGAACGGGAGTACTGCCCCTTCTGGCATATCATGTCAGGTGACTAATACAAGGTTATGAATGGGACTGGCAACTTCGCGTAAATCAAATTGCTATAGAAACCTTGGCTGTAAGAACACATGAATATTTTGGTACAGGCTTCTTGCTTGGGGAGGAGGGGGGGGGGGAAGGGGGGACAAATTGTAGTAGTGGCTCGATGCTCCATAGGGAGTGAAAAGGGAGAAATGATGACGCTCCAAATTTGTTGCATGTCAGGCTGCAGCACATCCAATGAATATTGCATTCATATGTCCTCTGTATTGAGTCTTACATTCACACTTTTTTATGACGATGATACGGGAGCCGCGATGGTGTAATGGTTACCACATCGCGCTGGCGATCAGATGTGTGAGGTTCAAGCCCGGGCGTGTGCATTTGAAGTAGTGTCATCGACCGGGATTTTGACTGAATAACCTGAACGGCTCCTGAGATAAACCCTCTGTGGATGGGAAGGTGCAAAGCTCCTGACCGGGTTGGAAGGAAAGTTCACAGGCTCCCCAGCCTCGCAATGACATGTCATTGGGCCGAAGGGATGAAAGCCCAAGTGCCGCTGGTTAAAAAAAAATGATGATAGGAAACTATACAGAGCGATACAACAGGAGGCAATGTGATCATCAGAAGTAGTTCCCCTGTCTATCAAGTGGTTTGGCCCCTTAATCTCCGTTACACTCTAAAGCAGCGGGCCAACTTGGGTCATGACTCCCAAGTGTCAGCCTCCTGTTGTCATGTGCAGATAATTTAACCCATTCCACCTTGGTTGCAGCTTTCAACTTCACTTCACTCCTGTATTTTTGCCAGTTGGAGATAATTGTGAAAGTAACCCTTATGTTGAAAATAAATTACTGTCCTGAATTCCATAGCCCGTTGCGGTTGTTCCATAGCCAGCATGATTCCCTTTCCGCAGTTTCATTGGGTCTCTTAAGTGTCCTTGATCTTGACTGTCAGTAGATCATACACTGAGCCTGAAACTGTTGGGTTTGAAATGACAGTAGCTCTTAATGTAAGGTTTTGTTGTACAAGCCAATGATCTTAACGTTGGTTACCATCAGATACCTACCAAAAATGGTGCCATACCCCAGCAAATGCCAGCAAGAACATAAAGTAACGCAATCAGTCTCAGCTGTTTGATTTCCATGTCACGAATCTGTTCTATTTTCCTCTTGAACTCATCCTCCCAGGCATACAGCTTAAGTACCTGTCAGTTTTGAATGAAGGTTGATGTGGTAATTTCAGGAAGTGTCAGCAGCAGGTTAGATTTCTAAACTTTTACCATCTGTAACTAATGAAATAAACTATACAGCATAAACATTACGTTGAAGGTTGATGTGGTAATGTCAGAAAGTGTCAGTAGCAGGTTAGATTTCTAAACTTTTACCATCTGTAACTAATGAAATAAACTATACAGCATAAGCATTACGTTGAAGGTTGATGTGGTAATGTCAGGAAGTGTCAGCAGCAGGTTAGATTTCTAAACTTTTACCATCTTTAACTAATGAAATAAACTATACAGCATAAGCATTACGTTGAAGGTTGATGTGGTAATGTCAGGAAGTGTCAGCAGCAGGTTAGATTTCTAAACTTGTACCATCTGTAACTAATGAAATAAACTATACAGCATAAGCATTAAGTTGAAGGTTGATGTGGTAATGTCAGGAAGTTTCAGTTGCAGGTTAGATTTCTAAACTTTTACCATCTGTAACTAATGAAATAAACTATACAGCATAAGCATTACTGTTACGCACAGATCTTCATTTTTTCTAAAGTCATTATATGATCATTTTTTATAAAGTCATTGTATGATCATTTTTTGCTAAAGACATTGTGTAATTAGATTGACTGAAAGTACACTTTAATTTTTTGACGGTCAAAGCTACATAACTCTGGATAATTGAGATTATCATTTAATATGATGTTACCTCCTCTTGTGTCGAGACAAGGTCGGTCCATATTTTTATTAACGAAGTGTGACCATTCTCCTTATTTGGTAGTATCGGTCAACTGTTGTTGGAATGTCTGAAACCTGTGTTGAGGTTTCTGTTCATGTCCAAATAAGGCTCGATCTAGTTAAATCTTTATCTGGAATGTTCCTAGATCGTCTTGTTTGATTGCTATTCAAGTGTATGGGTTCTGCGCATGTCCGGACGCGGGGCGTCTGGGAAGTTTCTTTATCTTTGGAGACGATGTAAAGCTGTGAAGCAGAAAAGACGCGTTTTGGCGTCTCTGTGATTTTGTTAGGGATTAGGAGCCTTATTGTGAGATAGTTAGCTTACAAGGTCCTTCCCTTGAGTATTCTAAAACGCCTGGAGGCGTATGTTTTCTGTGGTGTGGATTTTCGAACGAAGGTAATGCCTCATTTACATCCAATCTGTAACTTTACTTATGTTTGACAATAGTCGATCTCTGCTCACGTATGCATTACAGAAAGGAAGGTTCTTCTAATAGATGTCACGCCCCAGGTATCTTCATACCTGAGATCTATATGTATACGGGTCATACTCAGCCCGAAGGACAGTTCTTTGTTCTATGAACGTCGCTGTGTGTCAGCGATTATGGCTACGTCAAGGTTAGGCTTAGGAATGCCTGTAAAGGTCAGTTTGACCTGCACTCCTGGAATGCCATCCTCGTGCGATTTATGATTTGACTCGTTTATCACATCTGACCAGTAAGAGGATTTTTTGTTGATGTACTTTTGTATTTGGAGCCAACCATATAATACCTTGGCGCCATATCATCATCTTTAGAATATGCCAAATGCATTGATAAACTATGTAAGCTGATGTTTGTGAATGTCATGACTTTGCTCTATTGTGAACTGGATGTACGTTCTTGTACCTGTGACGTCAAAATAAATGATGAAAAAACGTCCAGAGCGGTTTACCCATTTATGACTTCACATGTCGTACCCTACGTGCTGTAACTCTGTGAACTACATCATTACGATACACAGCAACAACAACAACACAAAACCAGATAAGACACCCTACATTTACAACTATAATTTTACTGGTGTCGATAGGGGTGGTAATTGAAGTCAGCCTAAATCCACCCTTATCATTTCATGGAGGCCAAAAGTTGGTTTATTCTGGTACCAGCTCTCAAGGGGGTCAACAAACCCAGACATCATCATCAGACTACAAGACAACATTACAGCTTCAACTGCTACCTTCCATGAAATTTTTTGAAAGTACCCGGCGTTGCTGACAGTTGGTAATATTTTGAAAGTACCCGGCGCTGCTCGGCAGTTTATCGAAGTTTTCCTACGATAGAAGGACAAGTACCGAGCGAATCGATTTCCTGATCTGTAAGGAAGAAGGACAAGTGCCGTAACAACTGTTCCAGTATCAGAAGTACTGTTGCAGATTCAGAAGGTCAAGTGCCGAAACGACGTTTCCAATATCAGAAGCTCATTTCCTTCGTCATGGCTGTTTATGGGAGCAGATGTTGATCAACGTTGGATCATTATCCTCAGAATGCTGATTACATCCTGTTCTACACCGTGCTGACGCTGGATTTATAGAAGTTAAGTGGCCTGTTTTGTTTGTGAACTGTGCCCTTATGTTCTAACTGAGCCTTCTGTCTCTCACACTTTTCACACTGTTTACATGCTACATGTTATATGTTATTTGTATATTTATATGTTTATATTTCAGCGGGTTTCGGTTGGGTGGTGTCTTTCAGTAGAAGATACCACGTCACAGAGGTTTCTACTGTTAGCGTTTTCTTTAGGGACTGTGCAAATTTCCTATTGTGAAATTTGCTAGCGACAAACGTTGCTATATTTGTTTAGTTGCGACGAGTTGTGCTTTATTTTCGTTGTTTTTGTGATATTTTTTTTTCTTTCTGTTCTTTAGTTCCGATTTCATTTGTTTGTATTTGTAGATCTTCCCTTTTCTATTATTCAGTTCTATACACCATTTTTGTTTATACATTGTGAAGTCATTTGTTTGTGTACATTCTTCGCATTTTGTCATCACATTCTTTGTGATATTTTCCTTTTAGTTCTGCTGTTTATTTAGTTGACTTATGCGAATGTCCTCGTATTGCCTTTGATCTTTGTTGTTGTTTATATTGACTTTGATCTTTGTTGTTGTTTACATTGACTTTGATCTTTGTTGTTGTTTACATTGACTTTGATCTTTGTTATTGTTTACATTGACTTTGATCTTTGTTATAGGTTACATAGTTCTTGAGTAATTAGCTTTCACTATTGTTACATATTTGCTCATGCACTATTGATTTATAGTGCACTTATCATAACTAACTAGTGGATTTGTTCATGCACTATTACATTGTGCAGTTATGATAAATAACTGATTGATTTGTGTTTATGCACTAATTTGTGTAGTGCAGTGATGAGTAAGAAGTGACTTGTGATATTATTATACATTTGATAATACAAGTTTGGTGTCAAAGACTTGTTTCCCACAGAGATTGGGTTAAACATTGGGATTATACAAGTACTTTATTAAGTCTTGTTATTATTAAGGTTGAAATAAGATAATTAATATTTCAGATTTTGTGACTCATAATATTAGACATCATGTCTACACTTGATTACTTTATTGAACAAGGGAAATCCCTTGGCAAGACAGGTGATAAGTTGGAAGAATGTGCAACTACTCAATATGATAAGGCATTAAAGATGGAAGAGAAAAAAATGGAAATGGAAGCTGAACAAAAGAAATTGCAGATGCAGGTGGAAGAAAGAAGATTCCAAATGGAAATGGAAAAACAAAAAAGAGAAACAGAAGCAAAAGCTGAAGAGAAAAGACTGCACATTGAGGCTGAAAATAAAAAAACTTGAAAGAGAAGCTGAAGAGAAAAAACTTGAAAGAGAAACAGAGGCTGAAAATAAAAGACTTGAAAAAGAGGCTGAAAATAAAAGACTTGAAAAAGAGGCTGAAAATAAAAGACTAGAAATAGAGACTGAAAACAAGAGACTTCAGGCTGAGGCTGAAGAGAAAAAGTTACAAAGAGAGGCTGAGGCTGAAGAGAAAAAGTTACAAAGAGAGGCTGAAGAAAGAAGGTTACAAAGAGAGGCTGATGAGAGAAAAGCAAAAATGGAGCATGAAGAAAAACTCTTAGCTTTAGAGTTAGAAAAGATGAAATTATTTAACACTAGTAAAGCTAATAATGCAGATAAGGTTTCAGATAAGACTAATGCTAATAATTTTAAGCTTAATCTACCAGCATTTAATGCCTCCATTGATGACATAACATTTCATTTAGACAGATTTGAAAGTGCATGTAAGGTGCATAACATAGATAAAACACTATATGTTTATCATCTGTCCAAGATACTTAGAGGTGATGCTTTGATTATGTTGGGCATGGTAGATGTGCCTGACAAGAACAACTATGAGGTTGTCAGAGCAGTCTTGTTAAAAAAATACCAACTTAACGAAGACGGCTATCGTCTTCAATTTAAAAATATGTTGCCAGAAACCGGAGTGGAATTCTCTGAATTCATATCAAGGAAACGTCTTACTTTTTCACGATGGGTTGAGCTGTCTAAGACAGAAAATACATATGAAGCTCTTATGGACTTACTACTTAGAGACAAGGTTATGTCTTCTGTAAATCAATCTTTTCTTTCTTTTCTTCATGAGCGTAAGCCTAAAAACATAAAAGAAATGGAAGAATACTGTTGCCAGTATGTGACTGCGCACCCTAACGTAACCGTTAGCAACTCTGGAGTAAAAGAAGGTATGCCAGTTGCTTCGGCAGCACCGTATGGCCAAAACTTCAAACGTAAGTTTCAAGGTACTCAACATAATATTAATAGAAAGGGCAACCGTAATGATGATCAAAATCATAGCAATCAATCACATGGTGATTCTTCTTCGAATAACTGGAGACAAGCTGACACTCCTCGTTATTATGGATCTAATAATTTTAGACATTTCCGCAAAGGTAGTCAGTATAGAGGTAGCTATTTTTCGCGTAGACCTCAAAATCTATCTACTAGATTTTCAAATCAATATAGAGATGATAATGACAATTATGGAAGCTGGAACACTAACAATGATAACAATTACAGGAGAGAAAATAATGATAATTTCAGAGGCAATAATGGTCGCGGTAGGTCTCTTTATAAGAGAAAGAGATATCAACAGACAAACTCGGTACAACAAGAATCTCAGGGGGCAGATAAACAGGTTAATGATAATAAAAACCCTAATGCTATAGGATGTTCGTCTTTTGACTTTGGTAGAGCAAATAAATGTCCCCAATGTAGTACTTTGTTCGAACCAACTACCGTAACTACGTTAAGCTGTGGTCATCCTCTTCCAGCTCTTCCTGCTAATGTTGCGCATGACGGGAGAGGTTCTCTTATACATAAGGGTCTTGTAAATAGTAATCCAGTCTCAATTTTGTTTGATTTTGGATGTACTACTGTTGGCGTTAGGCAATCTCTTGTAAATCCATCCTGTGCTACAGGAAAGGTCATCAAATGTGTCACATTTGGTGGCACTTTGGAAAAGTATCCTACTGCCATAATACATATTGCTACTCCTTTCTTTACGGGAGATGTCCACGCGTGTCTTCTTCCAAACCCTATTGCGGACCTTATTATTGGTCGTATTCACGGAATTAGGGAATGTACCCCACAGCAAATTGCTGTTTGGGAAGAGCAAAACATGGAAGCTACTAATGCGGTGGTCACAAGAGCACATGCTCTGGATCCACCTCAAACTTCATTAACTAATAATGAGGAAGTAGATAACCAAAATAGTCACTTGATTATTTCACGTGACTCATTTATAAAATTGCAAGAAGAAGATTCTTCTTTACAAAAATTCTTCATTCTAGCAAAAAAAAGGTGATCCAAATCAGAATACTAATAGAAAGTCTTGGATTTCTATGAAGAACGGCGTACTTGTGCGTATGGTACAAGACTCGTCTACGTCCACTCATTCACAAATTCTTGTGCCTAAGAGTATGAGATTGCAAATATTGCAACATGCTCATGACTCGCAATGTGCTGGACATATGGGTTTTTCCCGTACAAAGTCGAGGGTTCTTGCGGCTTTCTTTTGGCCATTTGTGAGCAAGGACATACGAATTTACTGTTGTTCTTGCAAAGTGTGTCAGGAGGTCAAATCGAAAGGACCACGACATGCTGCGCCTATTCAGGCTGCTGACATTCCTATTCGCCCTTTTAAAAAAATGGCAATAGATATTATCGGTCCTTTTAGAATTAAGTCGGCCAGAGGACATCAATTTATCCTTACATGTGTCGATATGTGCACACGTTGGCCAGAGGCTATACCTCTCAAGAGCATCTCAATTGCTGATATCGCAGACGCTCTTTGGCTGATATTTTCTCGCTTGGGTTTCCTCGGAGAAATATTATCAGACCATGGCACTCAACTTATATCAGACACTATGTCACAAGTAATGTCTATGCTACATATTAGAAGGTCTCTCAGCAGTATCTATCACCCAATGTCTAATGGGTTAGTTGAGAGTTTGAATAGGACACTAAAAACTTTACTTGGGAAAATAACTGAGGATCATCCTCAGGATTGGGACAGGGTTTTACCCGCGGCTCTCTTTGCTTATAGAGAGGTCCCCAATGAACACACAGGGTTTTCTCCTTTTGAACTTGTCTTTGGCGCGCAACCGCGCGGCCCTATGTCTTTACTACACGATCTTATCACTGCCGATAATATTAGCGATGAGACTCAATCTTCTTATGAGTATGTCATTGCTCTTAGGCAAAAGATCATAGAGGCATGCAAACTAGCAACTTCTTCATCCGAATTTGCATAAGAAAAGGCAAGGCAGATTGCAAATAAAAATAGATGTCTACGACAACTTTGTCCAGGTGACAAAGCATTCGTTCTTCTTCCGTCAAGGGAGAACAGACTTCTTATTGCATGGAAAGGTCCATATGCAATAGTCTCTAAAATTTCCGATGTCGACTATGTTGTCGATATTGATGGAAAGCATAAAACTTTCCACATAAACATGCTCACGGAATTTCATGAAAGACCTGACTATTTGAAGCCTATTTTCCAGGCAACGGACAATTCTAAAGTACCTCATGGTCATTACTCATCCCTGTCAGTTATACAGGATGAGGAAACTACTTTTTCTGACGTCAATCTTCCACTTCCTATGGTCCCACTTCATTCTACGGAATCTTGGAAAAACGTTACCGTTTCTCCTAATTGTGATGAATTTACCGTGATACAACGTTAAAATATCTCCAAATATAAAGATAAAATGTAAGGATAAAAATAATGCGTAAGATACTAGGAGACATGCTCGCCCATGCCCGCATTTCCTACCGCCATTTAAACTAACTAGTTAGACGTGCAGACGAAACGGTTTACCCTTTGTAGACGGGAGGGAAACGGAGATCAAAAAAGGAAAAATATGACTGAACACGTGTTTGAATCTAGAACGGCAAAAGGACGTAATTGGTAGTAAAAGAAAAAAATTCACGTCACTAGTTGACACAATGTAAGGAAAGGGACAAAAAAGACCTTAGCTCTTATTCGAAACAGTCATTTCTTGGACGTTTTTCGATACTTGGTTGTTTTATTTGAATTCAGCGGCAAACGCCGTAGAGAAGGTTCGCGAACAAATTTCAAAAAAAAAAATACCCTTGAGAAAAAATACGTCTTTCTTAATAATAGAGTTATGAATATAAAACCTAGCTAGTTTGATAGCCCATCTTAAGCAGAGAACTAATATACTTTAAATTATACAGACGGATAGATAGCAAGGAAGATATTGACAAAAGACTGTGTTGTTCATATCAGACTAGCGACTGTACTGTTCATACTGTCACTAAAGTTTCAAATTTTCGTCCTTGAGACACGCAAATGCAAAAATCCAGCTGTAATGAAAGAGAGGGGGAAGGTGGAGAATTGTGGCTAAAAATAACTTAGGAGGCAGAATTGTGTAGGGTATTGCATGTAGAACCAAGTGTGTTTTGTGAAAAACCAAGTAGAGACAGACGGACCAACAGACAATAATACATACTTGACTGAGAGCTGACTGAAATTTGACTTTTGGTTGTAGATTTGAAAAAGTTAGGGGGGAAGTCTGTGATTGGACAAATGTAATCATAATAGCGGGACAGAGATGCGCATTTTTGCCATTTGATACAATTCTGTCCAGGGACACAGTCGATTATTGCCTGTGGTGTTTTTCCCAGAAGATATTACATACATTTAGTGGGACGCCATCATATAGCCAGCAGCTCAGCTGAGTTTTGCTAGCAATTAACTGTGTTCTCAATTCTGAATTCTGGTAAGAATGAAAGTATTTATTTTGTACATTTTAATATTTCGAGTGATTGATACTGCCATATCATATAAAATGATTACGACAAGTAAGTGCTCGCTCTAGGTCCCCAGCCCAAGTTCAGGATCTAGAGACAAACAAAATATATGGACGCCTAACTAAGACTATGGAAGGCGGATCCATTGTTGAGATCAGTGGGAACATATCACCTATCTTATTGAATAAAAGGAAACTATTGAACATATCTCAGATGCAATGCAGTCTTGGGGAACTAGTACTATATGAAAACAACTGGGTAAGATGTGCTGTGTGGTCAGAGAGATCTGACCCATTCTGTGTAATGTTGATGTGTTGTGCTGTGTGTAAGAGTGGTGCAGGAAATAGAGTACTGACACATAGCACAAATTTTGTTTCAGAATTGTGAGTTTCTGTTGTGGCACTAGGGTAGTGCCACATAAGTAATCAAGGTTACACAAGCAGAAGTGTGTGCAGCCAAACAGTGTGTCGGTGCAGTCTACCATTGTATTCTAGCTACCGAGAGGAGTGGGCCACCTGAATCCAGCATCAGATCTTCGCAGACAAGATGAGTGATTAGTGGCCTGCTGAGGATTCACCATACTCCTAAAGATTTATAAATATTTCCCCATCATAAATATACTGAATTTTGGGAAAGATAACATTTATTACAGTTTATAAGACAATGGACAAAGCTTGTTCTAGTCACAGAGTGGGTGTGATGACACCACCCCAACAGCACATCCAGTAATAGTTCTCCCAGAGACTTTATAAATATAATTAATATTAACCAGTCTTATAAAATACTTATGTACACACATTCGATTTTATTATGCCATATATTTATGCATTCCATTTATAATTCCATAACATTTCATATGTTCTGACCAAAATAAAACATTGGTTCAGAACAAATAAATTTAAAGAAAATTTTAATATTTAAACTAAAACAGCCTGAGTTAGTTCAGTGTGTTATAAAATTTATTAATATTATTAGACTTATTAATTATCTGTGTGTGTTTGTATATTCTACTACAACACATTACATTTCAGTACCCTAGACTTTTAACGTAGCTACATTCATAATAGTAAAAGAGATATGTTTGAGGTCGTAAGTGATAGTAAGAAGGGGCTTCTGTAATTCACATCTACATTTATCTCAGGAGCCTTCACAGCTGACCTCATACATTACACTAGGTAACACAACAACCATACAATACCATCAAAAGCACTACAAATATTGGGGGCTCGTCCGGGATAATTAGTTTATCATAAATATTGGAATCTCCTGGTGGGAGAATTAAACCAGTGGGGACAGATTGTAAAAATTTAAAAAGTGTCCCTTAAAATAAAAAGGTAAAAATAAAAGTTGGCGAATCTTCACAGCCATTGGTAATTAGTTAATTAATTAAATAATTAGAATTACGTTAATCATTAGTTAATTAGATTTACCTTGGTCATTGTTATTTTGTATGATGGCTGACCTGGCAAAATTTAGATCGGCTGCTGTGCTAATGGCGAAGGAAATGAATATGGAGGGTCAGGTTTTAATTCAGTATGTAACTTCTGAATGTGACAAGTATATTGAAAGGGAAGATAGGAGGTTAGCCGAAGAGAAGAGGTTACAAATTGAGGCTGATAAAGAACTTAAGAGGTTGCAGATTGAGGCTGACAAAGAGGCTAAAGCATTGGAGGCAGATAGGGAGATTAAAAGGCTCCAATTAGAGGCAGAAGATAAAAGATTGACTGCCGAAAGGGAGGCAGAAGATAGAAGGTTACAAAGGGAGCACGAATTACGACTAAGGGAGCTGGAATTACAAGGCCATGCTAATGAAAATGGTGCCAGCCCTTTTGCCTCAGATGCTACGCCTAGTCAGGGAGCCTCAACATCAGCTATGGGGTTTCATTTAGACCATTTTGTTGAGAAAGACGATGACATCGAGGGGTACCTCAGTAGATTTGAATTATTAGCTACTACATATGGGTTAGAGAGAGAGAGGTGGAGTCTAAAGTTATCACAGGGACTGAGAGGTACTTCTTATGAAGTCTTTGCTAAAATGAATAGAGAAGACCAAGACAATTATGACATGCTAAAGCAGGCTTTGTTATTGAGATATGAAAAACATGGTGAATTTTATCGTAAGAAATTTAGAAATGCCAAACTGTTGTCTGGGGAGACATACCACCAATTCTCTGCCAGACTGGAAACCTATTTGGAGAAATGGACTGCTCTGGGGAAGACCCAAGATCTTAAAGAGATGATCATGATAGAGCAATTAAGAGAGTCCATGGCTCCAGACTTGAGAACATTTCTCATGGAACAAGGTGCAGAGAGGTTGGGGGAGGTTTTAAATGTCGCTGAGAGGTATCAGGCAGCCCAGGCAGAGGTAAGTGGCACTAAAAAGAAGCACATAGAAAATTTTAAAGCTCCACAGCAATTTAATAAATTTGATAATAGAGAACAGGGTAATAAAGGCAGGACAAACTTTGAACGGCCAAGAAATGACTATCGTGACAGAAACTCACAGTTCAATGACCAAAAATATAATGAAAGAAAACCGTTTAACCAAGGAAAAAGATGGTGCAAATGGTGTAAGAAAGACAACCATAACACCGAATTTTGTAGAAGGAAACCTTCAAACATTGCTGCAATGAAGTCGGGGACTCAAAGATTAAAGGTTAATCCTAATGGACAGCAGGAACCTTATCACCCCCCAGTTTGTGAGGATGTTATTTGTGATGGGGTCACCATAAGGTGCCTTTATGATACAGTTTTGGATTATGATTCAGTTGTGAAGTCTAGCCTAGTGGACCCAAGTCAGTATACCACAGAAACAGTGGAAATACAAGGGGCGACTAAGGACATACCACTCATGACACTTCCCATCGCAAGGATAACGGTGAAAACTCGCTATGTGGAAGGAGCAATCAGAGCAGCAGTGATAGATGAACCAATCTACCCTCTGATATTGGGGTGTAGATACGTCTTCTTGGGGAATCCCGAGAGACCTGTGATCATGGCGACAGTGCAGACCAGGTCACAGAAAAAGGAGGAAGAAGGTGAACCTATAAATGCTCATCCAGAGGAGATGAGGAAGGCGCAGGCTGAGGATAGGACACTCAAGCCATGTTTTAAAAAATTGCCCAAATGCCACACACCTCGAAGCAAGGGAGAATACTTTATGAAGAACAGATTGTTATACAGGAAGACAGGAACTAGATCCACTGGTCACGGACAGTTGGTTCTTCCCAAGGTATATAGGGCAAATTTAATAAGGAGCTTACATGTTAGAAAAGATGGTGACCATGAGAAAGTAGGTACCATCTGCCAAAAAGTTGCTCGAAAATACTATTGGCCCGACGTAAATGTCGATATTGAAAACTTTGTAGAAGCATGTGGCGTATTTCATGAGGGAACACCCACAAAGGGAAAATATGTGCAGGACCTAGAAACGCCATGGGGCAAACTTAGGCCTGGAAGGAAAAATAATTATACTCAGGTAGACAAAGTGGAATGGAAGCCCCCTTTTCACACCCAGTCTTCACTTGAATGGATTAACATGGCCACTATGCGACGAGTACAAAGAGGAAATTTACCCCAGAATAAGCTGGCAATCCCTCGGTCAACCTTATATCAACTGGAGGAACCTAAAAGAGAGCGGAGATCTCTCATAAGCAATCTAAAGTGGGGAGACAAACCCAAGAAAAAAATTGGTAGTGGTCGATTTGTGAGTGATGATTCTAGGAAGAAAAGTCCTCATTATAAAGCTTCCAACGGAAGGGATCCGACGGGTTCCATGGAAAATAAGTATGAAAAATTAAAAGTCCAGATGAAGCATTATTAAGGACCTGGACAGATGAGAAGGCAGAAGAGACTGTTACCTCATCGTATCAATATGTGAACGAACTGACCACTCGTCTGAAAGCTGGATGGAAACTGGAAAATGATAATTTGAGACAAGCCAGGAAGAAACATGCAGCATATTTTAATAGGAAGGCAAAGGACAGAGAACTAGCTGTGGGAGAGAAGGTGCTTCTTCTACTACCCGGCAGCCAGAATAAATTACAAATTAGATGGCAAGGTCCCTATACGGTTCTAGAGAAGGTGTCTAGAACAAACTATAAAATTGACAAAAAGGGGAAGGAGAAATTTTATCATGTAAAACTTTTAAAGAAGTATCTGGACAGACCACTCCAGGAAAGCACCCCCTTACTGACCTTGGCTATCGCAACTCAAATGCAAAAGGAACCACTCACCTCACATGAATACCCATTACATCCTTGTGAAACAGCCGCACAGGTAAAAGTCAGTAAGCACCTGACTAAAAATCAGAGGGAGAGAGTTCAACAGGTTCTTGAGGAACATACAGATGTATTAACAGATAAACCAGGACATACAAATTTGCTACAGTATGACATGAAACTGGTCGACTCAAACCCAATCTGTATGAGAGCCTATTCTATTCCGTTCGCGAAGGAGAAGGCATTGAAAGAAGAAATAGATTATTTGTTGAAGGAGGGGATTATTTCACACAGTGAATCTTCTTTTAGCTCCAGTGTAGTTCTGTTGAGAAAACCGTCTGGGGAACATAGACTGTGCATAGACTACAGGAAACTGAATGCTGTCACAGAAGGACAAGTGGATCCATTACCAGACACAAAACAGTTATTTGCCAGATTAAACAAGGCAAAATACTTTTCAAAGGTGGATCTTAGTAAAGACTATTACCAGATTCCAGTGAAGCCTGAAGTGAGACCTTATTTAGCTTTTAGCACCTCGGAAGGACATTATGAATTCAACATGCTACCATTCGGACTGAAAAATGCTCCGAGTGTATTTTCAAGGATGATGCGCAAATTGTTGGATCCCCTGAATAACCCATGTCTCACGAATTTCATGGATGATATTCTCGTCGCCACAGAGACATTTGAAGAACACATTAACTCTCTAAAAATGTTATTCGATAGACTTAGGGAGGCGAACTTAACTGCTAGGCCAACAAAATGTTGTATTGGATGCAAAGAGTTGGAATTCTTGGGACACACTGTATATCAGGGTAACATGACCCCTGACCCCAAGAACTTGGAAAAACTGCAGAGAGCACCTAGACCACAAACAAAAAAGGACGTGCGACCATTCGTGTCGTTATGTGGATTTTACCAAAAATGTATCAACAATTTTAACTCTATTTGTGCTCCTCTGACTGATCTGACTCGCAAGGGACATCCAGATAAAATAGTTTGGACTGCGCAATGTGAATTGGCTTTTCAAGAGTTAAAGGAAAAGCTCACTAGCAAGCCTATTCTCAAATTGCCTGATTTGACACAGGACTTCGTGGTGAGAACAGATGCAAGTAATGTAGGCCTCGGGGCGGCTCTGTTGCAAAGGTCATCTTCACCCGATGGGGAACTGAACCGATCACTTATGCAAGCCGCAAATTGAATAAAGCGGAGCAAGGATATTCCACAAGCGAAAAAGAATGTTTAGCGCTAATCTGGGCAATAAAAAAAGTTTCAAATCTATCCGTATGGTAGGACTTTTGTGGTCCTGACGGATCATCAGCCCCTGGTGTTCTTATCTCAGGCTAAGCATGAAAATGCTAGATTGTTGAGATGGTCTTTATTATTGCAACCTTATCAGTTTAGTATTGAGTATATCCCAGGGTCATTGAATGTCGGTGCAGATTTCCTCAGTCGGCACCCCTGTGATCAAAATTAGAGTAGTGGCAGGCGTGAGGAGTAATTTTATCTATGTGTATCACTGGTTTTGGAACTTGCCGTAGTGCATGTTTTCAGGTGGGGAGATGTGTGATGAATTTACCGTGATACAACGTTAAAATATCTCCAAATATAAAGATAAAATGTAAGGATAAAAATAATGCGTGAGATACTAGGAGACATGCTCGCCCATGCCCGCATTTCCTACCGCCATTTAAACTAACTAGTTAGACGTGCAGACGAAACGGTTTACCCTTTGTAGACGGGAGGGAAACGGAGATCAAAAAAGGAAAAATATGACTGAACACGTGTTTGAATCTAGAACGGCAAAAGGACGTAATTGGTAGTAAAAGAAAAAAATTCACGTCACTAGTTGACACAATGTAAGGAAAGGGACAAAAAAGACCTTAGCTCTTATTCGAAACAGTCATTTCTTGGACGTTTTTCGATACTTGGTTGTTTTATTTGAATTCAGCGGCAAACGCCGTAGAGAAGGTTCGCGAACAAATTTCAAAAAATACCCTTGAGAAAAAAATACGTCTTTCTTAATAATAGAGTTATGAATATAAAACCTAGCTAGTTTGATAGCCCATCTTAAGCAGAGAACTAATATACTTTAAATTATACAGACGGATAGATAACAAGGAAGATATTGACAAAAGACTGTGTTGTTCATATCAGACTAGCGACTGTACTGTTCATACTGTCACTAAAGTTTCAAATTTTCGTCCTTGAGACACGCAAATGCAAAAATCCAGCTGTAATGAAAGAGAGGGGGAAGGTGGAGAATTGTGACTAAAAATAACTTAGGAGGCAGAATTGTGTAGGGTATTGCATGTAGAACCAAGTGTGTTTTGTGAAAAACCAAGTAGAGACAGACGGACCAACAGACAATAATACATACTTGACTGAGAGCTGACTGAAATTTGACTTTTGGTTGTAGATTTGAAAAAGTTAGGGGGGAAGTCTGTGATTGGACAAATGTAATCATAATAGCGGGACAGAGATGCGCATTTTTGCCATTTGATACAATTCTGTCCAGGGACACAGTCGATTATTGCCTGTGGTGTTTTTCCCAGAAGATATTACATACATTTAGTGGGACGCCATCATATAGCCAGCAGCTCAGCTGAGTTTTGCTAGCAATTAACTGTGTTCTCAATTCTGAATTCTGGTAAGAATGAAAGTATTTATTTTGTACATTTTAATATTTCGAGTGATTGATACTGCCATATCATATAAAATGATTACGACAAGTAAGTGCTCGCTCTAGGTCCCCAGCCCAAGTTCAGGATCTAGAGACAAACAAAATATATGGACGCCTAACTAAGACTATGGAAGGCGGATCCATTGTTGAGATCAGTGGGAACATATCACCTATCTTATTGAATAAAAGGAAACTATTGAACATATCTCAGATGCAATGCAGTCTTGGGGAACTAGTACTATATGAAAACAACTGGGTAAGATGTGCTGTGTGGTCAGAGAGATCTGACCCATTCTGTGTAATGTTGATGTGTTGTGCTGTGTGTAAGAGTGGTGCAGTAAATAGAGTACTGACACATAGCACAAATTTTGTTTCAGAATTGTGAGTTTCTGTTGTGGCACTAGGGTAGTGCCACATAAGTAATCAAGGTTACACAAGCAGAAGTGTGTGCAGCCAAACAGTGTGTCGGTGCAGTCTACCATTGTATTCTAGCTACCGAGAGGAGTGGGCCACCTGAATCCAGCATCAGATCTTCGCAGACAAGATGAGTGATTAGTGGCCTGCTGAGGATTCACCATACTCCTAAAGATTTATAAATATTTCCCCATCATAAATATACTGAATTTTGGGAAAGATAACATTTATTACAGTTTATAAGACAATGGACAAAGCTTGTTCTAGTCACAGAGTGGGTGTGATGACACCACCCCAACAGCACATCCAGTAATAGTTCTCCCAGAGACTTTATAAATATAATTAATATTAACCAGTCTTATAAAATACTTATGTACATACATTCCATTTTATTATACCATATATTTATGCATTCCATTTATAATTCCATAAAATTTCATATGTTCTGACCAAAATAAAACATTGGTTCAGAACAAATAAATTTAAAGAAAATTTTAATATTTAAACTAAAACAGCCTGAGTTAGTTCAGTGTGTTATAAAATTTATTAATACTATTAGACTTATTAATTATCTGTGTGTGTTTGTATATTCTACTACAACACATTACATTTCAGTACCCTAGACTTTTAACGTAGCTACATTCATAATAGTAAAAGAGATATGTTTAAGGTCGTAAGTGGTAGTAAGAAGGGCCTTCTGTAATTCACATCTACATTTATCTCAGGAGCCTTCACAGCTGACCTCATACATTACACTAGGTAACACAACAACCATACAATACCATCAAAAACCACTACACTAATCTTTCCGCTGAGGAACATCGACAAGTTTCTTCGATGTTGCAAACGTTTCAGGATGTCCTTACAGACATCCCGGGACACACACATGTTATCGAACATGACATAGTGCTTACTGACCATAATCCTATCAGAGTCAGACCCTATCCAATACCTATCCACTTTCAGTCACAAGTCGAGAAAGAATTGGATGAGATGATACGGTTGGAAATAAGCGAACCATCTACTTCACCATACTCTTCGTCCATGGTTATTGTTCGAAAGAAGGATAATAACATTCGCATTTGCGTAGATTATCGCAAATTGAACCAAGTTACGAAGTTCGATGCTGAACCTATGCCTTCATTGGAAGAGCTACTAAATAAACTTTCTAATTCTAGATTCTTTACCAAACTAGACTTGTCTAAAGGTTATTAGCAAGTCCCTTTAACTGAACGTGCCAAACCTTTTACAGCGTTTTCTACACCTAGGGGTTTATTCCAATGGAATTTCATGCCTTTCGGTCTTATGAACGCCCCTGCTACATTCGTACGCATGATGCGGCGAATTCTCGCATATCGTACAGATGTCATAGCATACTTAGACGATATCTGTCTGTTCAGTGATTCCTGGGAAGATCACTATTTGGGTTTATACGAATTGCTGTCTACTCTTCGCGAGTATAACTTGACTGCAAAACCCTCTAAAGCCTTTATAAGATTTAGTGAGATTTCTTTTCTAGGTCATCGTGTTGGTCATGGTCTTTTAAAGACAGAGGACCACAATGTTTCAAAAATACTTAACATTTCTGTCCCTAAGACAAAGAAACAAGTACGGAGTCTCTTAGGTTTGATCCAATTTTACGGACGATTCATTCCGAATCTGTCCTCCATTATGGCACCGCTTTCTACTTTATTGAAGAAAGGATCGCCTAATCTGATCCGCTGGTCTCAAGAATGTCAATCCTCATTGGACCAGGTTAAAACTCTATTTTCATTTCCACCTATCCTTAGGTTACCTACTATTGAGAAGACTTTTGTTCTTCGAAGTGACGCCTCGTCAACTGGGATTGGGGCAGCACTTATGCAAGAGTATTCTGATACTCTGCATCCAGTGATGTATATCTCTAGGAAATTAAATGCTGCAGAAAAGAATTACTCGGTTTTAGACCGTGAATTATTAGCTATGGTATGGTCTATTCTGAAGTTACAAAGATTTCTTCTAGGCGCACATTTCATTGCGGAAACCGACCAGAAAGCTCTTACTGCTATTCAGAGCAAAAACTTGAAGAGCTCGAGGTCCACTCGATATGCCATAGCTCTTCAACCATTTCATTTCACGGTGCGAGCTATCCGTGGTTTGGATAATGTGATGGCAGACATTCTGTCCAGGTGCCCACACGATTCCACATAATTCTTCTGTCATATATATTTCCTGATATACAGTTCAATACCATAATGACATATTATCACATATTTTCTCACTTTTTGGGAATTTATAACGTTGTACCATGTAATTTTTTTTTCTGTTACCGATTTCAGCATATCAGAAGAAGGCTTAGTTAGCGATATACGGGCCAAAAGATCACATGGCCACATTTAGATATTATATTTTAATGATTGTATTAAGAGATTTAACATTTGTCTTAAAGATTTGTGTTATTGATATTTTCGCAGCACATCATTGAAGTCTGCGAGATTATGTACATTGTGGAACTTTGAAGTTATCTAGTCCTGTCCTGGATTGGGAGCGGATGATGTCCACATCTTCTTGTATCGATTGTATTTATGTCTACGAGAAACAGCACATGTATTTGTAATGATTGATAATGCATTATTTATTGTTCTCTTTGTTTAAATATGTGTAATATTATATTGCGGTATATTGGTATATTACAACGCTGTTTGTGCAACACTTCATTGTATAATACTATGATAATATATTTAATTTCATAGATTTGTATGAGTATAATTTGACTTTCATTATGATATTGCCATCACTGTGGCGTGTGTTGGTGGCACCTTCCTGGAATATATACGGGTATACTTAGGTAAATTTTTGTTTCTCTAAGGATCTGAGATATAATCTCAGTTTCGCTCCATGCGTCGAGTAAGCCTCATTTTTAGGCAATATATCCGCGCATCATACGTGCGTTAGGAGCCTAGGGTTTTTCCCGGCTCCAGGATTAAAAAAAAAAGTTTCATTTTTTTTCCCGGGAGGGTGCGGTAATGTTACGCACAGATCTTCATTTTTTCTAAAGTCATTATATGATCATTTTTTATAAAGTCATTGTATGATCATTTTTTGCTAAAGCCATTGTGTAATTAGATTGACTGAAAGTACACTTTAATTTTTTGACGGTCAAAGCTACATAACTCTGGATAATTGAGATTATCATTTAATATGATGTTACCTCCTCTTGTGTCGAGACACGGTCGGTCCATATTTTTATTAACGAAGTGTGACCATTCTCCTTATTTGGTAGTATCGGTCAACTGTTGTTGGAATGTCTGAAACCTGTGTTGAGGTCTCTGTTCATGTCCAAATAAGGCTCGATCTAGTTAAATCTTTATCTGGAATGTTCCTAGATCGTCTTGTTTGATTGCTATTCAAGTGTATGGGTTCTGCGCATGTCCGGACGCGGGGCGTCTGGGAAGTTTCTTTATCTTTGGAGACGATGTAAAGCTGTGAAGCAGAAAAGACGCGTTTTGGCGTCTCTGTGATTTTGTTAGGGATTAGGAGCCTTATTGTGAGACAGTTAGCTTACAAGGTCCTTCCCTTGAGTATTCTAAAACGCCTGGAGGCGTATGTTTTCTGTGGTGTGGATTTTCGAACGAAGGTAATGCCTCATTTCCAACCAATCTGTAACTTTACTTATGTTTGACAATGGTCGATCTCTGCTCACGTATGCATTACAGAAAGGAAGGTTCTTCTAATAGATGTCACGCCCCAGGTATCTTCATACCTGCGATCTATATGTATACGGGTCATACTCAGCCCGAAGGACAGTTCTTTGTTCTATGAACGTCGCTGTGTGTCAGCGATTATGGCTACGTCAAGGTTAGACTTAGGAATGCCTGTAAAGGTCAGTTTGACCTGCACTCCTGGAATGCCATCCTCGTGCGACTTATGATTTGACTCGTTTAGCCCATCTGAACAGTAAGAGGATTTTTTGTTGATGTACTTTTGTATTTGGAGCCAACCATATAATACCTTGGCGCCATATCATCATCTTTAGAATATGCCAAATGCATTGATAAACTATGTAAGCTGATGTTTGTGAATGTCATGACTTTGCTCTATTATGAACTGGATGTACGTTCTTGTACCTGTGACGTCAAAATAAATGATGAAAAAACGTCCAGAGCGGTTTACCCATTTATGACTTCACATGTCGTACCCTACGTGCTGTAACTCTGTGAACTACATCATTACGATACACAGCAACAACAACAACACAAAACCAGATAAGACACCCTACATCTACAACTATAATTTTACTGGTGTCGATAGGGGTGGTAATTGAAGTCAGCCTAAATCCACCCTTATCAATTACGTTGAAGGTTGATGTGGTAATGTCAGGAAGTGTCAGTAGCAGGTTAGATTTCTAAACTTTTACCATCTGTAAATAATGAAATAAACTATACAGCATAAGCATTACGTTGAAGGTTGATGTGGTAATGTCAGGAAGTGTCAGTAGCAGGTTAGATTTCTAAACTTTTACCATCTGTAACTAATGAAATAAACTATACAGCATAAGCATTACGTTGAAGGTTGATGTGGTAATGTCAGGAAGTGTCAGTAGGAGGTTAGATTTCTAAACTTTTACCATCTGTAACTAATTAAATAAACTATACAGCATAAGCATTACGTTGAAGGTTGATGTGGTAATGTCAGGAAGTGTCAGTAGGAGGTTAGATTTCTAAACTTTTACCATCTGTAACTAATTAAATAAACTATACAGCATAAGCATTACGTTGAAGGTTGATGTGGTAATGTCAGGAAGTGTCAGTAGGAGGTTAGATTTCTAAACTTTTACCATCTGTAACTAATTAAATAAACTATACAGCATAAGCATTACGTTGCATGACAATTCTTGTTCTGAAGTCCCAGGGTGTGAAATAAGGAGAGAGACCAACGGGCACATGAAGTGAAGAACTTGAGACAGGGATGGAGGGCGACGAGGAAGCCATGTAAAGACCTGGAACTGATGGCATGGGTAAGGAGGACTTGGCATGGTGTTTGTTGAAGACCTATGCTCCTCTAGGAGCTGAAAGGCAATGAAGATGATAAGCATGCTTATGAAAATTGACACAACCCATCACTGTTTAGTAATAGGGATTTAGTGTTGTATTACAGAAGAATTATTTGAATTCAGGTGAGAACTAATACATTTAATGAATATATTTTCAGTGAGGAAAACTTAGTATTTGGCTACCCGAAGAGCAGCAGCTGAAAGTATTTTTCAATCCATAAATCGAGGATTACTCAGCCAAAGAGAAGATGGCAAGAAGACGAAGATGGCTGTATACCACTCCACCTATGTCACAGTATTGATTTATGGATGCGAGTCATGGGCAGTGACTACAACTCACACAAAACCAGATCCAAACCTCAGAAATGAGGTATCCGAGGAAGGTGGTTGAAGTAACAAGAGGAGACATGATCTGCAACCAGACGATACGTCAGGGCCTAAAAACCCAAGCCCTGCAGACCCAAGTAGAACAGTCCCAATTAAGATGGTTTGGCCATGTCTGCCGAACAGGAGAAGATGGCTACCACGACAAGTATGGGAAACTAAGAGCCAGGGATTCAAACCTTCAGGACGACCCAGAGTCCACTGGGAGGACAACAATAGGCAATCTCTGAAGGACAGAGGACTAGATTGGAACCAGGCCAGGAGGAAGACAGCCGATATGATAATATGGCGCTCCCTCTTCCAAATCTCTACACCTCACGATAGAAAATGAACGGCTAAGTAAGTAAGAGGAAAACTTAAAACAAAGACCAGTCATTGTAGAGAAACAAAAGACACAGTCCACTATTATCGGCTATGTTTTGAGAAGAGGACAATAAGAATTCACTGTTGCGACAACAGGGAAAATTAATTTGTTTAGGGGACTAAAGAACAGTAACATCGTACCCTACCATGCATATTCTAAAAGATGAAAAAGGAGAGTAAGGCATTGGGTCGGCTTCCATTTGCTGTAAAAATCTAAGCCACTGAAACATCATTTAGAGGCATGATTTCATCCAAAGAAAATAATTGAAGTATTCAACTCAGCTCTACAAGTTACTGGATGGTCCTTCATCTGTGATGTTCATGACGCAGGTCAGAGAATTAATGTGAAATTGTTTGGAAAGCACCAGACAAGTTCTACTGAAATCTCACATACACATCTCTCTCTCTCTCTCTCTCTCTCTCTCTCTCTCTCTCTCTCTCTCTCTCTCTCTCTCTCTCTCTCTCTCTCTCTCTCTCTCTCTCTCTCTCTCTCTCTCTCTCTCTCTCTCTCTCTCTCTCTATCTCTCTCTCTCTCTCTCTCTCTCCTCTCTCTCTTCCTCTTAAGCTCACTTACATACACATTTCTCTATGTCATCACATATTATATACAATTCACAGCTTTCCTTAATTTTACTGCAGGCCCCCCCAACCCCTCCCCCCCTACCCCCCCCATGTAATCCTTGGGGATTATTGAGGAGGTAAAAATGTAGTACTATAGCAGATACTGCAGTAGGGAAATGAAGTGTTAGAGACCACCAAACTAGGTCCAGCATCGAGAGGTGGGGTGACCAGTTCCCTTCCTCGCTGCCTTTTCCTTCCCCAACTCAAAGAGCAGAGTCAGGTACCCATTTTCAGCTTGGGAGACCGTAGCGTGTCGCTACCGTGATTCGAACCCGCCATCTTTGCCGTGAGAGACAAGCGCTGAGGAGTCAAAGAAAGAAAAGGATTACTGTTCCCTCTGGCTTGTTATAAAAGTTGACTAATATGTCTTGGTCCCTGGGGGGTGGGGGAGGAGCGCTGGTACACTCATCATATAAAATAAATTGCTAAACAAATCACTGCTGCAAAAGCACTTCCTAGCTCGGTGGTCCATGGTTCGATCCCCAGTTGAGGTGGGATTGTTTTAGACCACAAACGGCTCCGGGCTCGACCTAGCCTCATGAATTGGGTACCAGAACAACTCTAGAAAGGTTAAGGTGGCCGGCGTGATGCTGACCACATCACCCTTAGTGTGCCGATGGTCAAGAAAATACGGGCCTAGCACCGTATTCCCAATATGCCTCAATGGGCGTGTAACGGGATCCTTTACCTTTTTACCGAGAAGTTCGGGGGGGGGGCGGGGGGGGGGGGAGTCTCAGAAAAAAAAGAAAAAATAGTACTTCTGCTCATTTTCTAAAAGGTGACTAAAATGAGGTTAGGGTGGGCAACCTCAGCA
>JAMPIV010009106.1:210000-429938 GCA_024509875.1 Oreohelix idahoensis
TGTAAGCATATGTATGTGTGTATTATGTATGCACACATGCATATTTTATATTTTAAGGCGTGTTCTATACTTTGCATGCTTTGTTATGTATCCTCATTGCCTTAAAAGATCCTTATTGCGTTAAAAGATACTGTGATAGGATAAGAGATGCTCATTGCAAAATGCAACTTTAAATTGGCTAAATAATCAAATTTTACTGAGACATTGCCTGGAACTAAAAACTCCAGAACACATAAAAGAATGTAATGAAAAGCGAATAAAGGCTTGTTAAATTTCACAGGAGTGCTGAGGGAAAAAAAAATATATATAGCTTTTATCTCCGCTAGCGAATAATCAAAGAAAGAGTTTACCTACCGAAGCAAACATGAAAAGACAGCAGAAATAGTGATCTAAATTAGTTATGAACATAGAATTCAGTACAGTCAGGACCAAGAAATAAAAGACATTGTAAAAAGTTGTGCTAGCAAGAAGCATAAGAGTTTGAAATAAAAGATGAAGGATAAGAAAATGAAGAAGAAAAGAGAAAAGAGATGAACAAGAAGAAAGAAAGAAATAGTAAATATCATCATCATCTAAAGAGCATATGCCTTTAGAAATTTCTTGTCAAGTTCTCCTGCCCTGTGTTATCCTTTCTATGCCTTTCCATGTCGTTTGTCGTATCCCTTTCATATCCATTTTTAGTTCTCTTCTCTATGAAGTTTTGGGTTCTTTGTCTCTCTCTACCTCTTGTACCTTGGGAATCCCACAACAAGGACTGCCAACAAGTTTCGTCAAATGAACGTTTTACACAAAGTCAGTAACTACTTCTCACTCCTTGTTCCACTAGAAGACGCAGCAAAAGTGATAAATGCAGTCAGCGACCCATAGCTTGACTGCTTGCGTCAGGGTCAGCGAACCAGAGCTGACCAATACCCTACTCCACCTCCAAGTGGTGGGCCTGGAAACAGGCTGCATTACTGCAGTCTGGCTGAGAGAGTAGGGATCGAAGAGGGAAGGCTAACCCGGTCCCAAAAATTCCATGCTGAAACCGGATGTGTCGGGCCGAAAGGCGCAAATATCGCATCTTTGCTGTAAACGGCGACACAACGTAACAAACATCCTTTTCAGGACGAACGCAGAAGAAGAAGAAAGAAGAAGTTCCTCTAGCACTTGTTTGGTTATTGCCATCAGTTCCTCCATGGCGGTCTTGTCATACCATTTGAACAGTTTTTTTCTACGCAGTCACCCACCATTCATAAAAGTCTGTGACGTCTTGGTTGTTGTTTGTGTTGTTGTCCATTATAAAAGTCTAACTTCTTGGCTGTAATTTTTGTTATTTTCCCTGTTTCAAAGTCATCCTGTTTTTCTTTGATTTCCATATATGGAAAGCTTTTCTTGTCTTTTGTATTCTTATTAAATAATAAATAAGAAAAACGATATTTACAAATATTGTTAACTGCCATGTAAATAAAGCCCCCAGATATCTTGGCATTTAAACTAATATTCTACTTCAATAAATACACTAAATAAATCGTATCCGTTTTAATCGCAAGAATATTCATGTAACAAACTAATTCATGTATCCTCACCTATGGTGTTATACAATAAGAGAACAGCAAAGATACACTGAGTTGGCGTTGACAACAAAAAGATGAACAATGTAAGTATTTCCTGAAATATAAAGTAATATAGATTATAAAACATGAGAAATGTAGCATTCTACAAAAAATTTATATGATGAGCTCTTGATATCACCTGTCATGGACAATGTCTCGAATGTATGAAAGGGAGTTGACATAATGTGTGATAATGAATGAACTAATGTTTATCTCATTCTCTGAACTTTTATCTAGCTTTCACATTCCCAGCTTATTTGACTTTTACAAACATCTCTTTCTCTCTCTTTTCTAGACTTCTTTCTATTTCTAGACTTTGGCTAACTCACTCTGTAATATTCAGCACTGACAAATTCTCTCCATTTAAACCTTATTTGTATCAGCCAACACATTTTATTCCAGGTCTTTTCAGCTTCTGTTGGTTCTTCCCATTGCTTCTCTAGAATGATGTAATTATTGATTACTACACTTTTGACAATTTAAATCAGAAGCACACCTCCAATCCAACCTACAAATCTGGAAGGAAAAGCTAGAGAAAGAGTGATGGTCAACAGCAGTTCCATGGCGAGTACCCCAATAATGATCTCAAAAGAGGAGAAAAGACATCAGATCATGCTGGGAGAACATGTTCTGGAGTTAGTCTACCAGTCTAAGTACCTCAGTGCTGAAATAGACTGGAAAGGAGGCATAAAAGAAGAGTTGGCTACCCTAAGGGCAGCAGCTGGAGGACTTTTCCATGCCACAAACCTAGGATTCCTCAGCAAAAGAGAAATTGACAAGACGACTATAATGGTTGTATCTATGCCCCAGTCTTGGCATATGGATGTGAGTGACATGCAATGACTATAGCCCGCAAGAGCCAGTTTCAAACTTTAGAAATGAGGCATTTGAGAAAGGTGGCCCAAGTGACAAAAAGGGGCAGGGTTCGCAGCAAGATGATAAGTCATAGCTTCAAAACCCAGCCCCTGCAGACCCGAGTAGAGAAGTCCCAGTTGTGATGGTTTAGTCATGTCTACAGAATGGGAAAAGACTGGCTACAACGACAAACATAGAGCCAAGAATCCAGACCTCCAGGATGACCCAGAGTTCACTGGAAAGACAACATCAGACAATCTCTGAAAAACCAAGGACTGGACTAGCCAATAGAATAGCATGGCACGCTCTCTGGCTAACCTCTACACCACCGAAGTAGAAGAGGAATGACTAAGTAAGTAGCTTCCTTAGTCTTGGCTTTCCTGTTTTTCCTGTTGATTTCCATTTTAAGATACATACAAACGGTTTACAAATGAGGACACAATCTTTCACTAACTTTGACACTATTATCCCATGAAGACCAGTGATACAGGGGGTGGGGGAAGGTTTGTCATTGTAGTGACTGTGGGTGAAATTTAACAGCATGTATAGACGCATGTAATTGTCATCTGGATGTATGATTACAATCCTATGCAGATCATATAATCATCTAAGAAACACCCAAGAGACTCAGGAATTCACTCCCAGCAAATACTGTAATAACAAAGGTGTTCTGAACTTCAGAGTTATGATAACGTACATAAATCAGGTATTTGTCTAAAAACATTATACTAAAGCAATGATAAGATGGAAGTTGAAATGGCATTCCACATCTTGAATAATTTCCATCACCTATCTCCCAGTCAGACTTTCAAACGTTTGATTTTATAATATAATCAAGTAAACTATTCAAACTTTTGATTTGTTAATATAATAGTTAACTATTCAAAACAACAAAAAAGCTACAGACTTTCATAAATGGGTGCTTGCGTAGAATAGAAGGATTAAAATGATATGACAAGGTTACCAACATGGAATTGATGACAAGAACCAGACAAGTGCCAGTGGAACAAGAGATGAGAAGAAGACGACGGAGATGGATAGGACACACACTGAGGAAACCTGTTGATAGCATTACAGGGCAGTCTTTGTTCTGGAACCCCCAGTGCAAGAGAGGCAGAGGTAGACCAAGGAGCACATGGAGAAGAGAGCTGGAAACAGAGGTGAAAATGATGAGGAGAACGTGGAAAGAACTTGAGATGATGGCACGTGACAGGAGGACTTGGCATGTGTTTGTTCACGGCCTATGCTCCTGTAGGAGTAGAGGGTTATGAATGAATGAATGAAACTATTCAAACTTCTGATTTTTTAATATAACCAAGTAAACTATTCAAACTTCTGATTCTGTTTAATATAATCAAGTAAACTAACCATTATAAAAAAAAACCGCAGTAGTACTCCTCTCTCTAATCAAGACTAGCAGCCCAGAACAGGAAACACATCTTGCTTTCTTACATCCCACAATGCAACTGATGTAATTTGTATTTTCACCCAATACTAATCACCCAAACTCATTAACCTTCAAGAAATATCCATCGACAACACTTATATTCCAGAGCATAACTACCAACAAGAAACTTGTGATAGCCTTACTAGGCAGTCCTTGTTCTGGAAACTCCAGAGTAAGAGAGGAAGAGGGAGGCCAAAGAACACATAGAGAAAAGAACGAACGAACGAACTTTATTTTCAAAGGGATTAGAATTGGGCGCGCAGGTCCGTCTAACATTCTGCCCTTCCACTCTCACTTATCTTGCGTACTGTATCCTTTCATTCCCACTGTTACGTGCAGTCTTTGATATCTTACAATATAATACATTTGTATGCTTGTTATGTTCGCAAATATTTTGTAAACAAAATAGATACTTTTTAGTGCTTAAGGAAAAGTCATTATTGAGTTACTTCCCTTGAAAGGAGTGTCGTCACTTTCAATCGAACTCCGCGGATGAATCCAGTTTTACTGCGATTTATTCTTTGTTTGGGTAGAAATAGGTTGTTCTTGCTTCAGTGTATCTATGGCCTGAATTTATGTGTATTGTTTGTCTGGGTAGGACGAGTCTGTCTTATATCTGTATATCTTTGCATGTCTAAGTCGAACTATATGGTCTTTTGTCGTTAGAAAGGTCAAAGGGCTGTTCGGCGGATGTGTCGCTAGAGAGGGGTGTGATTTGGCTTCGTCCTGATGGGGGCTGTGATTTTTGTGTAGCGGCTTGTCGCCGGAAAAAGTGATCTCAGTATTTGTGGGGAAAGTGATAGTCGTCTAGACCTATCGTGTATGCTTTACCCCAGTGTTTATTCTTATTGCCAAGGAATGGCAGAATCATATTTCTGATACCAAGGTAACAAAAGATTCTCCTTATGAACTCTCTTACGAAGCCACCGTTTTTCGATAGGCACGATTTGTACGTCTGAGAGAATATATTTAACTAGATGAAGATGACATTCATTCCTAGCAGCACTATATCTTGTATGATGAAGTCAATTGTATCATGATAGAATCTACAGAGCTATGAGAACATTTAATGAATGACTAACTTTAATACAGATTCATTATCTGTATCCAAACGTGAGTGACAGCTCACGAGAGAAGCCCATCTTGTATCCAAATATTTTGTGACTTTCAAGAAGAGAAAGGGATACCCCGTATTATCGCTTGATGAGTCCAGAGATCACTGCTACACATGAGAACCCAGTACTAGCGGTTCAATATGATTATATGAAAAATATGTGCTGAATATTATTTCAAGGAATCTTCGCTAGACGAGGTTAGGTCTAGAAGCCATCTTGAATGTTGTTTATAATCTGACGTGCTTTGTCAGTAAACTCAGATGATATATATATATGGGCAATACTGAGTGCTTGTCTACTGACAGTCCATTATGCTATTATTCTACATGAGTGCCCATGTATCATTGCAAGACCATTTATCCACTGTACTATGATGTATTATGCCAACCTGTGATTTGTCACTATTCGTGCTGTCGAGTGTGTACGTCCAATTAAACTGTAGCAAAGGTACACAGTCGTTGGTGTCGATGACTTCCAGCCATACATGAGTGTGAGAAAAAGACCATTTGTCAACACCACGAACTCTTCTTATCATTCGCATATTATACTCACAATCTATGTCTACACACCACTGCGTAGGTCGAGTTGACATTCCATACTCAAACCACAAGCAACACAACAACACAGCATGTAGCTCTGGTGATGTTCTAGTGAGCTTATATTTATCAACTGATAATGAGCAAAGAAAATAGAGTTATCAAAAAGAGACTTTATCAACTGGTGGACCAGCTTTCTGGGTTTGACCTCGCAGAAGTTAAGAAGTCAACAGACTACCGATACCAGACCATTTCCTGTGGCTGATACGACACACTTGCAGTATTAGTTTGCTCTTTTTCAACACTTCGTCACGTGACCTGTCAAGTGAATGCAGTATGTAGGTCAGCGTTGTTGACATTTTTACATTAGACATTACAGAGTTTCACAGAACAGTTGGATCAATTCTTGTCAATATTAACAGGAGGACAGTATTATTGAACTAAGAAGCCCTACTTTCATCGATGGATCTTCTTATGTTCTGCTATTGTGTTGAACTTTAATATTTAAGGCCAGAATTTGTAATTCAATAAAGTGGCAGTTTATTTATTTTCATAAGAATAACTTTGCCATTACTGTAAAACTGAGCCTATTTTGCAACACATACTATCATACACATAATTTATATATTTATGTTTACATGTTATTTGTTTGTATAATATATTAGTTTATATGTCAGCGGGTTGTGTTTAGGTTGGGCGGTGTCCTCACAACAGAATATCCCACGGCACAGAGGGTCCGTTGTGGGAGTTTTCTTTAGGTGCAATTTCCTTAATTGGAAATTTGCTTGCAACAACTAGTTGCTATTTGTGTTAGCTGTGAAGACTGTAATTATTGTTATTTTTGTAATATTTCTTTGTTCTTTAGTTTTGTTTTGATTGTTTGTAATTTGTTGGTCTACCCTTTTCTATCTTTCAGTTCTATTCACAATTTATATTCATATACTGTGACGTCATTTGTGTTGTTATTCTTTGCAGATTCAGTGATTACTTTCATTGATTTCCCTATTTGATTTATTTGATTTCTGCAAACGTTTTCGTATTGTCAGTCTTATTTGTACTTTATGTATTCTGTTGGTTGACATATGTTTTATATAGGTATATTTCATAAGACACTATTGCTTGTGCACTGCACTTGGATTATAGTATAAACCAGTACTTGATTATTATTACGGTTATACAAGACCTTATTAAGGCTTGTGACCCACAGATATTGGGATAGTGTACTGATTAATCAAGTCATTAAGAACTTGTGGTATTATTATTATTTCAGGTGATTAGTATTATTGTTAGACATCATGTCTACATTAGAATACTTCATTATACAAGGGAAAGCCCTTGATAAGACTGGTCAACAATTAGAAGAATGGGCAGTTGCTCAATATGACAAAGCATTAGCTGCAGAAGAGAAAAAAGCTGCTGCTGCTGAAGAGAAAAAAGCTGCTGCAGAAGAGAGAAAAGCTCTGGCTGAAGAGAAAAGATTAGAAAAAGAAGCTGATGCTGCTGCTGAACTAAAGAAATTGCAGATGCAGGTGGAGGAAAGGAGATTTGAAGCTGAACAAAAAAAATTAGAAAGAGAAGCTGCTGCTGAACAAAAAAGATTAGACAGTGAAGCTGAACAAAAAAAATTAGAAAGAGAAGCTGCTGCTGAACAAAAAAGATTAGACAGGGAAGCTGAACAAAGAAGATTAGAAGCGGAAGAGAAAAAAGCAATAAGAGAACATGAATTTGAGTTAGAGAAATTGAGATTGACAAGTTTGATTAATGTTAATCAGGCATCTAGTGGTAATGGTAAACCTTCTACTTACAAGGTTAAGGTTCCACCGCTCAATCAGTCCAGTGACGATATTACATTCTGGCTGGATAGATTTGAACGTTCTTGTCGTACACATAATGTGGATAAATCACAATACGCTAATCAATTAGCAGAAAACTTGAAAGGTGAATCTCTGACTAGATTATGCCTTGTAGGAGAAGCAGATAAGGATAATTATGATGTCATTAGGGCGGCTTTGATAAAAAAAATACCAGCTAAGTGAGGAAGGCTATCGCCTTTTGTTTAAGACGATGGTGCCTGAGACAGGTGTAGAATTCTCAGAATTCATTGCAAAGGCACGTCTCACAGTTGATCGTTGGATTGAGCTTTCGAAAACAGAAAAAACGTATGAAGGACTTATGGATTTGTTGCTCAGAGATAAGATTATGTCATGTGTTAACAAACCATTCCTTGAATTTATACATGAGCGTAAACCCAAATCTCTAAAGGAAATGGAAGAATATTGTTCCCAATATGTCACTGCACACCCCGACGTGACTTTTGGCAACACTAAGATTAAGGAGAGTATGCCAGTTGCTTCAGCAACACCATACAATCCCAATTATTCACACAGATTTCAGGGACCTCAAAACAGATTTGATAAAAAAAAGTAACCATAATAGTTATCAAAACCAAGATAACCAATCATTTCAGGGTTCTTCTTCAAAGAACTGGAGACGAGCTGATAGCTCTCGACACAGGGGTGGTCACAATTATAGCAATTTCCATAGAGGAAGTAATTATAGAAACTATCCGAGGTATCCGTCTTGGAGTCAACAAGATCGCAATTACAGAGATACTCATTATAATGAATATGATAATGGTAACCAAGAGAACTATGACTCAAACCCAAATAGGGGTTACAATAGAGGTAACAATAACTACAGAGGTAATAATAACCGAGGTAGATCACAAAACAGAAGACATAAACCACATTTTCAGGCAAACTCTGCACAACAAGAGTCCCATGAAGCCTATAAACAAAGTAAAGACAATAATGACGCTAATAATATGGCATGTGCCGCTTTTGATTTTGGGAGAGCATCTCAGTGCCCCCAATGCAAAACATTATTTGAGCCAACCACAGTGTCTACTTTAAGCTGCGGCCATCCTCTTCCTGCTCTTCCTGCATCAGTCGCGCATGATGGAAGAGGTTCTCTTGTCTTACATAAGGGTTTAGTAAATAACAATCCAGTCTCCGTGCTATTTGATTCTGGATGCACCACAATTGGTGTTAGGCAGTCACCCGTAGACCCTTCCCGTGCCACTGGACAAGTAGTCAAATGTGTAACATTTGGCGGCACATTAGAGAAATACTCTACTGCTATCATTAGGATTGCTACTCCTTTCTTTACAGGAGATGTACACGCATGTCTTCTTCCGAATCCGATCGCTGACCTCATCATCGGTCGCATTCATGGAGTCAAAGAATGCACTCCGCAACAATTTTCCGCGTGGGAAAGGCAAAACATGCAGATTGCTAACGCTGTAGTCACTAGAGCTCAGGCTCTTAATATGCCTCAAACTTCATCTACTGAAGATAATGAAGTGCATAACCAAGATGATCCCTTGGTAATTTCTCGTGACTCGTTTATAAAACAGCAAGAAGATGATCCCACTCTGAAGAAATTCTTCATTCTTGCAACTAAAGGTGATCCGAATAAAGACACAAGTCGTAAATCGTGGATTACAAAGAAGAATGGCGTACTTGTACGTATGGTTCAAGACTCCATTACGTCAAGTCATTCTCAAATCCTGGTTCCCAAGAATTTGAGAGTTAAAATTTTGCAGCACGCTCACGACTCTCAGTGTGCTGGACACATGGGTTTTTCCCGTACTAAGTCAAGAGTCCTTGCGGCTTTCTTTTGGCCATTGGTAAACAAGGACATACGGATTTATTGTCGATCTTGTAAAGTATGTCAGGAAGTTAAATCCAAAGGTCCACGGCATGCTGCACCCATTCAGGCGGCGGACATTCCTATTCGGCCGTTTCAAAAAATGGCCATAGACATTATTGGTCTATTTAAGATCAAGTCTGCCAGAGGACATCAGTTTATCTTGACGTGTGTTGATATGTGCACACGTTGGCCAGAGGCTATTCCTCTGAAGAGCATTACTACTGCTGATATTGCAGATGCTCTTTGGCTTATATTTTCTCGTCTGGGGTTCCCCAGAGAGATATTGTCAGACCATGGCACCCAACTAATATCAGATACCATGTCTCAAGTAATGTCTACTCTGCAGATAGATAGATCTTTAAGTAGTATCTATCATCCAATGTCAAATGGGATGGTCGAACGCCTTAATAGAACACTTAAAAACTTACTAGGGAAGATAACTGAGGATCATCCTCAAGACTGGGACAGAGTTTTACCTGCGGCCCTCTTCGCTTACAGAGAGGTCCCCAATGAACATACAGGATGTTCCCCCTTTGAACTCGTCTTTGGCGCGCGTCCGCGTGGCCCTATGTCGTTGCTTCATGATCTCATAACAGCTGACAATATTGACGATGACACAAAGTCATCCTACGAATATGTCATCGCGTTGAGACAAAAGATTATCGAAGCATGCAAATTAGCAACTTCTTCTTCTGAATTTGCGAAACAGAAGGCAAGGCAATTTGCCAATAAGAAGAGATGCTTACGACAATTTTGTCCTGGGGACAAAGCATTTGTATTACTACCTTGTAGGGAAAAACAGACTACTTATTTCTTGGAAAGGTCCGTACGATATAATATCGAAAATTTCCGATGTCGACTATATTGTCGATATTGATGGGAAGCATAAAACCTTCCACATCAATATGCTTACTGAATTCCATGAACGTCCGGATTATTTGAAACCCATTTTCCAAGCAACGGACAATTCTCCAGTACAACATGGTCATTACTCATCACTGTCTGTGATACAGGATGAGGAAACAAGTTTTTCAGATGTAAATCTTCCTCTTCCAATGATCCCACTTCATTCTAGTGAATCATGGAAGAACGTTACTGTCTCTCCTGATTTGTCTCTAGGAGAACAGCGACAAGTTTCAACTATGTTGCAAACATTTCAGGATGTACTCACTGACATCCCTGGACAAACTCATGTCATTGAACATGACATTGTTCTAACTGACCATACGCCTATTAGGGTTAGACCTTATCCTATACCTATACATTTTCAAGCACAAGTCGAGAAAGAGTTGGATGAGATGATAGATTTGAAAATAATCGAACCATCCACCTCTGAATATTCATCGCCGATGGTTATTGTTCGGAAAAAAGACAATAACATACGTCTTTGCGTCGACTATCGCAAATTGAATCAAGTAACGAAGTTCGATGCCGAACCTATGCCTTTACTGGAAGAGCAACTTACTCGACTCTCCAAATCTCATTTTTTCACTAAACTTGATTTGTCTAAAGGATATTGGCAAGTTTCTTTATCTGAACGCGCCAAACCTCTCACGGCTTTTTCAACACCTAGAGGTTTGTTCCAATGGAATTTTATGCCTTTCGGTCTTATGAACGCACCAGCTACATTCGTACGCATGATGCGCCGAATCCTATCTTATCGGTCAGATGTCATTGCATATCTAGACGACATCTGTCTTTTCAGCGATACTTGGGAAGATCACTATTCAGGGTTAGATGAATTGCTTTCTACTTTGCGCGAGCACAACCTGACAGCGAAACCCTCTAAAGCCTATATTGGATTTAGCGAAATTTCTTTCCTAGGCCACCGAGTTGGTCATGGTTTCCTAAAGACAGAGGACCATAATACTAGTAAGATACTTAACATCTCTATCCCTAAGACTAAAAAACAGGTGAGAAGTCTGTTAGGTCTTATTCAATTTTATGGCAGATTCATTCAGAATCTATCCTCTATCATGGCACCTCTTTCTACACTTTTAAAGAAAGGTTCGCCTAATATGGTCCACTGGTCTCAGGAATGCCAATGCTCTTTGGATAAGATTAAAACATTGTTTTCAACACCACCTATTTTAGTGTTACCTACTAAAGATAAGACATTTGTTCTTCGTAGTGATGCTTCATCCACTGGGATTGGAGCGGCACTAATGCAAGAGTACTCTGGAACTCTGCATCCTGTAATGTATATTTCCAGAAAACTTAATGCGGCAGAAAGGAATTATTCGGTTTTAGACCGTGAGCTATTAGCTATGGTTTGGTCGATCCTCAAACTACAGCGATTCCTTCTAGGCGCACATTTCATAGTAGAAACCGACCAAAAAGCTCTTACTGCTATACAGAGTAAGAATTTGAAGAGCTCGAGGTCTACTCGATATGCAATTGCTCTTCAACCTTTTCATTTCTCTGTGCGAGCTATTCGTGGATCAGATAATGTGATGGCAGACATTCTGTCAAGATGCCCACATGATTCCACATAACTATTAGGCCTTAGACTTCTTGATATGTCTAGTTTATAATAGTTCCTTTCTATATCAAGATAGATACACATTTGTAATTTAATAATATAATGATTGTATCACTACTTAGCGGTTCATTGATGTTTATTCACCGCTGTGCTTTGATGACTTTTCTTCATAAATCATAAATTTAAGATATCTTATACAAATTATGGTATGAAATTTTTAGGCATTGTGTAATTGCCAGAATTGTATTATACTTTGATGACACCTTCCTGGAAAAATTTACTTGTAGAGAAATAATTTCTCTCAGTTTATGAGATACATTCTCACCAGTCACTCCATAAGTCGACTTAGTCTCATATTAGGCGTTATATTTATTCCTGATATTTTCATCTGCGCATTATTCATGCGTTGTGAGCCTATTGTACGTTGCTCCTAGATGTATTTCAAAAAAAAAATTGTTTCATTTTTTTCCCCCGGGAGGTGTGGTAAGACTGTTACGTGCAGTCTTTGATATCTTACAATATAATACATTTGTATGCTTGTTATGTTCGCAAATATTTTGTAAACAAAATAGATACTTTTTAGTGCTTAAGGAAAAGTCATTATTGAGTTACTTCCCTTGAAAGGAGTGTCGCCACTTTCAATCGAACTCCGCGGATGAATCCAGTTTTACTGCGATTTATTCTTTGTTTGGGTAGAAATAGGTTGTTCTTGCTTCAGTGTATCTATGGCCTGAATTTATGTGTATTGTTTGTCTGGGTAGGACGAGTCTGTCTTATATCTGTATATCTTTGCATGTCTAAGTCGAACTATATGGTCTTTTGTCGTTAGAAAGGTCAAAGGGCTGTTCGGCGGATGTGTCGCTAGAGAGGGGTGTGATTTGGCTTCGTCCTGATGGGGGCTGTGATTTTTGTGTAGCGGCTTGTCGCCGGAAAAAGTGATCTCAGTATTTGTGGGGAAAGTGATAGTCGTCTAGACCTATCGTGTATGCTTTACCCCAGTGTTTATTCTTATTGCCAAGGAATGGCAGAATCATATTTCTGATACCAAGGTAACAAAAGATTCTCCTTATGAACTCTCTTACGAAGCCACCGTTTTTTCGATAGGCACGATTTGTACGTCTGAGAGAATATATTTAACTAGATGAAGATGACATTCATTCCTAGCAGCACTATATCTTGTATGATGAAGTCAATTGTATCATGATAGAATCTACAGAGCTATGAGAACATTTAATGAATGACTAACTTTAATTCAGATTCATTATCTGTATCCAAACGTGAGTGACAGCTCACGAGAGAAGCCCATCTTGTATCCAAATATTTTGTGACTTTCAAGAAGAGAAAGGGATACCCCGTATTATCGCTTGATGAGTCCAGAGATCACTGCTACACATGAGAACCCAGTACTAGCGGTTCAATATGATTATATGAAAAATATGTGCTGAATATTATTTCAAGGAATCTTCGCTAGACGAGGTTAGATCTAGAAGCCATCTTGAATGTTGTTTATAATCTGACGTGCTTTGTCAGTAAACTCAGATGATATATATATATATGGGCAATACTGAGTGCTTGTCTACTGACAGTCCATTATGCTATTATTCTACATGAGTGCCCATGTATCATTGCAAGACCATTTATCCACTGTACTATGATGTATTATGCCAACCTGTGATTTGTCACTATTCGTGCTGTCGAGTGTGTACGTCCAATTAAACTGTAGCAAAGGTACACAGTCGTTGGTGTCGATAACTTCCAGCCATACATGAGTGTGAGAAAAAGACCATTTGTCAACACCACGAACTCTTCTTATCATTCGCATATTATACTCACAATCTATGTCTACACACCACTGCGTAGGTCGAGTTGACATTCCATACTCAAACCACAAGCAACACAACAACACAGCATGTAGCTCTGGTGATGTTCTAGTGAGCTTATATTTATCAACTGATAATGAGCAAAGAAAATAGAGTTATCAAAAAGAGACTTTATCACCCACATGTTACTTTAAGCATTAAATTAAAGGCATACGACATTAGAACGGTTATATAACAGCATACAATGACATTACCCAATCATATTTAAAATAAAGTACTTGTTTTTTTAAAACAAACAAGAACGTAATGAAAATAAGAAAAGAAAACAACAAAAGCACACAAAAAAATAAAAAATAAAATAAATAAACAAATCCAAAACATCTATACAGTAAATCAGACAATAATTCGAGTATGATCACATTAGGGTAGTACAGAATCAGAACTCCTGGAAATATTTGAACAGAGAAGCTGAAGACAGACATGAACATGGTGAAGGAGACATGGAAAGGCCTTGAGCTGATTGCTCTGGATAGGAAGACTTGGCGTAAGGTTGTTGAAAGCCTATGCTCCTTGGGGAGATGAAATGTTAAGGAATGAATGAATGAAAGAGACTCAACTTCACTTGCGAACACATTCCAGAACAATAATCATGTAAACTTATCATACCATGCGTACATAGTAATAATAAACCATTTAATCACGTGACCTCATCATGTAATACAAACTTCCACAGAAACCATTGCTGCATGTGAAGGGTAGGCATAAGCTTTTTGTAAGAGGAACAGCTTCATGTTCCACAAGGAGTGCAAAGGAACATGATGATGATCCAATAAAGTGACTTCTTCATACTTTACCCATAAAATATACACACCATCATCATGTGATATGATCCCGTTACACGCCCATTGAGGCATAGTGGGAATATGGTCTTAGGCCCATATTTTCTTGACCATCGGCACACTAGGGATAATGTGGTCAGCATCACACCGGCCGCCTTAACCTTCCCATAGTTGCCCTGGTACCAAATTCATGACGCTGGGTCGACCCCGGAGCAGCTTGCAGTCTAAAAAAATCCCACCTCAACTGGGGATCGAACCATGGACCACCGAACTAGGAAGCCAGTGCACTAACCACTGTGCTACCGCGGCAATCATGTGATAGTTAGGGTAATTTTTTTTTACATAGACTATAATCACGTGCAACCTCTTGGCACTGCGCAGATAAAGAGGTTGACTGCCTTGCCAACTGTGGAGCCTTCCCCATTTACGACTACCCTGTTACCTCATTAAGACTATGGTTATTTTTAAATAAACTACAGTATAGTCACCTGCAACCTTTGGCAGTCCACGGACATGAGATTAACTATCTCGCCAACTGTGGAACCCTTCTTTGCATAACTGGATATGGTCAGTGCCTTCACATGAAGAAGTAACAGTAAAATGTATAAATTATGGCAAACCTGATTAACATGTGAGCATGCTTTTTTCATGTTTAACTCATCATTATCATCTTCGCCATCATATTCATAATCATCGTTATCATCATAATCATCATCATCGTTATCATCATAATCATCATCGTTATCATCATAATCATCATCATCTATTTTCCTCCTTATGGTGCATGAATCCACTGCTGCAGATGGCCGCCTGGAGAACGTCTGTCAAGGAACAAACTCTTGTAGCAGTGGTTTCTTTATCAATTTGTTAATCTCCCCTTAATTACCTTTTATGACATGCCTGATGGAGTAGTGGTCATGTCCTTTCTTTGTAATACTCAGAGAACCGTGAGAACTACACATGACCATTTTAACTTGAGAACAGCATATTCTGTGTATTCATATCTGGTAGTACTTCTTTCTGTCCTTTCTTTGTAATACTCAGAGAACCGTGATAACTACACAGGGCCATTTTAACTTGAGAACAGTATATTCTGTATATTCATATCTGGTAGTACTTCTTTCTGTCCTTTCTTTGTAATACTCAGAGAACCGTGAGAACTACACAGGGCCATTTTAACTTGAGAACAGTATATTCTGTGTATTCATATCCGGTAGTACTTCTTTCTGTCATTTCTTTGTAATACTCAGAGAACCGTGAGAACTACACACGACCATTTTAACTTGAGAACAGGATATTCTGTGTATTCATATCTAGTAGTACTTCTTCCTGTCTTAATCTAAATAAAATCTTAATCCTGTTGCGTACAGGGCAAGAATTTATTGTAATTGCAAAGAGGTGTGGTTCGAAGCATTCAGTACACGTGGGACTTCATGCAAGGGACAGAACTAAGACTATTGATCAGATCATAACTTTCAAATATCATCATATATTGTAACTTCTCATTACCATCTTTTGGACCTATAGGGGGGACCAGTGAGGCCAAAAGGCCTGGGCCATTCCTTACAGGGCAAAGGGGTCTCACTTCAGCCAAGGACGCATGATTCTTTATGCCATGTTTACATTAAAATTATTTTTAAACTTCTGTATATCCCCATTACAATCATCAATACCACCATCACCACTAATATTACCACCACTTCTACTATCACCACGATCTACCACAATCACCACCAAGACAACCACCTTCATCATGACCAACACCACTACCCCCACCACTACCATCACCATGACCACCATCACCACCACTTTTTTCCACGTGTAACAATAGCTGTCCTCTTCAGCTCTGCCCATGAGGTCCGACTTTCTCCTCTCCCCTTGTGACAAAATGGACGACTTCTTCACGATCACGGTTTCGCTCCTACAGGATCAGGGACATATTTTGTACTGATGTTTATTTGTGTACTTTTAAAAGTACCAATTTCTTCTCATTATCGGCTAAGGAGCAAGTAGTTTGTATGTTCAAACATTTGTGACCGTTACGTGTCTTTTATATTGATAATATTAATATTTAGTGACAGGATGGTTCCTGTGGCCAAGATCACTTCTAGGGTAGTAGACGTATCAGACACCGAAACAAGCCAACATCAATCAGAATTATTTGAGCCACAACGGACGAAGTGGACAGTATACACTTTTATTAAGACTGTGACACTGCTCCAAATTTAATACAGTTCAGGCCAATATACAATGGCATATAATATGCAGTCGTCGATATAACTTTAGGCAGTCCGTTCATGTCTGGAACGCTGTCCTTTTCATTCTCAATATTTTAAAAATATGTTCACACTCGACATTGAGAAGATATACTCCCTGTACATGCAGATAACTAGATACACCTCACAGAAGATCTTGATGCATTAGTAATGAAATAACTCTGTGATAGATACTTCAGTTTAGGAGTTCAAACACATGCGTCCACTCGCCATGACACACAATGGTAGAAGGCTAGCAGACAATCTCCTCACTTCTGCCTTTTCAGTTTCACGTCTGCCAAACAACCATATCGGCATGACGTCACTTCCTGTGCTAATAAATGACTCCGTATAAAATAAACAAACAAGGAGCCCTGTCGAGCTACGTAATTATACCGACACAGTTGTTATGAATATAATCATAACACTACCCCCCCCCCCCCCCGCAAAAATAATGGACACAAAGTTTTCATTATTCCCGTGGTGTGAGTATAACATCACCAGAGTGAAATATGGTAACATCAAATTTCATTGTAAGTAAGAAATAGCATAGCACCCAGGTTTCTGCCATAGGATAGACAATTTAACACTAAAAGTGTGGTCCATGGTTAATACTAAAGCCAATGTCTATTTCGGACAAATTCCTTGTTAACAGCAATGTGAAGTCGCCATTACTAATAGTACACAACATATTAAAAAATGATGGTTGCAATACATGCACTCACATACCTTACACCGTCCAATAACACCTATCAGTCAAGTCCAGTATCAGTTGTCAATTAATTAACTTATTGATCAACAGCAATAATGCAAAGCATTAAAGAATAAACAAATATGTAACTCGTAAATCGATGAAATGAGGCAGAGAATCATATTAGTAAAGTGAATGAATGCAACATCGTACGCTAAAAGATTAAAGTCATGTGTACATCTGAAATAATTGTCAGAAAAAGTGTATTGTGGTGCCAATAAAAAAAAATGTTATCTTGCACCTAACGAAGTTGTGTGACCAATCAGGTAAGAATAAGCTGATGTATGGTACGAATTGACAATAGTATTGAGAACTCTCAAAATGTTCACTCAATAATTAGTGGGAGTGTATTAATGCCATGTGTCAAAGATAGAATCTTATCCCGCAAATTAAAATTAATTAACAGCTAACTAAAGCACTGTAGTAAAAGTCGTAGTGTAATAGTATTATACACACTAGTAGAATAATAAACAACTAAAGTCCAGCGAAAATATTTATATTGAAGCACAAAGTTCATGTCCATGATTCTCTGCTACATTATCGTATAAATTGCTTTACAAGTTCACTTTAAGTACGAATGTTCAATGTCCAACCGGATAGAGACGACAAAAGGCACGAAATGATTATTATATTTACGTCCCTTTGACCATGCGAAGCATCCTTGAGTTAAGTCCCTTAATCTTTAGATGCAGTTCCAATAACAGAATAAATCAAGATTCTGCATTCAAAATATCCAAATGTCACGTTATTCGTAGATCATCAATGAATGTGTGTGTTTTTGCACATAAACCAAGTATGACAACTGTTACTAAGGTTCAAGACATCCACGTAATGAGCTGAGTAAATTGAGGTACAACTTGAAATTGGCGATATCAGTATTCATCATCATCAGGTGTCGAGTGAACCGATCAATACCTGTAAGTACTGTCAAAAGAGTCATTGAGCGATTTCCTTCAATTTCCGATGAAAAAAAATTACGATAGTGCTCAGCCTTGGCATTCACCACAGAGTTTTTGTATATTTTATCTTTGCACAGCAGTAATAAATCAGGAAATTCCTGTCAGCATCAGTATTGTCAGCAAAATACGTTGATATATAGTGCAATGTACCGATGTACACGTGAAGAAGTCAGTTAATAGGTGTGCTGTAGCCTCACAAGGTATTTGCATTTGCCGTGTTGTTAGTTGCCACTGAGTCTTTTACACAACGTGATAACACATCCGCAACCACGGTTTGACTGCCCTTGATCGCATGAATGTCATATTCGTAGGTTTGGAACGCAAGTGATGCTCTTGCAGCCTTCTCATTACGAAACTTCGCCGTTTTCAGTAGGACAAGGCCCGCTGATCTGTCCCCAATACAAATTTTGCACCAATGAGGTAGCGTTGTAGTTTAGAAAAAAAATATACCAAAGCGAGCAACTCTCGCTCTACTATAGGGTATTTTTGTTCCGTGAGAGTCAATTTACGACTGACATACAGAATTGGATGTAGACAATCATCGAATTCCTGCATGAGTGTAGACCCTATTTCCGATCCAGAGGCGTCGACTCTAAGGATAAAAGGGAATCGAGTGTCACGCAGTCTTAAAATTGGTGATTTTGAAAAGATTGCTTTTAATAAATCTAATGATACATCACCTGAATGTGACCAAACAATCTTATTTGGAGAGTTCTTTCTTAATAACGAAGACAGTACTGAAGTAATTTCTGAAATGTTAGGTAAGAATTTCCGGTAATTTCCTATCTTTCGTACCTTTTTGCTCTGCAGTGAATATGTATAGTCAAGTGTTGTTTCGTAGCGCTTTGGATTAGGATTAGGGTTAGAATTAGGGTTAGGATTAGGGTTAGTATTAGGGTTAGGATTAGGGTTTGTGTTAGGGTTAGTGTTAACCATAATACTAACTCTAATTCTAACCCTAATCCTAACCCTAAGCGCTACGAAACAACACCTAACGACATATATTCACTGTGGAGCAAAAAGGTACGAAAGATAGGAAATTACCGAATTTCCTATAGAATCCGACTAGACCTAAAAGACTGCGAACCTGTTTTTTTGTCTTAGGAATTTCTAGATTCAAGATCCTAGAGATAGTGGAATCCTCATGCTTAAGAAAACCGCCTCCTTCTTTATGACCAAGAAAAGAAATTTCTGTAAATCCTATTTTAGTTTTCGAAGGTCTAGCAGGAAGATGATGGAGACGAAGAGTAGTCAACAAAGACAGAATTCCAAGAACATGTTCTTCCCAAAAGACAAATATCATCAATATAGGTAATTATTTTATCACGATTAGAGAAAATTTTTCGCATCATACGAACAAACGTCGCAGGAGCGTTAACGAGAACAAAAAACATAAAATTAAATTGGAAAAATCCCAAAGGTTTTTTTTCCCTCTAACCAGCGGCACTCGAGCTTTCCAGCTCTTTTGGCCCAATGACATGTCCCAAAGGTGTAGCGAACGTAGTATAAGGTTTTGCTCTGTCCGACAAGGGGACTTGCCAATAACCTTTAGACAATTCAAATTTTCTGAAAAAGAGTAGCTGTAGATAGTCTACCCAATAGAGAATCTAACAAAGGCAGAGGTTCTGCGTCAAAAATTGTTAAAGCATTTAAACGTCTGATATCAATGCAAATCCGAATGGATTTGTCTTTCTTTCTAACCAGCACCACAGGAAAACTATATGGAGATTGAGAAGGAGAAATTTGGTTTAATTTTATCATATCATTTATTTCTTCATGTACTTGTGATTGAAAATGTACAGGGATAGGATAAGGTTTCAGCTTGATTGGTCTGAAATCAGTAAGAAGAATACCATGTTCAATAACATTTGTACGCCCAGGAATATCCGTGAGCACGCCAGGAAAAGATTGCAGTAACAACGAAATCTGATCTTTTTGATATGAAGCAAGAGTTGGCGAAATAGAAATATCCCTCCAACTCTCAGTAGACGAAAGTTGTAAAGTAGGTAGAGATAAAAGAGGTTCAGAACTATCAGGTAATTCAGATAACTCCTCCTGTATGACAGCTAAGGAAGAGCGACGATCAATGGGTTCGTCGATAGCCACAAAGACTGGTTTAAGATGTGGAGGACGAGAGTGAAATTGTTGCAGCATGTTGATGTGAAAGGTGTTTTCCTTTCCTTTAATAGATATAATGTAGTCAACATCTGACAATCTTTCAAGTACAGTATATGATGCTCGCCAAGATACAAGTAATTTATTGTCTTTATTGGGTAACAATACATAGGCCTCATCACCCGGCCATAATTGGCGCAGTTGTCTGTTTTGATTAACAAACAATCTTGCCTTAAGTTTAACTTTTTCTGATGCTTCTACAGCAATCTGGCATGCGTCGATAATTTTCTTTCTCAAGTTAACTACGTATTGGTAAGAGGTTTGAACATCCTCATGCATGTCAGCTCCAACCAATAACTATTTTAGAATGGACATAGGTCCTCTTGGCTTGGCACCGAAGACTAATTCAAACGGCGCAAATCCAGTATGTTCGTTAGGTATTTCCCGATAAGCGAACAATACCGCTGGGAGTACTCTTTTCCAATCCTGCGGGTATTTCGCAGTTACCTTGCCTAGCATTTGTTTAAGGCAGCGGTTGAGCCTTTCTATTTTCCCGTTTGAAATGGGGTGATATATGCTACTAAGAACCAACGGGCTGATCACCCGTTTCCCAGTCACTTCGATTACGGAAACAACAGCAAATGGATTGATTTGCCGTTGCCCTAAAGACGCCAATAGGTGTGATGGGAAACAATGGCAAAGAAAACCTATCTGCTGTTGCCCTAAGACGCCACTAGGCGTAATGGCCACTGACTGCTTTGACGGTCGGTGGCTAAGGACGGAAGAAGAAGAAGAATGCTACTAGGAGATCGATTTATCTCTAACTCTCTCATAACCTGAGTCATAACGTCAGAAATAAACTGAGTTCCCCGATCCGATAATATGTTGTCGGGAAAACCCAATCGACTGAAAATTAAAAATAATGCGTCAGTAACATCCGTAGTGGATATTGTTTTCAGAGGAATAGACTCTGGCCAGCGCGTGCACATATCAATGCATGTCAGTATATAACGATGACCTCTAGCTGACGTGACTGGTAGTGGACCAATAATTGCCATTTTTGCGAAAGGACGCAATGATATGTCAGACGCTTGGATAGGCGCATTATGCTTAGGGCGTTTAGCTGCCACATCTTGGCAAATTTTGCACGTGCGACAACAGATTTTCACATCTCTTGTCACCCCAGGCCAAAAGAAATGAGACAAAACCCTCTGTTTTGTCCTGGCAATCCCAAAATGTCCTGCACAATTAACATCATGAGCATGCCGTAAAACAAATGGGCGGAAACTAGTAGGTACCATAGTTTGTTTTTTTACTGACATGGAATCTTGGAAATTCCGAATCAAGATCCCATTCTTTATTGTGTACCAGTGTGCAGAATTATCATTAAATACCACATAATCAGTGACGTCACTTCCTGTATTAATAAATGACTCCGTAAACAAACAAGAAGACTGTTACGTGCAGTCTTTGATATCTTACAATATAATACATAGGTAATTTTTTAGTGCTTAAGGGAAAGTCATTATTGAGTTACTTCCCTTGAAAGTTGTGCCGTCTCTTCGATCAAACTCCGCGGATGAATCCATTATTTCTGCGATTTATTCTTTGTTTGGGTAGTAATAGATTGTTCTTGCTTCAGAATATCTATGGCCTGAATTTATGTGTATTGTTTGTCTGAGTAGGACGAGTCTGTCTTATATCTGTATATCTTTACATATCTAAGTCGAACTATATGTTCTGTTGTCTCTAGGGAGGTCAAAGGCTATTCGGCGGATGTGTCGCTAGAGTGTGGTGTGATTTGGCTTCGTCCTGATAGGGACTGTGTTGTCTATGTCGGCCTGTCGCCGGGGAAAAAGTGATCTCACGAGTGAAGCCATCTTGGATCCAAACATGTAGTGACTTTCAAGAAGAGAAAAGGGGATGCCCGTATTATCGCTTGTTTAGTCCAGAGATCACTGCTACACATGAGAACCCTTTATCAGCGGTTCAATATTATTATATGAAGAAAATATGTTCTGAACATTATGTGGGAGAATCGTCGCTAAACGAGATTAGGTTTAGAAGCCATCTGAAATATTGTTTATAAGCTGACGTGCTCAGTCAGTGAAGTCAGATGATATATATGTATGGGCGATACTGAGGGCTTGGCTACTGACAGTCCATTATAATATTAATCTACATGAGTGCCCATGTAACATAACATTGCAAGACCATTTATCCACTGTACTATGATGTATTATGCCAACCTGTGATTTGTCACTATCTGTGCTGTCGAGTGTGTACGTCCAATTAAACTTTAGTAAAGGTACACAGTCGTTGGTGTCGATGACTTCCAGCCATACATGAGTGTGAGAAAAGAACATTTTTTGTCAACACCACGAACCTTTATTATCATTCGCACATTATACACTCAATCCATGTCTACACACCACTGCGTAGGTCAAGTTGACATTCCATACACTACAGTGGAGCAAACAACACCATAGAGATCTTATCAACTGATGATGATGATGTCTGCTTCCATCCACTTATATTTATCCTTTTGGTGGATATCATTAACGGGAATAAAATATTCAACTTTATCAATTTTATCAGAGCCCTGTCGAGCTACCTAATTATACCGACACAATCGTTATGAATTTTAATCATAACAGTGACACTCCTTGCAGATAATGTTTATACCAGCCTGCGAGAAACAACTAGGTAAGATGAGCGCCGGCGTGTTTAGATTAAACCGCTTATAAGCGACTCGTTTGTTAACAAGCTGGGCAAACACGGAGTTTTGCGTACTCATACGACAGATAACGAGATTACTGTCTGTGTGACACATGTGGGCAGACAAGTGTGACATAATCGCTTCCGGGCAGACTTGTTATGACAAAATTACTTTCTAATAAAGTCATAAGTATTACAGCTTACACATGTTGTCATGTGAGTTCCCCGATTTGTCTGTAAGTTTGTACACAAGGGCATCGGACATCATATTACCATAAACGGGAGAGTTGACCTCTGCCTTACGTTGTAATATTTCTATATCACACCCTATCTGCATGATTTGAAATGATTGGATCTTTCTGATTAGATTCATAACAACAATGCGTGGGAAGATAGGAATATAGTCTGACCATTTCGCAGTTTTATTTCACTGTGAATTTCACGCTCGCCAAGACAACATCAGACCTCGCCACAGTGAAGACTAGATTCATAATTCATTTTTTTTAACCGGACCTTTTATTGGAGAACCAAATAAGACTTACAAAGCACAGGAAATCTCTACATTTTAATAAGGAATACCGGGACTAGGCAATTACAGACACACACAGAGAGGGAATCTATTGTCAAATTAAAGACACACCAGACGCGTGTAAGAGACCGACTCGTCTCTTTTATTCATCTGATCAACAAGTCTGTGAGTCAGGATTGGCGTAAGTTGTGATCTACATTTCATATTTTATTACTAATATGTGAACTAACATATACAGGGTGTCCATAAAAGATTGTACCCTTTTCAAAAAATGTATTCTCGGCCGCATGATGTGGTACGAGGAAGCTTTCTATCACAAAAGTAAGATAATCTCTGCAAGTTTTTAAGCATACCATAAAAGAATGTACCTATTTCTTTTTTTTTTCACTTACTTGGCCAGTGTGTGGAGAGATATGAAACAATTGCAGGTTGCAACTCAACTGCGAACGTTTCACTTAAAATACCCGCCGTGCGCATGTGAAGGGTGCACATATTGAGTCATTATAAGGTGTGCTTAAAAACTTGCAGAGACTATCTTACTTTTGTGATAGAAAGCATCCTCGTACCACGTCATGGGGCCGAGAATAAATTTTTTGAAAAGGGTACAATCTTTTATGGACACCCTGTATATGTATATATTACCATGTGAAGTTTAATGTGTGAAACTCGCTATTGGATGTCAAAGTCATTTGAGGCTGGCAACCTCAGCGTATAGAATGATGATTCATGAACCACCACTGCACGGGCTGGTGATTGCTTTATTGATAGTTTCGTAAAGAGAACTAAAAACATAAAGTAGTTCCAGGTTCCCTATGGAACAGGGAGGGAAAGATGAAAGAAATGATGTACATTCGAAATATAATACTTACATTTTCAAAGCAGTGTAAATGTCCCTATAAACATAGTTACTTTAAACTTAATGTAAGTTTTCAAGGTTTAAACCAGTGTAAATGTCTATGTGAAAATATTCATTTTAGGATACCTTTTTATAGATGGCATTTATAAGCGCTGTCTTAACTTGAAGAGCCATGAGACCACTTCTTTGCATGCAGTGTGTGAACAGCACAGACCTCATAAGCCCTATCAACATTAGAGCAAGGCTGAGGATGTAGGCTTGCCAGACCTTCTCTTCATCCGGATACTGGAGTTTATCGATAAGGGCGCTGAAAATAATACGTTTTTTTATTTTAAATTTGATGACAGTTAGTCAATGATGTTTTATTTGGCAGTCAATCACTAAATAAGTAAATCAATAAATAAGTCAATCAATCAATCCATCCATTCAAAAATTACCCAACCACCAACCCAGGAGTCTCTGATGAGTCATAGAAAGAATATGACTTATTGCACCCTCAGGCATGTCGACTAGTATCGGTTTGTGCATGAGGCTGGCAACCTAATTGTGTAGAACAAATTGTTAAAGAAAACAAAACTGCAAGGGAACATCAATGCTTCGTTCAAGCTTCTTGCAAGGGAACATCAATGCTTCGTTCAAGCTTCTTACAAGGGAACATCAATGCTTCGTTCAAGCTTCTTACAAGGGAACATCAATGCTTCGTTCAAGCTTTCTACAAGGGAACATTAACGCTTCGTTCAAGCTTCTTGCAAGGGAACATCAATGTTTCGTTCAAGCTTCTTGCAAGGGAACATCAATGTTTCGTTCAAGCTTCTTGCAAGGGAACATAAATGCCTCGTTCATACTTCTTACAAGGGAACATCAATGCTTCGTTCAAGCTTCTTACAAGGGAACATCAATGCTTCGTTCAAGCTTCTTGCAAGGAAACATCAATGCTTCGTTCAAGCTTCTTGCAAAGGAACATCAATGCTTCGTTCAAGCTTCTGTAAAGGGAACATCAATGCTTCTTTCAAGCTTCTTGCAGGGAACATTGTCACGTATGAAAATAGAAGCTACCCTACCCTTGAATCTCACCAGGAGCCCCTTAAATTTTGTTGTAATTTTATCGCCAACGTGGAATCCCCACGCGTGCTAATTAGTATGCATTATCACACGTGGAATTCCCACGCGTGTTAATTTGTATGCAATAAGTTATCATGCGGGCAGCCTCGTCATCCGCTTTGTCTTATTTTTAGTTTAGCTACGCCTACTGTCTTATCTTTCGAGCTATTAAAATCAAGCTATTTCTCGTTCTCTTCCTGCCACCCCTTCAAGGAGGCGTCGCCAGAGCGGCCAGCGGTCAGCTATTAAAGACTTGTAGTCCCTTAGAACGAAGCAACGTTTTAACACCTCCGAAAGAATTTATTTTCTTAAGTTACTACTAATATAACATATTCTCTCTTTCTTTTATTTATGTCTCACCCAATATGGAAAAGCCCACGGGATAGTTAAATTAAGGACATACCCTTTACTCATCCTGACTACTCCCCACTCCCATTGTTAAATCATTTGTTTGATCTTTTGGGTAAACAACCTCGGGTTTGGATCATTCCTAGTTTTCCATATACCAGAGGGAGGGTCTATGAGAGTATATTTTATTTTATTTCTCTGATGTAACATAAATTCACGGATGTAATGATAACGATGTTTTTTTAAATCTATTTTTTATAACGATATAATAAACTTACTAAACCTTAAGTTATTGGTATTGGTCAAAACCTCCCGTGTTTTATATATATATATATATATATATATATATATATATATATATATATATATATATATATATATATATATATATATATATATATATATATATATATATATATATATATATATATTTGTGTGACCCATAGTTTACCTGTCTGTGTCTACGTATGTACGTATTTCTGTCACAGCAATTGTTTGTGTGTGCGTACGTGAGGGTAGTGTAATTTGAATCAGTATCAAGTGAGAAAACACGTCTCCATTAAAGCGTGTCGTACTAGATAGGTTGGATTGGGCAATTTTCTCAATCCAAGACAGTGTTTTCTCTTACACAGTTCTCCTCGTAAACAGGACTATTTCTCACACCCTTTCTCTCACATAGCTCTCACCATATCACCTCTGCTCGAATGGGACCATAAATGTATTAGGCCTATCTATAAAAAATTACGACAATAATGTGTTGCTCGCCGGGATTCTGAGCCAGGTCTAGTAATTGACTAGCGTCTGTTACGGTACCTTATCTGAATTTTCATTTAGATAGAGTGTGTTGTGTGATCGTCTTGTGAGATAAGGAAATAAAAATTTTTTATCCCCCTAGACAAACGATCTTAGTTACAGGGTGTTTTGACCATACACAATTATAGGTTTGTTTTTTCCACAGCATTATAGAATTATTTTCAACTTGTTTATAATAACATCTCTGTCAGATATATGGGATATGAGGAGATTTTGTGCAAAACCGTTGGATCGCGTGATTGTTTATCAATCACTAAGGGTTTTTGAAATCAGTAGAGTTGAGATATACTAAGGACCGCGTTCTGACTATATAAATAAGTCTAGTTAATAACGTCCCTCCTCTAAACTGACTTCGGCGGGCGAGCTTTGTGGTGGAGATTTAATTTTTTAGGGAAAATTTTTTTTTCTCCTTAGATTTAAAAAAATAAATATAAAAATAATAAATATATATATATATATATATATATATATATATATATATATATATATATATATATATATATATATATATATATATATATATATATATATATATATATATATATATATATATATATATATATACATATATATATATATATATATATATATATATATATATATATATTTTTTTTTTTTTTTCTCTACCGATAGTAATTGTAGATTTTTTCTAGTTGTTAGCCGAGCTACCATTTAGTGTCGCATAGTCAACTGCATCAGGAGCCTTAATTGCCAGATAATAGCAGCGAGAGGTTAGCAAATTAATAACTGTAGGAGGTATCTCAGGTAATTTATACTTTGGTGTTTTTCTCGTAAGCGGCTTAGAGGTTTTTTCTCTCCTTCTTTTCTTCTTCTTTACTCGACTTAGTAGCGCTCAGTTCTTTGACATTGCTCAGCGTGTTAAACTTATGGCGATGCTAAGAGAGGAATTAAAAGAGTCAGGATTGCAAGGAGAATAAGCGACCACGTTTGTCAACAAAGAACTTGACAGATATGACGAGAAGGAAGCACACGATAGAGCAGAGAGGAAGGAAGCACAAGAGAGAGCAGAAGCTAGGGAGAAGGAAGCACAAGAGAGAGCAGAAGCTAGGTCGAAAGAAGTGGAAGATCGTCAATTGGAACAGAAGAAAATTGAGACAGAGATGGAAGTCCGCAGGGCAAACGAGAGAGATAGGGAGAGACAGCATGAATAGGCACTTAAGACTCTAGAAGTCCAAAGTCGGGGTGCTTCTACTTCCAATAATGGAGAGCCGTCTGAAGACCCCAGTCTCAGTTAACGGATCTATCCAGCACTCAATCTTCCCAATTAACAGCATTGCCTTTTGCCTTAGAATCTTTCCCGAGCCCCAACGAGAAAATTGACACTTTCCTATAGAAATTTGAGAAAATGGCGAATCTGAATGTGTTAAAGAGTTCCCGGTGGTGCCTAAAACTTTCACAGGCCCTAAAAGGTACCGCTTATGATGTCTACGTGAAGCTGGGAAGCAGCCAAGATGACTACGACACTTAAAAGAAGGTTTTACTGGAGCGTTTCGAAATGACCGCTCGCAAATTTCTGCAAATGTTCAGAAACAGCAGAAATGAGAGCACGGAGACATTTCCGCAGTTCTCTTCACGTCTGACGGGCTATTTGACAAAGTGCCTGGAATTGTCAGAACTTCCTCTTTCGTATGAGGGAATTCTGGAACTTGTTCTTGTAGAACAAATAAAAACAACTCTGTCGAACGAGACCCGTAGACTTCTGGCTGAGCAGGGCGCAGTTAAGTTGGAGGACATCCTCAATAAAGCGGAACGTTATGTAAATGCAATGGCCGAACTTCCCAGCACAAAAAGCAAACCAACAGATGAGCCATCTCGAAAACATAATCTAGAACAGTCATCCCTTTCTTCCAATTCTTCTCAGCACTATAACCAACGAGAAACCAAACCCAGAGACCTCCCCAAGAAAAATCGAAATTCTACAAAACTCGGTATCCCACCAACAACAACAATCCTGATCAACCCACCAGGCCTACATGGCAGCGCGGCCACCAAGGTCAAGGCAAGGGAAAGACCCCTACAGCAGGGACGTCTGATCAGGGCAAGCACAACGGGCCAAATCGCATCGGATGCTTGCAAACAGTCTCGCGAAGAAGAGTCAATGTCAGTGATTCTCAACCTGAGGGGGAGAGACCCTAAACGCGAGGAACTGTTATTTTGAACGGTACCTCAACAGCTTTTCTTTTTGACACTGGATTATCTTTTGACTGTATTGTCGCCAGGCACCTAGTCAAACCCGGTCAGGAGACAGAGGACACCGTCAAACTAAGTGGAGTTTTTAAGATTGATGCACCCAGGACGCTTCCTATCGCACTGGTAGAAATACACTCTGATTTTGTCAGAGGTGTTATTAAAGCGGCCATTATGGATGATCCTATCTACCCAGTTATCCTGGGATGTCGATATGTGTTGGTTGGGAGACCAAAAGAACCGATTGTGGCAGCGGTAACCACAAGAGGGCAAACCAAGAAGGAATGGGAGCCTGCGCCAAATTTGTTACCGAATGAACTAAAGGTGGCGCAACAAAAGGACCCTACTCTGGAGCCCTGCTTTAGAAAACTGCCCATGGCTAAGGACCCCAGACACCACGGAGACATCTTTTCGAAGGATGGCGTATTGTATCGTAGAACGGGCGACCCTGATACAGGGAATTACCAGCTCCTAGTACCGACGCAGTACAGAAGCCAAAACCTAGAAATTGGGCACTCTCTTCCCTTTAGCGGACATATGGGACAAAACGCCATTATTCAGCGAATAAAAACTCACTATTGGTGGCCAGGAATGAATTCTGAGATTATCAGGTACGTGAAATCCTGCGCCCAGTGCCAACGTGTGGCACCCAAGCACTTGACACCCCGTCCCCATGGGGGAAATGTGAATAGTGGGGAATCCATTCGAACGGGTAGCTGTCGACTTCATTGGACCCTAGAAAGGACCAAAAGAAGGAACAGGTTTATCTTGACCTTAGTCGACACTTGCACTATGTGGGCCGAAGCTATACCGCTAACATGCACGGATTCCAAGCATTGTCGTAGAAGCCCTCGTGCAAATTTTTGCACGGTTGGGATTTCCTCAACAAGTTTTGACAGATAATGGTTCCCAATTCCGTAGCCTGTTAATGGAGGATATCTTTAAGATCTTGAGGGCCAAACACATCTACACCAGTCCCTACCATCCGGCCGGAAATTGGCTCGTGGAGCGTTTTAACAACAGTCTCACCATGATGTTACGTAAGCTGGGACAAGAGAAACCTGAAGATTGAGACCTTTATATATCTGCAGCTTTATTCGCATACAGAGACGTTCCCCAGGCATCTACAGGATTTCTCCCAGCTACTCTTTTATACGGCAGACCTATTAAGGGGCCACTAGAAGCCTTACTTCGGTTCCTGACAGACCAAAAGGCCGACGAGATAGTCGTCTCAGCAAGCAAATATGTATCAGAGCTTAAGGAAAGGTTACAACTAAGATGCGACCTAGCAAAAACCAACCTTAAGAAAGCACGCGCAAAACACGCTCAACGATATAATATAGCTGCGAAAGAGAGAGAACTCCAACCAGGGAGAAAGAGTATCCCTTGCAACAAACGAAATCTTTTAAAGATGTCAAATCTCTCGGAAGCACAACAGACAGAAACCAGGGCGCTACTGAAACAGTACACGGCAGTCTTAAAGGATGTACCTGGTCGAACAAATCTCATAGAATTCGATATGAAATTGACGAACGAGACTCCTGTTCGAACCAGAGTTTACCCCATTCCGTACGCAAAAGCGGATGCACTACGTGGAGAAATAGACAAGCTATGTCAAGCAGAAATTATTAGTGAGTCTACCTCTCCTTACAGTTCGAGTGTAGTACTGTTGCAGAAGCCCAATAAGGAAGTTCGGCTGTGCATAGATTACCGTTTACTTAACACAGTAATGGAATTCCAGCCCGAACCTCTACAGACCGTTTCTGAGTTGTTCACCATGCTTAGCAAGGCAAGAATTTTCTCCAAGATTGACCTGAGTAAAGGTTATTACCAAATACCAGTCAAGGAGGAAGTTAAACCCTTGTTAGCTTTCAGCACCAGTGAAGGACACTACACATTTAATGTGATGGCGTTCGGACTGCGCAACGCACCAGGAGTGTTCACCAGGATGATGAAGAAGTTTTTGAACCTTTGCACAGTCCCCATATCCATAATTTCATGGATGATATCCTAATCGCATCGGAAAACTACGACGAACATATTGCCACGGTTGCTATGCTCCTCAGGAGACTACAGGAAATTGGTCTCACAGCCAGACTTTGCAAATGTCTCATCGGGATTGATAAGCTAGAATTCCTGGGGCATACTATTTCTCAAGGCTGCATGTGGCCTGTTACCAAAAATATTGAGAAAATAGTTGCAGCTAAAAGGTCCCGAACGAAGAAAGACACTCGTTCTTTCCTATCACTGTGCGCTTTCTATCAAACATTTATCCGAAATTTCAACGGGCTAACGGCACCCCTTACTGACAAAAGGGCGACCTGACAGGGTTATTTGGGATTCCAAGTGCGAACAAGCATACGTCACTTTAAAAGGACAATTGTCCGGATACCCCATTTTGAGGCTACCTGACCTCAAGAAACCTTTTATATTGCGGGTCGACGCTTCGGGTCAGGGCATCGGGTCAACTCTGCTTCAAGCAGATGACACCGATCCGAATCTGTTATTCCCAGTTGCGTATGGCAGTCGTAAATTGAATACGGCAGAACGTAACTATTCCACAGTTGAAAGAGAATGTCTTGCACTAATTCAGGGCATAAAAAGGCACCATGAATATCTTTACGGAACATCATTCACGGTGCAAATAGACCGCGCTCTGTGTCGTGAAACGAGTGTAACCCACTACTTTGTTAATCACTATGTCGAGATACAGATTTGCTTCAACCAATCAACGAGCACCGTTCAGCAGTCTCTGAGACAGAATAAATTAACGGCCATCATGTTCACGCAAGATGGCGGATTAAAACTGAATAAAATTAGGCTGTACGAGCAAAAGACGCAACCGGAGGAAACCAATCAGCTTGCTCCGCCAGGAACCAACCAAAAGCCTTGCTTAAGAATTCACCTACCTATATAATCGGGCGAAATGTTATGCTAAGCACGCAACCAGACACGAAGCCAGAGATACCGACTGACTGAAGAGGAGAGAAGCTGTCACGATTTATTGCTTACCTGAGGGCATCGACCTGCAGCCTACTTCACTAGTCGAGTCAAACTGGCCTTTTTAAATCTTGGAGGGTAAATATAAATTTACGATAACCTTTAGGAAAATAGGCCTTCAGCAGGTATATAATGGTGGTATTTGTTGTGTGTCATTATACTACCTACACCTGTATATATATATTTAACATATATTGTTTTAATATGAATATATCAAGTTACTGATTGTATCTTGGGGGAATTAGGTATAATGATTTTATTTCCTAATATGATTGAATAGACGAAGGCTAATAGGACTCATACTTCAACCTATTGTCTCCTATAACTTGTCTATTATCTCAGATAAGACCAACTGCCATATAACCAAAACAGTCCTCGTCTCATATACTCCTATCATAAGAACATAACGGTATTGTTAGGATATATGTTACCAGCTTGTATAGCACTCGTCAGAGAGGGCCTGGTATATTATAGAGGGAAGGAAATGGGTGTATCACCTAAATGTACATATTATTGGATGTCTTGAATTTATATTATGGGATGTATTCATGTATTGAATGTATTCATGTATTGAATTTATATTATTGATGCATTGAATTTATATTATTGACTGTATCCATGTATTAGTTTATCAGAAAGAATGCTTTGCAAGTAGACACCTGTCTTGTCTCGCTATTGCTAAATCATACTGAGCCATGTTGTCATTCATCCTACATGCAAACACTGAGGCACACGCTCATTTCATCCACATTAGAAATAGGTGGGCTTGAGGACAGAAATTAGCCCCTATTTTTGCTTTGTTACAGGTTTATTCCTGTCCTAAAAACTGAGGTCGTATGTTCGAGTCAATCCCGCTGCCTGGAACTTCGCAGGAGCACAGTGATGAGAAAGTGAAATTAGCATAGCAAGAGACAAAATTAACAGCATAGCTGATAAGTGTTATATCCTTAATTAACAGCACAGCTGATATAATTTTTTTGTTCCTATAATTGGAAAACTTGTTGTAAAATATTTATATATATATAAAATAAATATTTGTAAATCACATGTAAACTTACAATTCCATTACATTCCATTTTTCAACATTCACCCTTCAGCACAAGAGTAGATAGTGTATATACTAAATAAATAAGAAGGAAATTGTATTTGAACGACTTGTCAATTTTATCAGTGTTAAGTAAAATCTGTTTCCTTGGTTTTTTAATATCACAGTTAGTTACACAGCGGAGGTGGCGCTTTATGTCGGTCTCCTCTCTACTATTGTTTTGAGATCAAAACATTCACAGCCGTAACTAATTTGTGATACCAGTAGTCCTCTCAGACACTGGGACTTCACCATTTTCTGCAGAAATTCTATTTCTGTAATTTTCAGTACTATACTGATCCTACAGCCAAATAAAACCTCTCGCCACACTCTGTTAGCTTTTTTTGGCGCAAATAAAGAATTTAACGCAAGATCATGCGCTGGGCCTTGCTTTTAAGCGTGTACTCCTTCAAAGTGGAATATATTCCGGGAAAACAGAATGTCGGGACTGATTTCATGAATCGAAATTGGACCACGAAAGAAGAGGATGAAACTGAACATACCAATCATCCAGAAGCTACCGGTCAGGGCAGCTTCATTGTCATAAAAGAAACATGAAAAATGGCTTCATGTCTTCAATCGGTGACGACTGTCACGTATGAAAATAGAAGCTACCCTCCCCTTGAATCTCACCAGAGGCCCCTTAAATTTTGTTGTAATTTTATCGCCAACGTGGAATCCCCACGCGTGCTAATTAGTATGCATTATCCCACGTGGAATCCCCACGCGTGCTAATTAGTAGGCATTATCCCACGTGGAATTCCCACGGGTGCTAATTTGTACGCAATAAGTTATCATGCGGGCAGCCTCGTCATCCGCTTTGTCTTAATTTTAGTTTAGCCACACCTACTGTCTGATCTTTCGAGCTATTAAAATCAAGATATTTATCGTTTTCTTCCTGCCACCCCTTCAAGGAGGCGTCGCCAGAGCTGCCAGCGGTCAGCTATTAAAGACTGTTGTAGTCCCTTAGAACGAAGCAACATTTTAACACCTCCGGTTGACACGTTAACGCTAACTGGTCTAAGAGGGTTAGAAATCGCTGCAGGACGAAGACGAACGGGGGAAGTCAGCGGTAGATTGTGGGGGAAATGAGCTTGGACTCGCGGCCCAAAACGAAGAAGTTCCCGAGAATCAAAAGAGGCAAGAAATCTCGCATGTGTCTATTATTTTCCATTTATTTACTATATATTTGCATCGCTTAAAAATGCAGTTATCATTCGCGCCAGAGAGTTGAAGAAGTAACTAGCTCATATATTAGAATTCTACAAGAATTTCTTTGGATCTCTTCTATACGTGGAGTCTGAATTCATTCTGTGTGCTGCGGTAATATATATTGGAGTTTTGAGAGATTTAGTCGTTTAGTTCCTCATTTATTTCATTGGATTTTTTGTGGTAATATAAACCTATTAAATAAACCTATAGCAAAGTTCTCCAGATGTAAATCTAAAAGTAACTATCCGTTATTTCCCGAGTAACCTCAGAAATGAGGTATCTGAGGAAGGTGGTTGAAGTAACAAGAAGAGACATGGTACGCAACCAGACGATACGTCAAGGCCTTAAATCCCACACCCTGCAGACCCAAGTAGAACAGTCCCAACTAAGATGGTTTGGCCATGTCTGCAGAATGGGAGAAGACCGGCCACCAAGACAAGCATGGGAAACAAAGAGCCAAGGATCCAGACACCCAGGACGACCCAGAGTCCGCTGGGAGGACAACATTAGACAATCTTTGAAGGACCGAGGACTAGAATGGAACCAGGCCAGGAGGAAGACAGCTAATAGGATAGTCTGGCGCTCTCTCTTCCAAACCTCTACACCTCACGGTAGAAGGGGAACGACTAAGTAGTAGTAGTATTTCCCGAGTAATAGATTCGTAACATAATTTTAAGACGCTAGATGATCGTTATTGTTTAATAACCATATATTTCTATTTCATCTTGTGTAAATTTTAAGGAATTAACTGTTCATAGCTAGTGGTAAAAGCGATACATTAGCTAGTCACTCGTGTAGTTCTTTTTAATATAAATAATTAAATACCGGAGTGATTTTACAGATCTTACATAAAACGCGGGTGTTAGAATATAATTATAGTAGGATTACCGGTTTTCTCTATTCTCTTTTATACAGGTGATCATACCTTTTCGATCCAACGGTTTTATAGAGATACATGATCAGATGGCTTAAGGCATCCCAATTATATGTTCTTAAACATACAAACATTGGCAGTAAAAATCTGATGTTAGAGACCCTTGTAGGTCCACCTTCTCAACCCATGAGAGCGGTTAAATAATCAGAACACTTCAATGTTAAATTGTGTTAAATGTTAAACTGGAACGGACAATGCCAGAAGATTTTTGTTATCTGATTCATATAAAGTTCCCTGGCCTGATGCGGCAGAACGTACAGCACTAATGTTCTTTAAACAAACCCATATGACAGTTTTTCCATCCATCAAAGTCTACAGAGAGCATTCACGGGTCATATCCGGCTATTTCCTTCCGAGAACAGCCTGGAAGTAACATTCTGCGGTTTGATAATATTTTCACATTTCACTGCGACAGAAACCTAGAAAAAAAAAACTTATCCCAACCCAATACCTGCAGTACGAAGAGGAATACACCCCCCAGGAAAAATTATAATCAACGCACCAATTCAGCGAATCTCCGAGAAAAATAGCAGTTGCCTAGACGGAGTTTTCTGAGGCTGAACTGGACAAACAACAGGACATATAATAGTCTTAAATACATTGTGTTTGATTTAATTCCATGGAACGTATGCAGCGTCGGCAGAGGGGTAAGCCTGTATGTAGTGAGCTCACTGTATGTATGTAGAGAGTGAAACGGAACGAAAGAATTTATTTTCTTAAGTTACTACTAATATAACATATTCTCTCTTTCTTTTATTTATCTCTCACCCAATCTGGAAAAGCCCACGGGATAGTTAAATTAAGGACATACCCTTTACTCATCCTGACTACTCCCCACTCCCATTGTTAAATCATTTGTTTGATCTTTTGGGTAAATATGGTTACTATATATATATATATATATATATATATATATATAATATATATATATATATATATATATATATATATATATATATATATATATATATATATATATATATATATATATATATACTATATATAAATATATATATATATATATATATATATATATAACTTATATATATATATATATATATATATATATATATATATATATATATATATATATATATATATATATATATATATATATATATATATATATATATATATATATATATATATATTTGTGTGACCCATAGTTTACCTGTCTGTGTCTACGTATGTACGTATTTATGTCACAACAATTGTTTGTGTGTGCGTACGTGAGGGTAGTGTAATTTGAATCAGTATCAAGTGAGAAAACACGTCTCCACGAAACCGTGTCGTACTAGATAAGTTGGATTGGGCAATTTTCTCAATCCAAGACAGTATTTTCTCTTACACAGTTCTCCTCGTAAACAGGACTATTTCTCACACCCTTTCTCTCACATAGCTCTCACCATATCACCTCTGCTCGAATGGGACCATAAATGTATTAGGCCTATCTATAAAAATTACGACAAACATCAATGCTTCGTTCAAGCTTCATACAAGGGAACCAGTTGCTGTGGTGACACCATGCTCCATATGGGGCCAAAAGAACATTGATAATGATCATTGTGAAGGAATTTTATGTGCAATTGTTCTGCTCTCATTACCAGGCCCTATGAGAAAAGGGGTGGGTGGGGAGGGGGGGGGTTGCAGCAGTGCCATTTGGTCTGGCCCACACTTCAAGGAGGGGGTTGGGGGAGCTCATCCCAGCCTAAGATGCATTATCCTCCATGCATTTGTTTACATTAAAACATTTTTTAACCCTCCTCCCAAACAATGAAAGGGCCTCCCAGAGTACAATAGTGGTCTTATTTGAGCTCACGGAGGGGCTGCTCATTACAATAAAATATGAATTTATGCTACACTTACATAGGAAAAAAAACACTGCATAGCAACAATCATTAAGGACACAGTTATTATACAGTCTTACTGTACTTCAATATGTTAAAAAAGTATAACCTGTTGCGTACCCTAAAATTACTGGTCCCATGAAAAGAAATATATCGGAGAAGAACTTCAGAAAAAAAGCTGTTAAGGCATGTTTCCATATAAGCCGGATCAAAGGAAAGAGTATGCTGGCATTTTTCCGCCGTACTTCAGGACTTGAGCTCTATGAAAAATTGAGAAAGCCAAATGAGTCACACAAATAATGTGGGAGAAGGAAGGGGGGGCGGGGGAGGGGGGGGAGGTGGGTCGGATGATGTTGATAATTAATAATGAGAAGAAAATGAATTATTTTTAATTACATAAAGGGGACAAATTTAAATAAAGAAAACTTCTGTTACCTCAGTGCTAATTATTTTGAGCTTAAGTTATTATTTTTTTAACATGTTCGAAATTAAAAAAAAATATTTTTTTATTTGTTTATTTTTTTTTTCAACTTTGTCGTCTCTTCATTTCTTCCCCTTTCATCGATGGCTTACAGCAAAATTTTGCTATCTGTATGTGCTTTTTCTTGACACCTGTTCCCTGATGAAGGCCTATTGATGATCATGTACCAAATTGTTTGTCATTATACAAAACTTCTTATTCAAACTTTGTGGTTCCCTATGGAACACGGAGCCACAACTGTTACTCAATCTAGATTTCTTGGTCATCTTTTTTAATTATCTCTGCCGATTATATTCATGCTACCTTGGCTGCCTTTTCCAACAACCTTCTCCAGTTTCTTGTTTTCCGCTTCTGCCTTATTCTCTTTGCCTGTGGGTTTTAGTCAAAGTCGCGCGAAAGCAAGATCGGCCAAAAGCCACCGGGTGTAGAACTGTGGAGGCAGAGATGCTAAAGCATGAACCACAGCTGGGACACGACACGAAGGATGGCTGCCGGACCGAGCAAAGTGGAGACAGTTTGTTGCTGCCCTACAAGACGCCACCAGGCGTGATGGTCACTGATTGTTTTGACAGTCAGCAACCAAGGACCACAGGAGAGACAGTTTATTGCTGCCCAACAAGACGCCTCCAGGCGTGATGGCCACATATTTCTTTGTCAGTCAGTGGCCAAGGACCACAGTAGAAGAATGATGATGAATATACAAGTGCCAGTGCAACAAGAGATGAAAAGAATAGTTAAGACATGCCCTGATAAAACCTGTTGATAGCATTACAAGGCACAGGACCTTCTCCTGTCTTGGATGACTGATTTTAATTTCTTTAGTTGACTTGTCCATGTGTTTGTTGAAGTTTTTGGTATATTTTTAAAGTTCTACAGGATGGGGGTAACCGACAACATGGCCAACCCCCCTTAGTCGCTTTTACGACATGCATGGTAAGTAGGTCACAGTGTTAATGTTCTTTGCTCCCCTTTTGGGTGCAGGCAACACACGGGTGGATGATGAATTTGATTATGATGTTTCTGTTTTTTGTGTGTGTTCAGAACTGAAATACACCTTACCTCAGCACCACCGATGTTGAGGTCCTCAGCAATTAGTAACGATGTCCGTTCATTTTCAATTTCATAGTAAGCTCTGGCTTTACTTCTGACTCGCAATGACCTAGCATGGCGCTTGCTGTTTATGTTTCTGTAAATGTTGTTGGTATCTTTATTATTTGCCACATATAAGACTGGGGGGGGCGAGGGGTGAATAGAAATACTACTTAGCCAGGCGTGACTTAAAAGGCGACTTCAAGAGGAGCAAGGACAAGAAGATGAAAGTGATGACGGTGGTGATGATCCCAACTACACCAAGCAGGACAAAAATTATTTAGTAACAACACATATAAATACATACAAACAAATCACAACTAAATGGATGTAAAGACTTACAGATATATTAATAGGTATTTAAATAGATAAGGGCTGATACAATTTTATAGAAAGACAGAAAGATAGACAGACAGATACAGATAGATAGATAGATAGATAGATAGATAGATAGATAGATTAGATAGATAGATAGATAGACAGACATATACAGATAGATAGATAGATAAATAGATAGATTAATAGATAGATAGATAGATAGATAGATAGATAGATAGATAGATAGATAGGCAGATAGATAGATAGACAGACAGATACAGACATACATAGAGATAGGCAGGCAGACAGAGAGATAGACAGACAGATATTTAGACAAACAGATAGATAAACAGTCAGATAGACAGCCAGATAGACGGACAAACAGACAGACATAGAGATAGACAAGATAGACTGACAGAGTGACACACAGACAGACAGATATGAAACAAATTACGTGAAGAAGTTGGCACTGTTGATGCTCTCTACTTTCTCGAGCTGCTCTTTCCAGTGTTTTTCAAATATCGGGTTCAAGCGATGCCCTTGGTCGCGTGGGTGGAGGTCCCAAAGATCGTCCATGGTGATTTCTCGTTTGAAACCCGTGATCATCAGCCTGGGATACGACGGATCAAGTCACAATATGATGAATACATGCCATGAATTACTTTCTTGAATGTATGTTTCAATATTACTGATAGTGAATATATGTTATTAATTACTTTTTTTTAATATGTATGTTCCAATATTACTGATGATGAGGAGAACTACACGGTACACATACACACGAACACACATACACACGAACACACATACACACAGACATACACATACATACAGACACACACATACACACTTACGCGCGCACACATACAAACAGTCACACACACAGACACACGCATACACACACACATACACACTTACGCGCGCACACATACAAACAGACACGCATACATTCTTCTTCTTCAGTCCTTGGCCGCTGACTGATAAAGCAATCAGTGACCATCACGCCTGGTAGTGTCTTGTAGGGCAGCAACAAACTGTCTCCACTTGGCTCGGCCGGCTGCCATCCTCCAGGTGGTGCCTCAGCTCTGGTTCATTCTTAACACCTATTCCCTCCACAGTTCACACACACACAAATGTTTCTCGAAATTAAATAGTAAACAACAAATTCATTAACATATTATGATAAAACATAAGGTGTTCAAAGTCAGAAGATCCGGTTAATGGTAAGGCAGGTGGTTCAAGTCTTACTTTCGAATCCAGAAAAAAAATAGTTGTGACGGGTAGGAGGCCAGGACTTCTGGACATTGTTTCTGTAAAGTATAAAGTTGTATATATATATACCACAGCCAGGTGTTATTTTAAAAGTTCAGTTACTTTTTTTCTCGGACAACGCCGAGTATATATGCTAGTATATATATATATATATATATATATATATATATATATATATATATATATATATATATATATATATATATTATATATATATATATATATATATATATATATATATATATATATATTATATTATATAATATATATATATATATTATATATATATATATATATATATATATATATATATATATAATATATTATATATATATATATTATTTATATATTATATATATATATATATATATATATATTATATATATATTATATATATAATATATATATATATATATATATATATATATATATAGTAGCCCCTTCAGTCATGACTGACTATGGGAATATGCCCATGAGGTGAGAGTCCTCAGCTGCTTTTTTCCAAGGGTTCCTTTTGGCGTGTTCTTTTATCTTCTGCTTTTTTTGTAAGAGCTTCTATACTCCTAATCTGAGGTGGCGCCATAGGGATCAGCGCCACTTGGTGCTATCGACAGCTTCATCCTCCCAGGTTGCTGGATTTATGTAACTCCTACTTCCTGTGTTGTGCCGACATCATAAAGGTGAAGCTGGGGTGTCCTCTTTAGGGCGCGAGCTAGGGCACAATATACATATAGTGTTTGTTTGTTTGGTATTTTGTTTATTTATTTGTCTGTTACTTTACTGGTCTCGTAATTGTCACGTGCCCGATGTAGGTCTCAAGGTTTCTGAAGAGACAAAGGAAGAATAGGTCCACTACACCCTTAAGCATGTCGTACAAGGCATCTAACATGAGGTTGTGTAGGGGGCTGGCAATTTCATCATTAAAACAAATTACCACAGAAACCACCACTGGTAGCCGCGGTAGCACCGTGGTTAGTGCACTGGCTTCCTAGCTCGGTGGTCCATGGTACAATCCCCAGTTGAGGTGGGATTGTTTTAGACTGCAAACGGCTCTGGGGTCGACCCAGCCTCATGAATTGGGTACCAGAGCAACTCTGGGAAAGTTAAGGCGGCCGGCATGATGCTGACCACATCACCCCTAGTGTGCCGTTGGTCAAGAAAAAATGGGCCTAACACCATATTCCCAATATGCCTCAATGGACGTGTAACGGGGAGATCGTTTACACCCTTACCACAGAAACCACCGCTGCAAGAACATGTGAATGCTTGGGCAGGCTTTCTGTAAGGATCCAGCTGTAGTGGGGACTATACGCTCCATAAGGTGTGCAGAGGAAAACGATGATGAATCTTCACTTATTGTCTGTTTCTACTTTCAGAATCTTCACTTATTGTCTGTTTCTACTTTCAGAATCTTCACTTATTGTCTGTTTCTACTTTCAGAATCTTCACTTATTGTCTGTTTCTAATTTCAGAATCTTCACTTATTGTCTGTTTGTACTTTCAGAATCTTAACTTATTGTCTGTTTCTACTTTCAGAATCTTCACTTATTGTCTGCTTCTACTTTCAGAATCTTCACTTATTGTCTGTTTCTACTTTCAGAATCTTCACTTATTGTCTGTTTCTACTTTCAGAATTTTTACTTATTGTCTGTTTCTACATTCAGAATCTACACTTATTGTCTGCTTCTCCTTTCAGAATCTTAACTTATTGTCTGTTTCTACATTCAGAATCTTAAGTTATGTCTGTTTCTACTTTCAGAATCTTCACTTATTGTCTGTTTCTACTTTCAGAATCTTCACTTATTGTCTGTTTCTACTTTCAGAATCTTCACTTATTGTCTGTTTCTACTTCCAGAATCTTAACTTATTGTCTGTTTCTACTTTCAGAATCTTCACTTATTGTCTGTTTCTACTTTCATAATCTTCACTTATTGTCTGTTTCTATTTTCAGAATTTTTACTTATTGTCTGTTTCTACTTTCAGAATCTTCACTTATTGTCTGTTTGTACTTTCAGAATCTTCACTTATTGTCTGTTTCTACTATCATAATCTTCACTTATTGTCTGCTTCTACTTTCAGAATCTTCACTTATTGTCTGTTTCTACTTTCAGAATCTTCACTTATTGTCTGTTTCTACTATCAGAATCTTCACTTATTGTCTGTTTCTACTTTCATAATCTTCACTTATTGTCTGTATCTACATTCATAATCTTCTCTTATTGTCTTTTTCTATGTTCAGAATCTTCACTTATTGTCTGTTTCTACTTTCATAATCATAACATATCTACTAACGGCTTTGAAATAATAGTTTACTTACGTCTTTTATAATGTTTGATAAATTTTATTAATCTTCGAGCTTTCGAGCACAGGACAGGAAGACTTGGCGAGTGTTTGCTGAAGGCCTATGCTCCTTGGGGAGCTGAAGGGTATTCATTGATTGAGCTTTCAATTGGCAGAGTGGTTAGAGCGCTGGCCACTCTCGGCAAAGGTGCCGCGTTGGAAACGCTATGGAGTCACGCTTCAGTCCACCCAGCCGTAATTGGGTACCTGGACTCTGCTCGTGAGTTACGTGAGGAAGGCAACTGGTCACCCCCCCACCTCTCGAAGCTGGACCTAATACACTGAAGTCTCTAACATTTCACTCCCCTACGGTAGTACCTACTATGAGACTACCTTTACCTTCAATAATTTTCATGAGCTTCACATTACTTTCACAATCATTATTATCTTATTACTGAAATGCACTGTGATCACTTTTGTTAATATTTATTGCACACTCTCGTAAAAATCACTTAATGCGTTATGATAAAGCATTTCATAATTGTCACTATGTCGTTACTGTCGTGTTTTATAAACTTCGTTCTCGTTTCTGCAACGGTTCACAATTATCGTACAATTCTTAATACAATGTAGATGGATGGGTCGAAAGACAGACAGATAGACAGAGGCTCAGACAGACAGACAGACAGACAGAGATTGAGACAGATAGAGATTGAGACAGAGAGAGATTGAGACATAGACAAAACAAACAGACATACAGACAGACAGACATACCGATAGATAGATAGATAGATAGATAGATAGATAGATAGATAGATAGATAGACAAACAGACAAACAGACAGATAGATATATAGATAGATAGATAGATAGATAGATAGATAGATAGATAGATAGATAGATAGATTGTCAGACATACTGACCGTCTGACAGACAGAAATACAGATAGATATATAGATAGATAGATAGATAGATAGATAGACAGACAGACAGATAGATAGATAGATAGATAGATAGATAGATAGATAGATAGATAGATAGATAGATAGATAGATAGATAAATAGATAGATAGATAGATAGATAGATAGACAGATTCTCAGAAAATTAAAAAGACTCGCAATAAAAACTGCTGAAAGTAAAACTAGCACTATAAATAAGATAAACAGATTGTGTGTGTGTGTGTGTGTTATTGTGAACAAAAATGCCCAACCGTCCAGACCTTGTCGTATCCTCCTTTGCCAATTCCCCAGTTGCTGTCAGAAGGAAATGATAACCCTAAACACAGGAAGTTAATGATGATGGTGACGACTTGAACTCCGAACTCTGTTTTATATTGTAGATAGTCCTGTAAGTGAAACGAAGGAACACAGCTTTTATTTGTGAAATGGACATACTGGAAGCAGAATTGGAAGATGTTTCTGTCAAAATAATCATGCCCTGCATAAAAAACAAAACAAAACAAAAACAACACACACACACACACACACACACACACACACACACACACACACACACACACACACACACACACACACACACACACACACACACACACACACACACGCACGCACGCACGCACGCACGCACGCACGCACGCACGCACGCACGCACGCACGCACGCACGCACGCAAGCACGCACGCACGCACACACGCACGCACGCACGCACGCACACACAGAGAGAGTAAGGCCATACATGAAATATGTAATGAGAAATCAACATAATATGACTTCTAATAAATCGATTGAACAAATAATGAACAAGCGAATCATAGTATTTGCACGTCTGATTAGGTGGGTCAAAGCACAACCATCTGTATTCGAATTATTCTGACTATAGGTGGACGTGACAAACTCAATGTTGGGGTGAGTCGAGGTGGACATAGATGAAATTAAAGTTTTTTTAATGATGGGAGGATAATATTAGAATGGAAAGAAAATATTTAAGAGTGGAAGGAAGTGTCGAGTGCAGGCGAATATGTGGTTATGTCACGTACTTCTTTTTCTGCCAAAAATTTCAAACGTCAAGTTTAGCAACTTTTATTTATTTATTTTTTATTGGGGGGGGGGGTGGGGGGGGGGGGGGGTGGTGGGGGGAGAAAGTAGTAATGTGAACCTGTGGTTATGTCAGTCTAGTCCACTAATTGTAGGAAGTTTGAAGCAAAAGGCAACTCTTTAACAAATGCATGTGCAAACTCGATGACAGTGCAAGTTTCAGGTCACTTTTTAAGTGGCTTTTTCCACGTTGACAAGAGCTCTGAGATGCAGTTTACTGGCCGTCCAGTATCTTTTAATTCCTGTCTTTAGCTTGTTGAACAGATGGTATTCCAATCTGTTGTGGCCTGTGCAAAGTCTGAAGATTATCACATGTTCACGTCTGCTGAAGCTGGTAATATGCATCATTTGTTTGGGTGGCCAAGATGCTCTGCTTCCCACTTGCTCCTATGTCGGCTGTTGATATAACTCTTGGTCTCTTCATAAGTGTGTCAAGTTGAGATAGCTTTCCACCTTCCTTTACCAGGTATGTGTTATGAAAATTGTAACAAGCGTCTGCTTTGTTGGGAACATAGCCGACGAGTTCTCAGTGACAGCTTAGAGGTTTAGTCAGAGCTTTAGTCTGATCTCCCTAACCCGAGATCCCGTGATGTGGGCAGGGACCGCGGTTAAGACGGAAAGGGAGTCAGTTTTGAAAGCCCGCTTTTGCAAGCGGTCGTGCTGCCAGGGAAAACAGATCCGTAAGCCATTTTGTATTTGGGGGTTAGTCTTTCAGCAGATGTTTGCTAAACGTGTTCCTGCTGTGTTCTAGATGGTTGTGCAGGTATTTTTTTCAGGATAGTTTTTCTTGAGTCGAATCTAGCTTGTATTAGCACACAGTTATGAAGTGTTTTTTTCAGATATAAGTTATTACGGTCAAGTTTGACCTTGCCGTGATGACGTGATTATAGTAGCCTGTTGTAAGGCCTTGTGCTGTTAGAAAGTTTTTGATAATGTCCACACATTAATAATATATTTTGTTTTGTCAAATAAAATAGGGCTTGGAATGAACTGTATTCTCCCCTTATTCTATCTGGTCCTCTAGATTGTTACGAGTCATGTGTAATACGTCTGTCCCATATCTACCCACACAACTAGAATGCCACATATATCATTACACTGTATAATTCAGATATACAAGTTACGTCACAGACGCACACAGATTCTACATTCGACGAGCAATAATATGCAACAGTGCATTAAAAAAAAAACCAAATGATTCTCTGAACAGAAGCATTTAAAACGTTCAATGCGCCAAAGTAAACAAAGCGAGTTCACGTGACGTAACATAATATGATAGTTTGACGCCATGCATCATCTTGCTAAGTTGTTTTACTTTACAATCATGGTTCAGTTTAATTCCTAACGATTATTTTTTGTCAAAGGTCTATTATTGTTGTAAAGCTTTCAGCAATTTAACAATAAATTGTCGCCCAAAGAGGCAAAACCAGAAAAATGTCGTTAAGATTTTGTTTTACGTGTCTAACTGCGTAAAGTAAACAAAAAATAGAAAGGTGGGCAATGTGTGACGCTTTCTTATTCGAATTACTCGTTATGCGGGTAAAAAAAATACTTAATTTAGAAACGTAACAAAAGTCAACAAATTGCAGTTATTTCACTTCAGCTCACCCCTACCGCTCACCACTTCCGTTCCCCGGTAGACCACATACCTCTTCGAGCTTTTAGGAAACGGTCGAAAAGAAAACAGTTGATTCGATCGATGTTATGGAAAACCTCAGAGACTCTAACCCCCTTCTCGGATGTGAGTCCTCATCGTCTTGAACTGTAGAAAAAGAATTTCTTTCTGTCTTTTTCATTCGTTCCCCGCTGGACCACATACCTCTTCGAGCTTTTAGGAAACAGCCGAAAAGAAAGCAGTTAATTCGATCTTACGGAAAACCTCGGAGTACACTTCCCTTTCTCTCTTCCACCCTCCTCCCGCCCCCCCACTCTCCTCCGTTGTGAGCCCCTCATTGTCCTGAACTGTAGAGAAAGAGACTTTCCGTCCCTTTTCATTCAAATGCTGTTAAGTAAATAAATAAATAAAGGTAATTAACAGGTACTGGTTGCACACAAAGGAAGAAGTGTAGTAGATATATATTTCCCATTATTCGTCATACTATTAATAAGATGCATACAATTCCATCAATAGGTCCAACCCTTATACAATTAAAGAAAAGTAATATTACCCCGCACTGAAAGCTAACTAGATCGCACACTAAAAAAAATTCCAGTCCAAACACATAAATTATGCAATATATTGAAGGTCAAGTCAAGTGGGATCAGGCGAGAGGGTGGAGCTCAGGGTTGCGAGATAATGAGAGAAAGCGTGTTTCCTTTATCACTCGAGGCATCAAAGAAATTAATGTTCTGCCATATTAAAAAATCCGTTGACAAATTTAGACGTGCCTTGGTTTTTTGTGTGTGGCTGATCCTCATTTTAGCTCTGAAGGGAATAACTGAGACCAGGGGTGTTACTTTAAGTATTTGGTATCCGGGGCGATCCTTTCTTTGGCACCTTCGATAAAACACACTGACAGATATATTATGCTTGCAAGTAGATTTTTAGACAGAAAAGTACTGCTATAAAAGTGTCCGATGACACACCCTTCCTAGCGGTCACCCGGGGCGGACTGACCCCTTCAGCACCCCATTAATACGCCACTGATTGAGGCACGCTGATTATTATCTTAATCTTTACCCCTGTCATTATTGAAGTGTACAAGGGTATGATGCCCAGAACTGTGTTCATGGCGTAGAAAAAGAATGACATCATCATGGGTTTTCGCCCCTTTCGTCTCTCGTACCACAGTTCAAAGGTCACAAGGATCTGTAAAAATAGAAAACTGACAGTAAATTGTATAAAGAATCTAAACATTAACTGAAGGAGGAAAACAAAAAAAAAAACAGGATTAGATGAAAACCAAGAAAAATATAAAGAAACAAATACTAAATTATAATAAAGTGTTTTGAAAAGTCACTACCTATTTTTCAAGTGTTATTTCTTTACTCCTATTCACATCTCACGGAAAAAGAAGAAAACAAATAAAGAGGTCCTAGAAAACCTAGGTATGAAAAGAGAACTAATGAAGGAGATCAAAATTAGACAGCTAAAATATTTTGGTCATATAAAAATGACATAACACCGTACTGAAGACCATACTATAAGGCGAGTTGAAGGTAAACATGCAAGACAGACATAAAGGAAGAAATTCTAGCAATTAATACATCACTAGGGAACAGAGGATGTAGTGTGAGGCTAGTGTGGGTTCCAGCACACATAGGTATAGCTGGTAACGAGTTGGCAGACCAGAACGCCAAGAATGGAAGAATACGTAAAAACAATATAAGAGCAGGACTGGGAAGGTCGGAGATCAAGAGCCAAGTGAAGATAACTATAAATGAGGAATGGAAGAACAGTAGAAAAGGCAGACACGCGTTCAGACTGCTGAAAGAACCAACAAGGACGTGCCAGGTTAGAGAAGAACTAAAGATACCATCGAACAAAATACTGTGGCGTGTCCGTCTCGGGGCAGCATACTTTTTGATAGAGGAACCACACTGCCAAGAATGTCAGGAAGAGAATGACATAGACCACTACCTGATCCACTGTAAAAAAGTACGAACAACAAAGGCTTGAATTAAAAACTTACTATAGAAATCACAATATAGACATGACAGGTGATAAGGTTTTAAGTATAGATGCCCCAGGAGAAGCCCAATCAATACTTAAAAGATTTATACATAGAACAAAGGAAAACATATAAGGTTAGTACTTCATAGAAATTAAGCAACAGGAACTAGCAAATCATTAAAAAAAAAAAAAAACAACGGAAAAAAAACAAACTTACTAACTACTCATGCATGGGACAAGGAAAGACAACAAGGTTTAAAAAAAAAAAAACTCAAAAAGAACAAATACTAATACAAATTAAAACCAAGTGTAAAGGACAATAGTTATCTTTAAACAATACAAAAGAGAAAATAAAATGGACAAATACTAATATAAATTAAAATCAGCAACTGCAAACGACAATAGCTATTTTAAATGAATACGAAATTAGTAAATAAAATGACACTAAATACCCCAATTATAACCAACTTCCAGGTTGAACAGGGTAGACCAAGATGGAACGAGAAGAGGCAATAATGGTCAGCTGTTAAGTGCCCGATCTCCACCCATCACTTCTTCAAAACAACAACAACAACATACAAGAGGAAGAAAACGCAGTAAATGGGACAAAAAACATCAAGAGATGGACAGGAAAAAGTCTGTCAGAGTGTACCATCGAGAGAAGAGACAGAAAACGTTGGAGATCATTTAATGCCGACATTCATTGTGGAGATGGAAGCTGAAGGTGTGATGCTCCAAATAACTGACATGAAACAAACGTCAAGATAAAGAGAATGAATTACCATTTTATGACATAAAATGCTACGTCACATTAAAATTACAGTGGACAGTAATTTTTCTTGTTTCTTGTAACGTCCGTCTATTCGCTATTTTATGTTTTATTTTCATAGCGTGCAGCAATTTATGTTGTTTCCTGTAACGTCCGTCTATTCGCTATTTTATGTTTTATTTTCATAGCGTGCAGCAATTTATGTTGCTTCTTGTAACGTCCGTCTATTCGCTATTTTATGTTTTATTTTCATAGCATGCAGCAATTTATGTTGTTTCTTGTAACGTCCGTCCATTCTCTATTTTAAGTTTTATTTTCATAGCGGGTATCAATTTTTCTTGTTTCTTATAACGTCTATTCGCTATTTTAGATTCTATTTTCATAGCGAGTAGCGATTTTTGTTGTTCCCGGTAACATCCGTCTATTCGCTATTTTAGACTCTATTTTATTTCTGGGAATTGAAAGGAAAAAAACAACTTATTTGTCAAATGGCAGTTTTGGCACCTTGTTTAGGCACTTGTTTCGTGCATAACCAATGGATAAAAGTCAGTGAGGAAACAATTCAAAAACAGGAAAGGACTTTTCAATTACCGTATATAAACAAAGATAAAGAAAGAAAAGATTGGAGCAGAAGATGACGAAGACACTGTAGAGGAAGAAGAATGATATCTTTGTCTTATTATTTGTTAATACAAAGAGCGGTTAAAAAAAGGTAGTATCTCATATTTCTAACTTAGCTCTCTATTTCTTTCCTGTCTTTGACAAAGGCCTTATGGCCGCAACGTTGGCTATTTTCTGTGTATTTTGTCCTTGTAAGACGAATCCCCATTTTTTCGATTTTATTCTTATCCATCCTCCTTAATAAATTAGTCCCATTGCAGATACTGGTATAGGGGAATGAAGTGTTGGAGATCTCATTATACTCCATCTCAGCTTTATAAGGTGAAGGTAACCTTTCCCTTCTTAGTTGCCTTCGTCTTCCCTAGTTCAAGAGCAAAGTCAGGTATCCATTTACAGTCAGGTAGACTGGAGCATGACGCTACCTGGTTTCGAACCCGGTATTTTTGCCTGGAGGAACAATTTCTGCTTTAACCACTCAGCCACTCGACGCTGGCAAAGAGCGGTGCCTAAATTAATTAACATCTTTCAGAGGTAGTCATACAGAGATAAAGAAGGACGTAAATTCGCTAGGATATACGGAAAACATCTTTCAGAGGTAGTCATACAGAGATAAAGAAGGACGTAAATTCGCTAGGATATACTGAAAACATCTTTCAGAGGTAGTCATACAGAAATAAAGAAGGACGTAAATTCGCTAGGATATACGGAAAACATCTTTCAGAGGTAGTCATACAGAGATAAAGAAGGACGTAAATTCGCTAGGATATACGGAAAACATCTTTCAGAGGTAGTCATACAGAGATAAAGAAGGACGTAAATTCGCTAGGATATACGGAAAACATCTTTCAGAGGTAGTCATACAGAGATAAAGAAAGACGTAAATTCGCTAGGATATACGGAAAACATCTTTCAGAGGTAGTCATACAGAGATAAAGAAGGACGTAAATTCGCTAGGATATACGGAAAACATCTTTCAGAGGTAGTCATACAGAGATAAAGAAAGACGTAAATTCGCTAGGATATACGGCAAACATTACGTCATCATCATAATCGTGGTCGTCGTCAATATCATCATCATTTTTACTTGGAGACACTACTACAGCTGGTGCCCTTGTAAGGAGCCTGCGACAACCAGTTACATGCTCTAGCAGCGGTGGTGTCTTTTTCAATTTGTTTTACTTCATGAGGTTGGCACCCCCTTGTACAACCTCATCTTCGTAGCCTTGTACGACATGCTCGAGGGCATAGTAGTTATATTCTGTCTATGTCTCACTGGTAACTGTACGGAGAAAACACTATACGCATGTACACATAAGACACGTATTATGCACACAGGCAAGCATTCTTTACACGTACAGCTACGGCAAGCATTGTGTTCATGTACATATAGTATACATAAATCATTACACACATGTTCATTTTTTGGCACGTAATATTTTCTTGTACACATAAAGCCAGACTCTGACATATATAACGAAAATTAAAAAGTTATAAAAATAACTTAATTGTAAACAATACATGATCTATATGTCCATTTTTTTCTCCTCACGTATTATCGTCTTTTAGGTAGGGCTTACATAGGTAGCTAGATAGACACTCCAGGCTACTATCTCAGCTGTTGTCTGGTTGTCCTTGATCTCAAACAGAAGCTGGATCAGGGACAGGACGGCTAGAAGAAGCGTAAAGATCTGGGGAAATATATATATATCTATATTATACAATCCATATATATATATATATATATATATATATATATATATATATATATATATATATATATATATATATATATATATATATATATATATATCTATATATATATATATATATATATATATATATACACACAAAATAAGAACAAATTCCATTTTGGAATGTATGATGAAGGTATAGTCACCTATTAGAAATTGCCGTACGGAAGTTAAATGTTAGACTCCACCATATCATTTCCATATATTTTTTTGTTTAACGAGGCAGGGTGATCAGATCCCTTCCTCGCCCCCTTTGCCTGTCCCCATTTAGGGCAATGTGGACTGGAACGGTGACGCTGTCAGGTTTCGGTAACGGAACTCGATAACAGTGCTGCGAGAGGAAAGTGCTTTAACCCAGTGCTTCTTAACCAAGCGTGCATGTATATGTAACCGTCCCACCCAGTGTTATTTCCTTATAAAGGCGTGTGTTTTAGATAGGCTTTATTTTTATGGTCCCAATCGAGCAGGGGTGAGATAGTGAAAGCTATGTGAGAGACAGGTGTGAGAAATAGTCCTGTTTACGAGGAATACAGAGTGTAAGAAAAAATACTGTCTTGGGTTGAGTGATTGCTCAACTCACCTATATAGCACGACACACTTAAATGAAGAAGTATTATTTCACTAGATAACTGATTCTAACACACTATCCTCTCGTACGCACACACAAACAATTTTGTGACATAAATACGTACATACGTAGAAACGAACAGGTAAACTATGGGCACATATAATATATATCAGGGAAGGGTTTTGACAAAAAAAAAAAAACTAATAGCTGAAAGGTTATAAAATTTATTATATATCTTTAGAAAAGAGAAAATAGATTACAACAGTTAATACATCGTTATCATGTCATCAGGTGAAATCATAGTTACGTAAAGGGAAAATAAATAAACAATATATATTCTCATAGACCCTCCCTCTGGAACATGGAAAAACTAGGAAAATGATCCCACCCGAGGTGTGTTTACCCAACAGATCAAACAATTGATTGACAAATGGGAGTGGGGTAGACGGGACGGGTATATAGGATATGTCCTTAATTTAACTTTCCCTTGGGCCTTCAGAAGTAGTGAGAGAAAAGATAAAAATGAAGGTGTTATATTAGTAGTAAACTTTGTAGTGAAATTGACAGAGATACAACGGTAAAATACCTCCAAAGATAACATGTAAGGATAAAAACATAATGCGTAGGCTGCTGATAGTACATGATCGCCCAGACCGCGGGTCATCACCCTCCATAAAAATTGACTTGCTAGACAGGAGGGGAACGGCGGATAAAAAGGAAAAAATATGACTGGAAAGATTGCGTGAGACTAGAAAGGCTAAGGAGACGCAATTGGGGGGGAAAACGGAGAAAAGTCACGTTTCCCAAGTTGACATAAAGTAAGGAACTCGACAGAAGGGACCTTGGATATGTTACGCCACAGTCATTTATTGGTCGCTTTTGCGATACCAAGCCTTTGATTTGAATTCAGCGGCAGAACGCAGATGTTTGGAATATTACAAAAATTAAAAAGTAACTTTTTCGTAATATTAATGTTAGGAATATAAAAATTAGCTGGCCGGATGGCCCATTCTGAGCAGTGAACTAATATGTTCTTAATTTTACAGACGGATAGATAATATTGAAGATAATGACAAAAGACAGTGTTGTTCACATCAGCTACAGACAGTATGGAATAAAAAGTGTCGCTATTTGCACAAAAAAACACGACCTTGAGACGCAGGTGTTCAAATCTACTTAGTAGGGAAGCGAAGGGACATTGGTGGGAGCTGTGTCTAAATATAATTTTTAACGACAAAATTTTGGAGGGGAGAGAAAGGTTGGTTCAAAAATCAAGTACGTTTTTGAAAAAAAACAAGTAGAGACGGACAGACTAACAGATAAACATCCATACTTGACTGAAGCATGACTGAAATGACTTTAGGGTAGGAAATTTGAATTTGAAATAAACCTGGGCAGTGATTGGCCACAGACAATCATTTTATCGGCGCTCAGACGCGCAAGTGGGGCCATTCCTCAATAGTTGTTCGATGATAGACACAGTATTTTAAAGTGTGGTGATTTCCAAATGAAAGAAAGTGAAATAAGTTCAGGGACGCCATACTATAGCCAGCAGCTCAGCTGAGTTTTGCTAGCATTTCTGTGTTCTTTATTCATAATCTGGTAAGATTGAAATTATTTCTTTGTATATTTTGAATATTGTTTAACGTTCGAGTGATTTGATACTGCCATATCATAATCTAGCCTTACAAACAAGTAGGGATTTGCTCTAGACCCCCCGCCCAAGTCAGGGTCTAGGGACCAACAATATACATAAACTCCAGCAAGGGTTAGGAAAGACAGATCAAGTGTTGAGAATAATGAAACATATTACCTATCCACTTTTAGGGAAGGAAACTAATAAATATTTTTCAGAATCTATAGTCTGGGAGGACCTATCTGATGTAAAACCACCATGGTAAATGTGCTGTTTGGTCAGAGAGATCTGACCTGTCTGTATGATGTGGTTGTTGTGTCCGTGTTGGGTCCAGACGTGGGTAGAGAATAGAATTTTGACACATAGCCAATACTTTGATTGCAGAGCTGTGAGTTTCAGTTGTCAACAAGGCGGTGTCCATTCAGTTGGTGATTTTACTCGAGTGTATCTGTGCAGTACGTTGTGACAGAGACCACTATTATTGCCCGCCAGCACGGAGAGGTGGGACCACCAGATTTCAGCACCAGAGCTACATATGCAAGTTGAGTGAGCCTCTGGTCTGCTGGAAGTTCACCAACGCCTTTTAGTTACTAATACCCCATAAAATTCCTGTAATTTACTGGACACTGTGTAGTCAATATAGACAGGTGTGATGAGGCCACCCCAACAGCACAAGCATTAACTATCCTCCCAAGTAGATGACTACTAGAACATTTTAATAAAACTAACTAGTCTAGTACTTATATATGTACACTCTTGCATTTATTATGTAACATTCCATGCATTTCTTTCATAATTTTTAAATCTTTTTTTTTTAAAAAAAAAGTTCTGGTCAACATAAAACTTGATCCAGAACAAATAAATGTAATATAATTCTATCAAAAATTTTACACTCTTGAGTTAGTTCAGTGTATTATAATATTTGTTAAATATTATTAGTCTGCTTAAATATCTGTGGGTGTATCTATAACTATCACACCACATTACACATCATTACCCTAGACATTTTACATAGCTACATTCATTAAAAAAAAAAAAATTGAGTGTGAGGTCGTAGTGGTAGCAAGAAAGGCCTTCTGACAATTCACAACTACATTTTATCTCAGGAGCCTTCACAGCTGGCCTCATACATTACATTTAGTAATATCACCATCATACAATACCATCAAACCCACTACATACATTGGGGTCTTGTCCAGGGATAATTAGCCCAACAGTAATATTAGGATCTCCTGGTTGGAGAAATAAAATTAGGGGAAAAAAATTGTGAAATTCCCTTTAAAATTAAAAGTGTCCCTGCAGATAAAAGTTGGTGAATCTTCACAGCCAGTGATAATTAATTAGTTAACTGGTTAGTTAGAATTAGTTAGACTATAGTCATAAGAAGTACTTAGTGTATTTACTGGTTAGAGATTTAGCTTGTATATTATTATATTGTCTGAAAAGTATGGCGGAGCTAGCAAAATTCCGATCAGCTGCTGTGCTGACCGCAAAGGAGATGGGAATGGAGGGTCACATTTTAATTCAATATGTAACGGCTGAATGTGATAAATATATTGAAAGGGAAGATAGAAAGGTAGCTGAAGAGAAGAGGTTACAAATTGAGGCTGATAGAGAAATTAAGAGGCTGCAGATTGAGGCAGAAGAAAAACGACAGCAAAGGGAGGCAGAAGAAAAAAGGTTGACTGCCGAAAGGGAGGCAGAAGATAGAAGGTTGCAAAGGGAGCACGAATTACGACTAAGGGAGCTGGAATTACAAGGCCCGGCTTCTGAAAATGGTGCCAGCCCTTTTGCCTCAGATGCTACGCCCAGTCTGGGAGCCTCAAACTCAGCTATGGGGTTTCATTTAGACCATTTTGTTGAAAAAGACGATGACATAGAGGGGTACCTAGGACGTTTTGAGTTATTAGCTACTACATATGGGTTAGAGAGAGAGAGGTGGAGTTTAAAGCTATCACAGTGATTGAGAGGTACTTCTTATGAAGTATTTGCCAAAATGAACAGGGAAGACCAAGACAATTATGACATGTTAAAGCAGGCTTTGTTATTAAGGTACGAGAAGAATGGTGAATTTTATCGTAAGAAATTTAGAAATGCCAAACTGTTGTCTGGGGAGACATACCACCAATTCTCTGCTAGACTAGAAACCTATTTGGAGAAATGGACGGCTCTGGGGAAGACCCAAGATCTTAAAGAAATGATCATGATTGAGCAATTGAGAGAGTCCATGGCTCCAGACATGAGAAAATTTCTCATGGAACAAGGTGCAGAGAAGTTGGGGGAAATTTTAAATGTTGCTGAGAGGTATCAGGCAGCTCAGGCAGAGGTAAGTGGTGCTAAAAAGAAGCACATAGACAATTTTAAAGCTCCACAGCAATTTAATAAATTTGATAATAGAGAGCAGGGAAATAAAGGTAGGACAAACTTTGAGCGGCCAAGAAATGACTATCGCGACAGAAACTCACAGTTCAATGACCAAAAGTTCAATGAAAGAAAACCGTTGAACCAAGGAAAAAGATGGTGTAAATGGTGCAAGAAGGATAACCATAACACCGAATTTTGTAGAAGGAAACCTTCAAACATTGCTGCAATGAAGTCGGGGACGCGAAGATTAAAGGTTAATCCTAATGGACAACAGGAACCTTATCACCCCCCAGTTTGTGAGGATGTTATTTGTAATGGGGTCACCATAAGGTGCCTTTATGATACAGGTTTGGATTATGATTCAGTTGTGAAGTCTAGCCTAGTGGACCCAAGTCAGTATACCACAGAAACAGTGAAAATACAAGGGGCGACTAAGGACATACCACTCATGACACTTCCCATCGCAAGGATAACGGTGAAAACTCGCTATGTGGAGGGAGAAATCAGAGCAGCAGTGATAGATGAACCAATCTACCCTCTGATATTGGGGTGTAGATACGTCTTCTTGGGGAATCCCGAGAAACCTGTGATCATGGCGACAGTGCAGACCAGGTCACAGAAGAAGGAGGAAGAAGGTGAACCTATAAATGCTCATCCAGAGGAGATGAGGAAGGCGCAGGCTGAGGATAGGACCCTCAAGCCCTGTTTTAAAAAATTGCCCAAATGCCACACACCTCCGAGCAAGGGGGAATATTTCATGAAGAACAAACTCTTATACAGGAAGGCCGGAACTGGAACAAATGGTCACAACCAGCTGGTTCTTCCCACTTCATATAGAGATAAAGTGATGGAACTCGGGCATGCGATTCCCTTCAGTGGTCACATGGGGATCAGCGCCACAGGACAGCGTATAGCTTGTCATTACTTCTGGCCAGGGATAACGGAGGATATAAAAAGATATGTCAAATCCTGCCCAGAATTCAAAGGGTAGCTCCAAAGCACTGGACTGCTCCTGCAACTCTAGGGGAAATGCCCATAGTGGGAACACCTTTTGAGAGGGTTGCAGTGGATATTGTAGGACCTCTCACTCGGACCAAGAGGAGGAACAGTTACATCCTTACTCTGGTGGACACTTGTTCTATGTGGGGAGAGGCGGTAGCCCTGCCATCAATTGATTCAAAACATGTAGCAGAGGCACTACTTACAATATTTACCCGATTAGGATTCCCGCATCAAATCTTGACGGATAATGGTTCTCAGTTCAAGGGGAAACTAACGGAAGAAGTTTTTAAGCTATTTCAAGCCAGACACTGTCATTGTAGTCCGTACCATCCACAAGGGAACGGCCAGGTAGAGAGGTTCAACGGGACTCTCATTTCTATCCTGAGAAAGCTGGCACACGAAAAACCGGATCTGTGGGATCAATTCCTGCCCGCCGCATTGTTTGTGTACTTGAGGTACCACATAGTTCAACCGGGATGGCTCCCGCAACTCTGCTATTTGGGAGGCCAATAAAAGGTCCATTAGAAGCTCTATTAAGGACCTGGACAGATGAGAAGGCGGAAGAGACTGTTACCTCATCGTATCAATACGTGAACGAACTGACCACTCGTTTGAAAGCTGGATGGAAACTGGCAAATGATAATTTGAAGCAAGCCAGGAAGAAACATGCAGCATATTTTAATAGGAAGGCAAAGGACAGGGAACTGGCAGTCGGAGAGAAGGTGCTGCTTCTACTACCCGGAAGCCAGAATAAATTACAAATTGGTTGGCAAGGTCCATATACGGTTCTAGAGAAGGTGTCTAGAACAAACTATAAAATTGACAAAAAGGGGAAGGAGAAAGTTTATCATGTAAACCTGTTAAAGAAGTATCTGGACAGACCACTCCAGGAAAGCACCCCCTTATTGACCTTGGCTATTGCAACCCAGATGCAAAAAGAACCACTCACCTCACATGAATAACCATTACATCCTTGTGAAACAGCAGCACAGGTAAAAGTCAGTAAGCACCTGACTAAAAACCAGAGGGAGAGAGTTCAACAGGTTCTGGAGGAACATACAGATGTATTAACAGATAAACCAGGCCATACAAATTTGCTACAGTATGACATGAAACTGGTAGACTCAAACCCAATCTGTATGAGAGCCTATTCTATTCCGTTCGCGAAGGAGAAGGCATTGAAGGAAGAAATAGAGTATTTGTTGAAGGAGGGGATTATTTCGCACAGTGAATCATCTTTTAGTTCTAGTGTCGTTTTGTTGAGAAAACCGTCTGGGGAACACAGACTGTGCATAGATTACAGGAAACTGAATGCTGTCACAGAAGGACAAGTGGATCCATTACCAGACACAAAACAGTTATTTGCCAGACTGAACAAGGCAAAATACTTTTCAAAGGTGGATCTTAGTAAAGGCTCTTACCAGATCCCAGTGAAGCCTGAAGTGAGACCTTATTTGGCTTTTAGCACTTCGGATGGACATTATGAATTCAATATGCTACCATTCGGACTGAAAAATGCTCCGAGTGTGTTTTCAAGGATGATGCGCAAATTGTTGGATCCCCTGAATAACCCATGTATCACGAATTTCATGGATGATATTCTCGTCGCCACAGAGACATTTGAAGAACACATTGAAGCTCTGGAGATGTTGTTTGATAGACTTCGGGAGGCGAACTTAACTGCTAGGCCAACAAAATGTTGTATTGGATGCAAAGAGTTGGAATTCTTGGGACACACTGTATATCAGGGTAATATGACCCCTGATCCTAAGAACTTGGAAAAACTGCAGAGAGCACCTAGGCCGCAAACAAAAAAGGACGTGCGATCATTTGTATCGTTATGCGGATTTTATCAGAAATACATCAAGAATTTTAACGCTATTTGTGCTCCTCTGACTGATCTGACTCGCAAGGGACTTCCAGATAAAATTATTTGGACTGCACAATGTGAACTAGCGTTCCAAGAGTTAAAGGAAAAACTCACTAGCAAGCCTATTCTCAAACTGCCTGATTTGACACAGGACTTTGTCTTAAGAACCGATGCAAGTAATGTAGGACTAGGAGGGGCTTTGTTGCAAAGATCATCTTCACCTGATGGGGAACTGAAACCAGTCGCTTATGCAAGCCGTAAATTGAATGTCGGGGCAGATTTCCTCAGTCGGCACCCCTGTGATCAAAATTAGAGTAGTGGCAGACGTGAGGAGTAATTTTACCTATGTGTATCGCTGGTTTTGGAACTTGCCATAGGCATGTTTTCAAGTGGGGAGATGTGTAGTGAAATTGACAGAGATACAACGGTAAAATACCTCCAAAGATAACATGTAAGGATAAAAACATAATGCGTAGGCTGCTGATAGTACATGATCGCCCAGACCGCGGGTCATCACCCTCCATAAAAATTGACTTGCTAGACAGGAGGGGAACGGCGGATAAAAAGGAAAAAATATGACTGGAAAGATTGCGTGAGACTAGAAAGGCTAAGGAGACGCAATTGGGGGGAAACGGAGAAAAGTCACGTTTCCCAAGTTGACATAAAGTAAGGAACTCGACAGAAGGGACCATGGATATGTTACGCCACAGTCATTTATTGGTCGCTTTTGCGATACCAAGCCTTTGATTTGAATTCAGCGGCAGAACGCAGATGTTTGGAATATTACAAAAATTAAAAAAAGTAACTTTTTCGTAATATTAATGTTAGGAATATAAAAATTAGCTGGCCGGATGGCCCATTCTGAGCAGTGAACTAATATGTTCTTAATTTTACAGACGGATAGATAATATTGAAGATAATGACAAAAGACAGTGTTGTTCACATCAGCGACAGACTGTATGGAATAAAAAGTGTCGCTATTTGCACAAAAAAACACGACCTTGAGACGCAGGTGTTCAAATCTACTTAGTAGGGAAGCGAAGGGACATTGGTGGGAGCTGTGTCTAAATATAACTTTTAACGACAAAATTTTGGAGGGGAGAGAAAGGTTGGTTCAAAAATCAAGTACGTTTTTGAAAAAAACAAGTAGAGACGGACAGACTAACAGATAAACATCCATACTTGACTGAAGCATGACTGAAATGACTTTAGGGTAGGAAATTTGAATTTGAAATAAACCTAGGCAGTGATTGGCCACAGACAATCATTTTATCGGCGCTCAGACGCGCAAGTGGGGCCATTCCTCAATAGTTGTTCGATGATAGACACATTATTTTAAAGTGTGGTGATTTCCAAATGAAAGAAAGTGAAATAAGTTCAGGGACGCCTTACTATAGCCAGCAGCTCAGCTGAGTTTTGCTAGCATTTCTGTGTTCTTTATTCATAATCTGGTAAGATTGAAATTATTTCTTTGTATATTTTGAATATTGTTTAATGTTCGAGTGATTTGATACTGCCATATCATAATCTAGCCTTACAAACAAGTAGGGATTTGCTCTAGACCCCCCGCCCAAGTCAGGGTCTAGGGACCAACAATATACATAAACTCCAGCAAGGGTTAGGAAAGACAGATCAAGTGTTGAGAATAATGAAACATATTACCTATCCACTTTTAGGGAAGGAAACTAATAAATATTTTTCAGAATCTATAGTCTGGGAGGACCTATCTGATGTAAAAACCACCATGGTAAATGTGCTGTTTGGTCAGAGAGATCTGACCTGTCTGTATGATGTGGTTGTTGTGTCCGTGTTGGGTCCAGACGTGGGTAGAGAATAGAATTTTGACACATAGCCAATACTTTGATTGCAGAGCTGTGAGTTTCAGTTGTCAACAAGGCGGTGTCCATTCAGTTGGTGATTTTACTCGAGTGTATCTGTGCAGTACGTTGTGACAGAGACCACTATTATTGCCCGCCAGCACGGAGAGGTGGGACCACCAGATTTCAGCACCAGAGCTACATATGCAAGTTGAGTGAGCCTCTGGTCTGCTGGAAGTTCACCAACGCCTTTTAGTTACTAATACCCCATAAAATTCCTGTAATTTACTGGACACTGTGTAGTCAATATAGACAGGTGTGATGAGGCCACCCCAACAGCACAAGCATTAACTATCCTCCCAAGTAGATGACTACTAGAACATTTTAATAAAACTAACTAGTCTAGTACTTATATATGTACACTCTTGCATTTATTCATGCAGTGAGCGCTCACATCCATTCAGACTTACCCCTCAGTCGGCTGCATACGTCCATAGAATTAAATCGCACACAGTTCTTAAACAAAGTCTGTTAGATGTCCTGTTATTTTGTCCAGTCCAGCCCCAGAAAACTCCGTATAGCCACTGCTAATATCGCTCGGAGAGTTCACTGAAATGGTGTGTTGATTATAATTTTTCCTGGCAAGGATTCTCCGTCAGACTGCAGGTATTTAATTGGGAATAAGTTTTTTTTTCTAGATTCTGTCGTAATGACTGGGAAATATCTCCAACAGCAGAATGTTACCAACCGGCTGTTCTCTGAATGAATAGCTGAAACTGTTCTCTGTATAGTTGGTGTTAGGAACACTGTTTACTGTCATATGGGTTTTGATTAAATAGATTTGTGCTGTCCATTCTGCCTCATCAGGCCAGGGAACTTTATAGAATTTAATATAGGAAATCTTCTGGCATTGTCCGTTCCAGTTAACATTTAACACAAGTGAACAATTGACCGTTCTGGTTATTTACCCGCTGTCATGGGTTTAGAAGGTGGACTTATAAGGGTCTCCAACAATCAGATTTTGGTATAGTCAATGTTATTATGTTTGGAACATATACTGGGTATGCCATAAGCCATCTGAACATGACTCTCTATATAATAAAACCGTTGGATCGCAAGGTCTGACCACCTGTATAAAGAGAATATATAAAACAGGTAATTCTACTATAATGATTTCTAACACCCGCGGTATTCGGTAAGATCTGTAAAATCACTCCGGTATTAAATTATTTATATTTAAAGACTACACGAGTGACTAGCTAATGTATCGTTTGTTTTTAACACTAGCTATGAACAGTTAATTACTCAAAATTTACACAAGATGAAATAGAATTATGGTTCTTAAACAATTTCGCTCGCCTAGCGTTTAAAAGATTATGTTGCACATCTATTATCTCGGGAAATAACGGATAGTTATATTACTTAATTTGCGACTGGAAAACTTTGCGATGGGGTTATTTAATAGGTTTAAATTAACACAAAAATCCAGTGAAATACATGAAGGAACTAAACTACTGAATCTCAAGACTAATATATTTTACCGTAGCACCAGAATGAATTCACTCCAATATAAAAGAACTCCAAAGAAATCTTGTAAGATTCTAATATAAGCTAGTACTCCTTCCAATCTCTGGGCAACGAATGATAAACTGCATGTTTGGCGATGCCAATATATAGTTAATGAAATGAAAAGTAACAGCTACATGCTAAGAATCGCGCCTTATTTGATATTAGGGAACTTTTCTGTTTCGCCGCTAGGTTTTCCCCGTCTCTCCTTCGTTCGATTTCCCCCTGTATCTCTCGGTCCGGCAGAAATTTAAACGTGTAAACCGTAGGTGTGAAAAACTGCTTCGTTCTTCTGGACCACCACCGTCTTTTGATACTGACCGCTTCCGTCTCCTCTTGGCAACGCCCTTCTAGACGGGATGACAGAAAAGAGGTAGGGAAACTCCTGATTTTCAAGGATCGAGAGAAGGCGTGGCTAACTAAACCTAAGACAAAACGAAACTCCTGGGTCCTCGCACGATAACTATTTACATATTAATTAGCACACAAGGTAAAAATCCACGTGGAAATGTGCATACTAATTTGCACGCGTGGTAGGATTCCACGTTGACGATAAAATTACAACAAAATTCAGGGGTACTGATGCTATTCGAGGGTACTACCATTATCATCCATCAATTCAGGGACTTCAATTTTCATCCTATCCGTCACAATGGGACTGGACACGGTACCAATTAAGTATTATGTAACCGTGTGGTCCTGTTATTATTTGTGTAAAACTTCCTTTTCCTTTTCTTATTTAATACATGTCTAAGTCTGTCTTGGTAGTACTGGCTTATAGCTCGCCAGAGGTGTTAATTACTTAGACCCTATCTGTGTTTTAGGCACGTTCCTTTCCTCTTACAGGTGTTATGCATGGAGAGCATTAGTGGTTGTGATATGTGAAAAATGACAATGACATCTACGTTATCCAAACATCAATAATTCTTCAACTGCCTGGTCCGTAAAGATGAATTTTATTCAACAGTAAGTTGGTCAAAACAGTGACAACCAATGTACAAAAAATTAGGCCTTTGGTACATCATATAAATCTTGGCTAATCTTCTTTTCGTGCAGAATACAAAATCCAAGATGTTTAGCAAAATTCTTCTCCAACCACAACTTTTCCTTTGTCCTGGATAATCATATCTACGCATTTGCTTTCTTTCAGCAGTTTTATCTTAATAGCCATCTGGTCTATTTTCAGTTTTAAATCCTCCATTTTTTTCTGTCTCACTTGTGTTATTATGTTTTCCTTTTTTAAAAAAATGTATGCTGAAATACAAAACAACAGGCGAATCGTCAATTACTTACTTGCACATTTAGCTGGATAAACCTCTTTGTGCAAAAATACAACTAGATGAATGATCATCATCTTGTTGAGAACCTCAACTGTGAGTTGGATAGACATTGAACGTCCTTCTACGTGGTACGTTTTTCCAAAACTGCTAGTAAAAAATTTCTTGCCGACAACCTTCGTAGTGGCTGAGCTGGCTACGTTTTTCATTGGTTGGGGCTTATTCTATATGATAAATTATTGGTCAAACATCACGTTCTCACAGCGTGATTGTAGCTGTCTCTACTTGCATCCTGCATTTCTATGACGACTGCCGCGTAAATTAGCGTGCATTGTGTCAAAAACTGACCTAGCCGATTTCTACCACTCTGTACCCTACCCTTAGAATCTCGTTTTATTTTTTTATTTTAGTTAAGAATCTTGCTTGTTTATTATAGCGAATGGTAGTTTTATATTTGATTATTATGACTAGACTCTAGCACGAATAAATGCTCAAGTGGTCGGTCAAACGGCCACACACCCCTCAGGGTTGGAGACCCACATTCTGGGGGTACGAGGCATGTCTGATCGTTTGTAAGGCGAATCATCATGAACACGCACAATATATAATACACAGAAGTCAACTAATTTGAACAAAATAGAACATTGACAACAATTAGATACCGAAGCTTAGTCACATTTTATAAACAACATTTTCTCACAACGTACTTTTATCTTTTTCTTGCGTGCTAGAAGATAATGGGGTGCAAGGTTTTTTAATGTGCTTTAAAGGGGATGCGAGGCTTCTTAATGTGCTTTAAACGTGTGCGAGTTTTCTTAAGATGCTTTAAAAGGGGTGTGAGGCTTCTTAATGTGCTTTAAAAGGGGTGCGAGACTTCTTAAGATACCATAAAGGGGTGCGAGACTTCTTAAGATGCTGTTAAGGAGTGCGAGGCTTCTTAAGATGCTTTAAAAGGGGTAAGCGGCTTCTTAAGATGCTGTAAAGGGGTGCGACGCTTCTAAAAGGTTAAGAAGCACTTCTCTAACCGGTTCGCATGTAGAAGCTCTAGGAATATATGAGGGTATGTACATTGTTATAGAAAACATTGTAGGTATTGTGATACATGTAGTTGTGCAATGTAAAAACGGTGATGAAAATACCTAAGTTGACACGCATCAAAAAGCAATGTGATATTCATTCGTTCATTTATCACCTTTGAACTCCCTTAAGAGCAGACGCCTTAAACAAACGTATGACAAGTCTTTCTCTCCCGTTCCATCCCCTCAAGATCTTTCCATATCTTCTTCATCCCATTCATGCCTGTCTCTATATGTTCTTTGGTATTCCTCTAAATCTTGTACCCTGGGAATTTCCAGAACAAGGACTATCTGATAACGCTATAAACAGATTTCCCCATCGTGTGTCTTATCCACATCCAGTGTCGTAATCTCATCTTTTGTTTCACTGGCGCTTGTCTGGTTCTTGTCAACATTTCCACATTAGTGATTTTGTCATGCCACTTCAATGCTTTATGAAAGTCTGTAAATTTTTTGCTTGTTGTTTTTGTTATGATGTAATTTGTGGAAAAAAAGTTCTTGTAACGTTATGTGTGAAAACGGTAGTGCCATTGAAATTTATAACTTTGAGATATGCTGTATGAAAACCGCTTCTGTAACGTTATATGCTAAAACAGCTTCTGTAAGGTTATATGCTAAAACAGCTACTGTAACGTTATATGCTAAAACAGCTTCTGTAACGTTATATGCTAAAACAGCTTCTGTAACGTTATATGCTGAAACAGCTTCTTTAACGTTATATGCTAAAACAGCTTCTGTAACTTTATAAGATAAAACAGCCTCTGTAACGTTATATGCTAAATCAGCTTCTGTAACGTTATATGCTAAAACAGCTTCTGTAACGTTATATGCTAAAACAGGTTCTGTAACTTTAAATGTTAAAACAGCTTCTGTAACGTTATATGCTTAAACAGCTTCTGTAGCGTTATATGCTAAAACAGCTTCTGTAACGTTAAATGTTAAAACAGCTTCTGTAACATATGCTAAAACAGCTTCTGTAGCGTTATATGCTAAACAGCTTTTGTAACGTTAAATGCTAAAACAGCTTCTGTAACGTTAAATGCTAAAACAGCTTCTGTTACGTTATATGCTAAAACAGCTTCTGTAACGTTATACGCTAAAACAGCTTCTGTAACGTTATATACTAAAACAGTTTCCATAACAAGATGCATGACTGCAATTTTGCAGTTAGACCTGTAAAAAATGTTTCTATAATGTGACGAATAGAAACATCTTCAGTAATGTGACACATAAACAAGGTGCCAGTAATATGCTGCGCCATAACTTGTCGCATAATAAACTAAGGAGGTTTCTTCATGGGTCTACCCGCCTTATCACTTAAAACAAATCGTAGAAATGATGTTAGATATCTGAGCACGTAAAATGCCTCGGCATTTACATGCACCAAAGGGAACAATTGCAGTGCTGGGCCCATCCTCCCGTATGGAGGGAAAAGAGGAGAGATAGAAGAAAAAAAGAAGATAATTAGATTTGACTGTACCATCTTAAAAACGCAGACAGGAGTGAGTGCCCCTGTCTTAATCTCCTCAGGAATTGTCGGCAGTTCGCCATGTGCGGTGCCAGTAATGACATACTTTTCTTTCCTTTTGTCACCTCTGCTGATAACCGTTCTTGGATACAGATTGTTCGTACTGAGCTCATTGTTGATGTCGTACAGGAAGTAAGGTAGCAGCAGCCACATGTACCCACACGGCACCCACACCAGGACGGTGTTTATGAAACATGATGTAAATTGTGGCCATGTGTTGTTCAAGAGTAGATCTGAGTCCTGAGGATATATTAAAATAACGATATTTTAACAGCAGGCAAAGTGTAACAAGAGGAATGGGATTATTTTAATAGCAGGTGAAGGGTAACAAGAGGAAATGGTTCATTTTAACAGCAGGTGACGGGTAACAAGAGGACATGGTTCATTTTAACAGCAGGTGACGGGTAACAAAAGGAAATGGTTCATTTTAACAGCAGGTGACGGGTAACAAGAGGAAATGGTTTATTTTTACAGCACGAGAAATGTAACAAGAATAAATAGTTTAATTTAACAGCACGAGAAATGTAACAAGAATAAATAGTTTAATTTAACCGCACGAGAAATGTAACAAGAATAAATAATTTAATTTAACAGCACGAGAAATGTAACAAGAATAAATAGTTTAATTTAACATCACGAAAAATGTAACAAGAATAAATAGTTTAATTTAACAGCACGAGAAATGTAACAAGAATAAATAGTTTAATTTAACAGCACGAGAAATGTAACAAGAATAAATAGTTTAATTTAACAGCACGAGAAATGTAACAAGAATAAATAGTTGAATTTAACAGCACGTGAAATGTAACAAGAATAAATAGTTTAATTTTACAGCACAAGAAGTGCAACAAGAGTAAATGGTTTATTTTAAAAGCAAACAAAGTGAAACAAGAGGGACGGAATTATTTTAACAGCAGGTGAAGTGTAACAAGAGGAATTGCATTATTTTAACATCAGGCGAAGTGTAACAAGAGGAAATTTTTTAGTTTAACAGCACGAGAAGTGCAACAAGAGGTAATGGTTTATTTTAATATCAGGTGAAGTGTAAGAAGAGGAAATGGTTTATTTAAACAGAAGGTGAAGTGTAACAACAGGAAATGGGTTATTTTAACAGCACGAAAAGCGTAACGAGAGATAATGGTTTATTTTAACTGCACGAGAAGTGTAACAAGAGGAAATGGTTTATATTAACTGCACGAGAAGTATAACAAGAGGAAATGTTTTATTTTAACAGCACGAGAAATGCAACACGATGAAATGGTTTATTTTAACAGCTCGAGAGGTGTAATAAGATGAAATGGTTTATTTTAACAGCAAGAGAAGTGTAAAAAAAGGAAAGTTTTTATTTTAACAGCAGGTGAAGTTTAACAAGAGGAATGGGATTATTTTAACAGCAGGCGCTGTGTAACAAGAGGAATAGGACTATTTTAACAGCAGGCGAAGTGTGACAAAAAGAAATTGTTTATTTTAACAGCAGGGGAAGTGTAACAATAGGAAATTGTTTACTTTAACAGCAGGTGAAGTGTAACAATATGAAATGGTTTACTTTAACAGCAGGTGAAGTGTAACAATAGGAAATGGTTTACTTTAATAGCAGTTGAAGACAGTGTAACAAGAGGAAATGTTTTATTTTATCAGCACGAGAAGTGCAACACGAGGACATATCTTATTTTAACACCACTATAAGTGTAACAAGAGAAAATGGGTTTTTTTTTTCCACAGCATGTGGTGCATTAAGAACCTGACACTTGTCATCAGTTCTGATTGGCAGGTGAAGCAGAGAACAAATGGAACGATTAAAATCTGCTTCAACGAAGTAGATTATAATACGTAGTAGAAATGAACGTCGTGCAAAGTGACAAGTATACACTTTTCATATTGATCAGTAATTCAATGGCTCAGTTGAAGAACATTCAATTCAGAACTGAAATTATATTTCTAGTGTTGACAACATAATCTCTCTAACAGTATAAGGAAAGAAAACCTACAATTGCACAAATGTACTTACTTTGATTTCCATTTAAATTGATTAATTTGTTATAATTGACATCGAGATTTCCAATTGTTAACTCTTCACTTTACTTCAATACACATTGTTATATTATATTATATTTAAGGATCCCGTTACACGCCCATTGAGGCATATTGGGAATATGGTGTTAGGCCCATATTTTCTTGACCATCGGCACACTAGGGTGATGTGGTCAGCTACACCCGGCCGCCTTAACCTTCCCAGAGTTGCTCTGGTACCCATATTATATTTGCATCACATGAAATAAGAGTATCTAATTCTTGATAATTAGTGTAGTAAGTCACATCTCTCTTAATTTATATCTTGACCAACACGTTAAGTGAGGGCATCGACTCGAGCTTATTCAGTTCAGTTCCATCCTATTTGGCGATTGATTTACCTTTCTTTTTTATCTGGTCTCTTGTCTAGTTCTGAGGGCGGTGGCGGAGATAAAACCTGACTCTAGTCCATCCATCTGGTCTTACTATCAATGCACGAGGTGGTTTTTCCATGTTTGACGCAAGAAGTTTTCTGTCACTGAGTTTTTATATAATTTTAATGTTAAAGGGTTGGTTCTTTTCAATTAATTAAACAAATTAATAAATTGGTAATGCTATACATAATTGAAACGGAAATTGGGACCACATTAATTAAAAATATAAAATTGTGACAAAAGTAATTAAAAACTTTTGTTCAGATATACCGGACTTTCGCCACAAAATCTTCGGACATTCAGCCATGAAAGCTGATCTCTTGTCCTTTAAGAGTTAAACTAGAAGCACTTGCATTGACTTTCAGCTATCCCAATCGTTCTATTCGACAGTACCCTCTTTTCGTTTTCCAGCCAAAACCTATCTTAGTGGCACTTCCGTAGAGATTATCGAACTATTGACATTTCTATCTACCTTATTATCTTCCACTTCATTGTACGAGAGCGACATATATAGATACATCTCCCTAACTTGCTGCAGCATTTTAGCTTTCATTATGAAAAGTATTTGGTAAAATCTTTGAGACTGATGAAATACCATCAGTCTGGAAAGAGGGTATACTCGGTCAAGTTGCCAACAAAAGGCCGTTTGTGACAGGATCCATGTGTGATACTGCAAGGTCTTTCTAAAACACTGGTTTCTGTTGTTTGTATTTTTCATTCTGGTTCATCATTTAATATTGAAGTTTCACGTGCATACAGATGTGACCAAATTTTACGGTATATTCATTGTTACTTTAGAATAAAGCTCACTTTTTAAATTGGCATTTCTGAGCTATGAAACAGGGTCTACAAAGAGTTGACAAAGAATTACTCCGGAAACCAATTGGACATTCCATAGATCCCATCGCTGACCACTGAAGAGGTACGACAGCGTTGGCATAGCTGGCCAGTCATTTTTAGGGCAAGTCATTTTCAGGGTTTTATACTAGCAGGTGGATAACGTTAGTCCTGTACAAGACATAGTATCTATAAACGCTGGTCGGGCTAGCAGTCCTTTTCAGGGCTACTTCATACTAGCTGATAGATGCTTTTAGTCCTTCCCAGGACTTAAAATTTATCAAAACATCGCTTCAGTTAATAAAGTTCACTTATTTTTGAATGGCAAATTGTGTTCTGATATAACCAAATGACTTAAGTTTAGGTTGAAATGCACATGCCTCGCCACAAGAAGGCTAAACCCGCAACAACAACAACAAAAAACCCCCAATAATTTTGTTATCCTGACAAGGAACAAAGATTCATGAGGAAGTCTTGAATAGTTAATAGTTATTATGGGGGAAATAATGAGTATGCTAAATGTTTTAAATTACTTACCCAAAACGTATCCTCACAAAATTCATGAAGTCCTGAGTAGTTCATAGTTTTCACAGAAATGTCCAGTGTCATTTGATCTTAAAACATCACCGTGATATGTCCCACAAATACTAACAGTTACCTTATATTATGTATTGATGACCGCGTGAAACACAGGTCGTCAGTTTCACATACGTAGATTATTTAAATGTCAGGTTATCTTGTGTTTGTCTTTTTAAAAATAATGTTCAATTTTAAGTCAGTATTGTTCAACCTTAGTTCAATAATTTTAAACTTTTGTTCAGTGATGTTAACCTTCAGTTAAATAATTTTAAACTTTTGTCCAACAATGTTCAATCTCTTTTTATTGTTCATTCCGTTCTCCTGGTTTTTGATCAGTGACAGGTTTAAACGAAGAAAAGATGAATCATGTCGTATTTTATACATGTCAAGTTCTAAGTTCACATTAGATATATAAATTGTATGTCTTTTTTTTCATAAGCGCTGTAAAATATCACAAAGACAAAAGATTTAGTGAAACATCTCTGTTAGCATCAATGAATGTGAAAACAATATTTTCGATGTAATACTATTACATAAATTAACTATGATTTATATAATGACAAATGTTTTTCAATTTGAGTGTTTTATAGTTTCTCGCTTCTGGCCCTAAGTTTTAGACTGACACTCCTTTCACTAAGAGAACTGCGGAAAAATGCATTACCTCGTCTACGAACAGGGCTAGACAGACGGACAAACGAGGCAAAACAATTTTGGGATTGTTTCCAAAGCACGTTTTAGTTTTCAGATCACGAAACAAAAATTCTTTTGCGATTAAATACATAAAATAATACAGACATGTTCGTATTGTTGATAATTAGGTTTAATTGTATTTATGTCTGCGTGATACCTAGGTAACACGACTTCCACTGGAAGAAACACCCTACACGATGTAGAGTCATACATATACCTTGGCAGCAGTATAAACAGATTTGCAGGGACAGACAATGATATAAAAATGAGAAGGCTAGAGAAGCCTTCATTACTTAGAGAAATATATGGAGATCAAAAGAAATCAGGTCCAACACAAAAATCTTAATCTTTAATTCAAACGTCAAGTCAGAACTAATATGTGGCTCTGAAACATGGAGAAAAAATAAAGCAGCAATAAAAAAATTATAGACTTTTACGCATGAGTGTTCGCAAATAATAGAATGACCGAAGTGGTATGACAAGAACCTGAATATGGAGCTGATGACAAGAACCAGACAAGTAAGTGCCAGTGGAACACAAATTTGGGGAAAAAAAAGACGCTAGCAATGGAAAGGACACACACTGAAGAAATATGTTGATAGCATTACAAGGCAGTCCTTTTCCTGACATCCCTACAGTCAGAAAAGTAGAGGGAGAGCAAAGAACACACGGAGAATAGAACTGGAGACGGACATGAAGGGGATGAAGATAACGTGGAAAGTCCTTGAGGTGATGGCACGTGACAGGAAGACTTAGTATAAGTTTATTGAAGGCCTATGCTCCTTGGGGAGAACTTTTTTTTAATGATAGCCACTTTAAAGTCATTACCAGTGATGAATTACATCAGTGCTTCATTTTCACACACCACTCTAATTTTAACTTGGTTAACTATAATTGATTATTAAATTTGTTAACTGTAAATACAAATTGATAGTTGATTTAATCATTATTGAGTAAATCGCACCTGTATGACTCAGTTATTTTAGATACATAACAATCCAGAGCTATTAAAGTAATATTTTATTGAATCATTTCAGTTGGGGGCTCAAACGATCACATTTCTTTTTCGTCACAGAAGGGGCGAGAAGATTAAAAAATTCACGATACCTTAGATCGCAGTTGTGATGCTTGATTTCTCAAAAATTCCCGCGAGACTGCATCATTCTTCTAATTGTATCTCTGCCACGAGTAATCTTGAGCGAAGGTTGATACCTTTGAAGACCCTCATTTTTATTCTCTACGTTTAGCCATTGTTGGACCACCTCTGCAGAGCAAGGGAGACAATCCCGATACCAAGTTATACATTGTGGTGAGAGCACAAACTGTGGGAAAACAGACAGCTGAGACTCCACGTTGCTAGAAGTCATGTGACTTCATTAAATAACTCGAGCGATCCGGTATGTAAAAAGAAAAACAAAACAAAACAAAACAGTGGAAACGATACATATATTACAACCTCAAAATACAATAAGGGATACACCTATTTATATCGGAGACAAGTTCCAGTAACAATATGAAACAAATGTATACATATTAGAACTAAAAATAACCTTAGTTACGAATTGACGAAAACAGCATCTCCAGTATTTTCTGACCTCACAAATCTACCGGAATCCCGGGCAATGTTTTGGTGAACCTTGGTTGGAAAAGAATGGTCTAGCAGAAGAACTAGGATATAACACTGCTATATTGATTTACGCGATCTTAATTCATGATATCTCAATTTACGCGAATTCGAAACAACACGAGTTGGTGAAAATGAAAAAAAAAAAAAAAAAAAAAGAAAAATCGCCGTTGCTATTAAAGTTCATAATTTAATGTTTTTAGTTTATTTAAGTTCGGTTTACCATGCTCTGTATTAACACTTTTAGTATCTTTTATTTTATTCTATTTTCCAGAATCATCCCGCTAAGTGAAACGTACTGAATGTCTATGGAGAAAATGTCTCAATTTAAGCGAGATTCAGTTATGCACGAGCCTCCTGAACGTAACTAGATCGCGTTGTATTTAAATTGTCCACATTGATAGTAAAATACAGCTGAATTAATTTTGGAACGAACTCTGTACCATTGCGCCTTATTATATGATAATGTTGAACTAAAAAGCAACATATCCATAGGACATGTTACTCCTGCTTTTCTAACTTTAAAGTTGAGAACTACCATAGTGTCCTCAAGCTATGCGTAAAAGGTACTTGACATGATACCATTGTTAATATGATTTAGAAGCTCATTTCATAGTATAATGTAGCTGTGTTAAGGTTTTGTATAATTCTGCTCAGTCGTTCAAGAAAGTAATTAAAATCTCCAGGGATCTGCACAATATGACAGTTTGAGAAACACTGTGCAAATGAGTCCTTGAAATTGTGTTGACAATTTATGTTAATGCATTCCAAATGATCCTCTCTGCTTGCAGAAAATGGATACTGAAAATGTCACGTGACGAATGCACAGAACAGTGTTCGTGACCATACATGATATAAACGTATGTCTTCCAGACATAATAGTTCGTGATTTTCTAACCTACTTAGTCGTTCCTCTGAGGTTTGGAAGAGAGAGCGCCAGACTATCCTATCGGCTGTCTTCCTCCTGGCCTGGTTCCATTCTAGTCCTCGGTCCTTCAAAGATTGTCTAATGTTGTCCTCCCAGCGGACTCTGGGTCGTCTTGGAGTCTGGATCCCTGGCTCTTAACCTCCCATACCTGCCGTGGCAGCCGATCTTCTCCCATTCTGCAGACATGGCCAAACCATCTTAGTTGAAACTGTTCTACTTAGGTCAGACTTAAAGGTCTTTTATATTTGGATATGCGCCCTAATATAACCGACTAGGTTGAACGAGACGCGCGTCGCCAAAACGAGGCAAAACTTTATTTAAAAAGAACAAAGAAAAAAACTTGGGTCTACAGGGTTGAGTTTTTCGGCAGTGATTTTCTTGTGTTATCTTTTTTCTTGTCTCCTTTTTTTGTCGCTTATGGAGCATACTGCCTATACTGATTTTGACCAATATGTTGCAAACCCAAAGAACACCATATGCTATTACAGTAGTGGGTTTAGTACTGTTTTATTTATACACTATCAGAGTTGTCAAATTACGTGTAGCAGTGGAATAAGTGATGCGAAGAAGACGGAGACAGTTGACTGGACACACATTGAGAAAACCTGTTGTTATCACTACAAGGCAGTGTTTGTTCTCGAATCCCCAGGGAAGTAGTGGTATACTGAAAAACACACGAAGAAGAAAACTGTCATGTGTTTGTTGAAGCCATATGCTCTTTTGGGAGCTAAATGATATATATAGGTGTTGAATTTCTGGTCGACATCATCGGTCTCTGTTCTTTCCTGGCTTTTGGTAATCCGATATCGTCTCTTTACGTCGACCACGAAAGCTTTTCTGGTGAGGAGGTCCTTAAGTTTCGTGATGTTATATCTTTTCTATTTGACTGCAACTGGTCCAGCAGCTCTGAGTTTCACCTTCAGTCTTGTTACTACTAGGTGATGATCTCTTCCCACATCTGCGCCTCTTCTTACTTTCACGTCTTGTAATGCATGTCTCCATCTGCCATTGATCATTATGTGATCTATCTGGTTTCTGTCCCTTCCGTTTGGCGATTCCCTCGGTTAACTTGCACTTCTTTTTGTGGAAAAAGTGTTCCTCCAATGACCAGGATGTTAATACTACAGAAACTTATTAATTTGTCCTCATTCTCATTTACTGTTCCACTGCCGCATTTCTCCATTACTCTTTCGTTATAATTATTGTGTGTTCCAATTTTTGCATTGAGGTCTCCCATTACTATAATAAGATCGTACCTGGGTGCAGTTTCCATATTCTTTTGCAGCTGTTGATAGAACTCATCCTTGACCACTTCATCGCTGTCGTTTGTTGGTGCATAGCGTTGAATAATTGTGGTGTTGGTGAATCTCCCTTTCAGTCTTGTTCTTATCAGTCTGTTGTTGATGGGTTTCCATTCCAGTAAAGACCTTTCCATTCCTTTCTTCAGGATAATGGCTACACCTTCGTTGTACTGACCATTCTCTCTACCACAGTAAAGTACTGTTTCCCCTGTAGCTGTTTTTATTCTCCCCGTCCCGGTCCATCTGCTCTCACGTATTCCCAGGATATGTAATTTGCAGTTCCCCAGCTTTCCTACCTCTTTCATAGTTCTGACGTTCCAAAAACCAATTCTTGTTTCGTGTTTAGCAGTCGGGGAATTCGTTTTCATACCAATGGCTTCCTTTCGGCTTTTACCACTGACAGTCATACGAGCCTGAGACTCCGGATGTCCGTCCCGCATCAAAGTTTTTCCATTAGTTGCTGTTTCCGTAACATGTGGGATTTTTTCCACAAACAGGGGTGTCGGCCCTGCGCTAAAACCCCCAACCTGGAGGACCAGGGTACCAGCTTTTGTCTGACCCCTACCCGCACAGACCTGTCCAGCTTGGTTGAACCTACCAGGAGTAAAACTCCAACTGGCATAGCTCTGGGGGGTTGTCAGGGTACAGAAGCTACCATACCGCTACCAGGTATAAGTACCATTGATGGCATATATATATATATATATATATATATATATATATATATATATATATATATATATATATATATATATATATATATATATTGCATGCCTTGGGGTCAGTCTTCAAGCTATAGCTATCTCATTAGTGAATGTGTTCACGTGTATTCATCATCAGCATCATCATGTCAAGGACAAGGCATTGTCGATGACGTAAGCAAGTATGCTTAGCTGAGTCCAACCTGTCACCCTTATTGTCTTCTGATCTTCGAGTGCGTATAATTTTATTTTTGCCAGGGTTTGCCTTCTTTTGGAAAGAAGCGGCCACACAAACAACAATACGTTGGTTATGTCAGAGCGCAGTCATTGTCAGTCAAAACTAAGTGAACTCTGTGCCAGGACTTTCGTGCAGCTTAGACGAGCATTAAGCCTTGAAAATGATTGCTAGTTTTTACCATCTAACTCGATCAAGCCCTAAAAAGGGCTAGATCCTGAGAAAGACTATCAGTAGTTAACCTGCGACAAGAGTAGGCTTAGAGCTACGTGTTATCGACTTGTTTTAATAATTGATCTGTTCACTTTACATATATGTCATATCCTACATTATCAGTCTCGCTGTACCTAATAAAAACACCGTAAGGGCCAGAAAACTGCCGAAGCTACTGGTAGTCACGTTTTGTGACGACCCGTTTGAGAAATAAAAATACTTAAAAAACTCATTGAGTTTACGCACGAGAGACAATTGACGCTCACACAGACTAAGAGCGAAATGCAATCAACTCTCAACTTCTCTCTCTCTCTAACCAGTGACGTAGGTCTGCTACAGATGTTCTGTAACTGATAATGTACAACACATTATATTTACTGTAGTTTATGTCCCACTCTTGAATTCTAATGAAGTGTAAAGTCAAGTTTACATTTTTTCAGTATGCATATCTGGAGTCATCCTTATATGACCACCAGCTATGCACAATTGTCGTGGAATATTCTAATCCACATATATAAATTATCAAGTAAATATAAAGCCTAATAAATACATATAATAAATAAAGGAAGAAGAATGGTAAAGAACAGTGCTGTCACAATGACTGTACTCGAAATCCCCCTTGTTTTCTGCTTCGTCTGCAAATTGTAACGCTTTCACGTTGATAGTAAAAGCTTACTGTATTATACCCGCTTTCTTCAATGAAACGTGTGCTGTATTTCTTGGAAAAACATTGAGAGGCAGACTGCGTAATGACCTAAATTAATCCTAACATTAATTATACTGCGTTACCAAAACGAACGAACAGATGGACTAAAGGATAAAGAGAGAGGGAGGGCTGAAAATCAGGAACGCATGCAACACGCGTCGCGCGATACACAAATGCTGCCATCACGCGTGTAAGACTACATGCACTAACTTTTTTTCAGACGGACAGTGATAAAATACATTACCCTTCCCAGAGTTAGGTTTTAAAATCACAAAAAACGCTTATTAGGAAAGATAACAATAGATGGGTTTACGGTTGAAAACATAACAGTACCCAGACAGCACATCTTCGAAACAGGAGGTAGAAAAATACATATTTTGAACGCAGCCACGTAGCTCTTTTAAATTTGGATATTTGGGTTCCTTGGGGCTTGCTGACAAAGAATATGTAAAACGTTACGCAAATAGTCCAGGAATTAATAAATTATACCCAAAATAAAATAGTGGGGATGCCTGACAGCATGGAATCATTTCTGCTCATAAAATTTTTTTATAACGTGTTTGAAAAAAATCTTACGTTACAGAATTAGCCTACCATGTAAACTCCAAATTGATTGGAGCGCAACAAATGAAAGACTAACCACGATTGGTCGGGCTATAAATACTATCTTTCGTTGTTAGGGGAGACGTGAAAAGGTAACATTTTTTTCAAACACTTGTCGAAACGTGGCCTCATTGGCTAGACTCGCTGATATACTCACTTGGGAGCGTTAGTTCGAGACCACTAGTGCAAATAATCTTGATAAAGCAACAGTGCGTTGAAGCCAGCTCATATTTGTGTTAAATAAAAGCCTGGAACATAAGCAGATGGGAATTTGTGCCAGTAATTGTGCCAGAATTCATTGCTAATCAACGTATCTGTGTTTATTTCCATGAAATTGTGGTAAGCTTGAACCATTCAGTATCTTTTAATGAAAATTGAATGTAAATTGTTAATTTATGCCTGTATATATATGTGTAGTTCAGTGGCAAACAGGAGATAAAGCCTATGATGCTCCAGCCTGAACAGAGGGTGTCGGAGGGAAGTAAAACGGCATGGAATGGCCAAATAGTACACTGACACCTGGATGATTGATTAGACAGAAATAATGCTGGAAGTGCAGAGGCGTGGTGACCATTAAGGAGGTAAATACTGGTATAAAGTATTTCAGATGAAGCTGACAGTTGGCCTAACGCTCTGAACTCAATGTTTGTGTTGTATTGTGCTCAGTGTAGAACTAGAGTATCAATTAGTTATGAAGTAGAAGGTACATCCTTCTTGTTTACAGGGACCGTGGTCTTGATGGTACTGAGCAGCACCTGGTCAGAGCTTTGCTGAATCCAGAGTCGGACAGCATACTCCTTGGTCTTTTTAGCTATCAGTGAGGTGTCTCCAGAGCCCAGAGGAGAATTCGAGCAGAGGAGTCCTTCCCTGCCGCCATCACGCAAGATAAGCTGATTTGGCCAGCTGAGCTCAACATTATGTCCCCTCATCTTGAAATGACTTTGTAAAAATAACATTCAGAGGGGAATTTAATTGTCTTAATATCAGGAACTGAGAACATCTCCAATACTAGTCCCAAAAGACAAACTATTGAAGTCATGATGACAAATACCAACAGAGCTTGAACAAAACAAAACCAGTATTACCTCATATTACCACTACACAACTGACACACATAGGATATTTTAATAATATATGTCACTACAATATTCATATTGATAAAGTCTGTACATATACTTGTAATTAAAATTGATTGTGATTCCTGGTTCCTTTGTATTTGAATCAGGACACATATACCTTTATGATAACCATGAATACATATTGTTATTTGAAAAGTTATCAGTGACTCCTTAAGATATTCTCATAGAGTGTTATATGTATGTGAGTGTCACAGTGTTGTCAAGAGTAGTGGATTAAATTAAATTGTTTATCTGTCTGTTGTTGTGACTTACACTTCATCATACACATACCCTAGACACATAACGTAGTCATCACACTATTCCAGAATAATTCTGACTGAGATATATAGATATGTGGTAGCAAGTAAGGTTATCTATAATACACTACTCTTAATAGATATAGATACCTTCACAGCTGATCTCAGTCAGTACACTAAGTCCCCTATAAATATTTATAACATCCCACTTCACCACATATATTGGGGTCTCGCTCTTGGGATTTTGAATCTTTCCCTATTAAAAATATTGGGGGGTAATTCACTTCAGGGAATATAAGAATTAAAAGGTATCCTTGGGTGGAATTAAATAAGGTTGAGCTCACGGTGCCTGTGTTGTCCATTAGATATATTTAGAGATTAAATTGTTGGTTAGACATTGTAGAAATTTACCTGATAGACAATGGCGGACCTGGCCAAGTTTCGATCTGCTGCTGTACAGACTGCAAAAGAGTTAGGATTAGATGGGCAAGTTATGGTTGCCTATGTCACTACGGAATGTGACAAATTTATTGAACGCGAAGAAAGAAGATTAGAAAAAAGAGGCCGAAAGAAAGTTAGAGGCTGAGACTAAGAGGTTGCAAGCTGAGGCTGAGACTAAGAGGTTGCAGATTGAGGCTGAGGCTAAGAAATTGGAAGCAGAAAGAGAAGACAAAAGATTAGCTGCAGAAAGAGAAGCCGAGGAAAGAAGACAGGCTGCAGAAAGGGAAGAGAAGAAATTAGCTGCAGAAAGAGAAGAAAGAAAATTAGCTGCAGAAAGAGAAGAGAAGAAATTAGCTGTAGAAAGAGAAGAGAAGCAATTAGCTGCAAATTAGCTGCAGAAAGGGAAGAGAGGAAATTAGCTGCAGAAAGGGAAGCAGAAAAGGAGGAGAAAAGATTACAAAGGGAACATGAATTACGACTAAGGGAGTTTGAGTTTCAAGGCCATGCTCCTGAAATGGTGCCAGTCCCTTTGCCTCTGATGCTACGGTTACTCAGGGAGCCTCAACCTCAGCTATGAATTTTCATTTAGATCATTTTGTTGAGAAAGACGATGATATTGAGAGCTATATAAATAGATATGAACTATTAGCTACCACGTATGGGTTAGAGAGAGAAAGGTGGAGCTTAAAGTTATCTCAGGGACTTCGTGGGGCAGCTTATGAAGTTTTTGCAAAAATGAGCAGAGGTGATCAGGAAAATTATGATATGCTAAAGCAGGCTCTTTTGTTAAGGTATGAAAAGAATGCAGAATTCTATAGAAAAAAATTTAGGAATGCTAAACTACTGTCAGGTGAAACCTATCACCAGTTCTCTGCACGAATAGAGACATACTTGGAGAAATGGACTTCTCTGGGGAAAACCCAAGATCTTAAGGAAATGGTCCTTATAGAGCAATTAAGAGAGTCCATGGCTCCAGACCTGAGAAAGTTTCTCATGGAACAAGGTGCAGAGAGGCTGGGTGAGTTGCTAAATGTTGCTGAAAGGTATCAAGCAGCTCAAGCAGAGGTAACAGGTAATAAAAAGAAACAGGTGGATAACTTTAGGGCACCACAGAACTTTAATCAATTTGATCCTAGGGATCAAAATAAAGGTAAGCACCAATTTGATAGGCCACGGTATGAAAATAAAAATAAATTCCCACAATTCGATGAAAGGAAATATGATGAAAGAAAATCTTTCAACCAAGTAAAAAGGTGGTGTAAGAATTGTCAGATGGACAATCATGACACTGACCGTTGCAGAAGGAAACCTGTGTATATGGCAACCCTTCAGGTCAGGTCGACCTCAAGACAGGAGGAGGATATTATGTTAGATACCACTCCAGAAGAGATGAGGAAGGCACAGGCTGGGGATAAAACACTCAAGCCTTGTTTCAGGAAATTGTCAACTTGTCATACAACTCCAGGCAAGGGAGATTTTTACATGAAAAACAAGTTGATGTATAGGAAGACTGGAGCTAGATCCAAAGGTCACGGACAGCTGGTTCTTCCAAAAAGATATAGGGCAGACTTAATAAGGAGCCTACATGTGAAACCAGATGGGGACCATGAGAAGATAGGTACCATCATTCAAAAGGTGGGCTCACAATTATTATTGGCCCAAAGCAAGATGGGACATTGAGAATTTTGTAGAAAGGTGTAGCATAGCACATGAGGGAACACCCACAAGTGGGAACATGGATCAGGACCTGGACACGCCACGGGGCAAAATTAGGCCTGATAATAAAAAGAAAAGTAGATTTGATAAAGTGGACCAAATGGAATGGGAAGCCCCTTTTCACAGACAAGCTTCACTTAACTGTTTTACAATGGCCACTATGCGGAGAGTGCAAAAAGATGTCTTACCCCAGGATAAGCCGACAATCCCTCAATCGGACTTAAACAAACTGGAGGAAGAGGATGTAGGGAGGAAATCTCTCATCAAGAATTTTAAGTGGGGAGAAAGCCCCAAAAGAAAAATTGGTAGCGGTCGTTTTGTGAATGATAATTCTGGGAGGAAAAATCATCACTATAAAGCTTCGAGTGGAAGAGACCATACCGGTGCATGGACAAATAGGTCCACACAATTAAAGGTCCATATGTAGCTTTGTTAAGAACGTGGACTGATGAAAAGGCAGAGGAAAACATTACATCTTCATACCAATATGTGAATGAGCTGACCACTCGGTTAAAAACTGGCTGGAAACTTGCCAATGAAAATTTGAAACAAGCCAGGAAGAAACATGCTGCCTATTATAACAGGAAGGCGAAGGACAGAAATTTGGCTGTGGGAGAGAAAGTACTGCTTCTTTTGCCTGGGAGTCAGAATAAGTTACAAATTGGATGGCAGGGTCCATATACAGTTCTAGAGAAGGTGTCTAGAACAAATTATAAGATAGATAAGAAGGGGAAAGAAAAAATCTATCATGTGAATCTCCTGAAGAAATATTTGGAAAGAGAACATCAGGAAGAGACACACTTGTTGACCTTGTCCATCGCCATGGAGATGAAAAAGGAACCACTTTCATCATTTGAATATCCATTACACCCCTGTGAGACAGCAGCACAGGTGAAAATCAGTACACATTAAACGAAAACTCAGAAAGAGAGAGTGCAACAGGTTCTAAATAATCATGCAGAGGTGTTAACAGACCGACCAGGGCATACAAACCTATTCGAATATGATATGAAACTAATAGACTCCACACCTGTCTGTATGAAACCATATTCGATTCCGTTTGCTAAGGAGAAAGCTTTGAAAGAAGAGATAGACTATCTGTTGAAGGAAGGAATTATTTCGCACAGTGAGTCTTCGTATAGTTCCGGTGTTGTACTCTTAAGGAAGCCCTCTGGAGAACATAGACTCTGTATAGATTACAGGAGACTGAATGCTATTACAGAAGGACAGGTGGATCCATTGCCGGATACAAATCAGCTGTTTGCCAGACTAAATAAAGCTAAATATTTCTCAAAAGTGGATCTGAGTAAAGGATACTATCAGATTCCAGTAAAGCCTGAGGTTAGACCATACCTAGCTTTTAGTACCTCAGAAGGACACTATGAGTTTAATTGATTGCCATTTGGATTGAAGAATGCGCCTAGTGTCTTCTCTAGAATGATGAGAAAATTATTGGATCCTCTGAATAATCCCTGTATAACAAATTTTATGGATGATATCCTTATAGCAACAGAAACATTTGAGGAACACATTGACTCTCTGAACATGCTGTTTGATCGACTTAGGGAGGCAAATTTAACAGCCCGACCAACCAAATGCTGCGTTGGATGTAAAGAATTGGAATTTTTGGGACACACAGTTTATCAGGGAAACATGACCCCTGACCCAAAGAATTTAGAGAAACTACAGAAAGCCCCGAGACCACAAACCAAGAAGGACGTGAGATCCTTTGTCTCATTATGTGGTTTCTACCAGAAGTATATCAAAAACTTTTATTCCATATGTGCACCGTTAACTGAATTGACACGTAAAGGACATCCAGATCGCATTACATGGACACCACAATGTGAAATGACTTACCAAGAATTGAAGGAAAAGCTCACAAGTAAACCCATTTTGAAATTACCTGACTTAAGTCAAGAATTAATAGTAAGGACGGATGCAAGTAATATTGGGTTAGGAGCAACTCTACTACAGAAATCAGATGCATTGGATGGGGAATTAAGCCCAGTGGCATATGCTAGCAGAAAGTTGAATAAAGCTGAAATCAATTACTCAACTAGCGAAAAGGAATGTCTTGCAGTAATATGGGCAATAAAGAAATTCAATATTTATCTATATGGGAAGGCATTTAAGTTGCAAACAGACCACAAACCTTTATCGTTTCTAGCACAGGCTAAGCATGAGAACTCTAGGTTACTCCGATGGTCTTTACTTCTGGCTCCATATAATTTTAGCATTGAGTATATATCTGGAAAAACCAATTTGGGAGCGGATTTTTTAAGCCGCCATCCGTGTGATGAGAATCACCGTAAACCCCAGAAATAATAATAAATTTCTCTATGTGAATATAGAATAAAGGACTGACATATAAAGTCTGTTTTAAGAGGGGAGGTGTCGTGGAATATTCTAATCCACATATATAAATTATCAAGTAAATATAAAGCCTAATAAATACATATAATAAATAAAGGAAGAAGAATGGTAAAGAACAGTGCTGTCACAATGACTGTACTCGAAATCCCCTTGTTTTCTACTGCGTATGCAAAATGTAACGTTTCACGTTGATATTAAAGGCCTTCTGCAACATACACGCGTTTCCCAAACACACAATAAAATGTGCTGCCTTTCTAAGAAAAACCTTGAAATATGCAAGTTGACCTAAATTTTAAATTCCATTCATGTCTTTTTCTACACTATGTTACCAAGATCAAAAAGACAGATGGACAAAAGGATAGCGAGAGGGAGAGGCAGAAAGCCGAACACTAAACACGCGGCGCGCGATACACAAATGCTGCCATCACGCGTGTAAGGCCATGCACTAACTTTTTTTCAGACGGACAGTGATAAATTCACTACCCTTCCCAGAGTTAGGTTTTAAAATCATAAAAAACGCTTATTAGGAAAGATAACATTATATGGGTTTACGTTTGAAAACATAACAGTACCCAGACAGCACATCTTCGAAACAGGAGGTAGAAGGAATTGCATATTTTGAACGCAGCCACGTAGCTCTTTTAAATTTGGATATTTGGGTTCCTTAGGGCTTGCTGACAAAGAATATGTAAAACGTTACGCAAATAGTCCAGGAATTAATAAATTATAACCAAAATAAAATAGTGGGGGATGCCTGACAACATGGAATCATTTCTGCTCATAAAATTTTTTTATAACGTGTTTGAAAAAAATCTTACCTTACAGAAATAGCCTACCATGTAAACTCCAACATGATTGGAGCGCAACAAATGAAAGACTAACCACGATTGGTCGGGCTATAAATACTATCTTGGTTGTTAGGGAGACGTAGGAAGGTAACATTTTTTCAAACACTTGTCGAAACGTGCCTCATTGGCTAGACTCGCTGATATACTCACTTAGGAGCGTTAGTTCGAGACCACTAGTGCGAATAATCTTGATAAAGCAACAGTGCGTTGAAGCCAGCTCATATTTGTGTTAAATAAAAGCCTGGAACATAAGCAGATGGGAATTTGTGCCAGTAATTGTGCCAGAATTCATTGCTAATCAACGTATCTGTGTTTATTTCCATGAAATTGTGGTAAGCTTGAACCATTCAGTATCTTTTAATGAAAATTGAATGTAAATTGTTAATTTATGCCTGTATATATATGTGTAGTTCAGTGGCAAACAGGAGATAAAGCCTATAATGCTCCAGCCTGAACAGAGGGTGTCGGAGGGAAGTAGAACGGCATGGAATGGCCAAATAGTACACTGACACCTGGATGATTGATTAGACAGAAATAATGCTGGAAGTGCAGAGGCGTAGTGACCATTAAGGAGGGTAATGCTGGTATAAAGTATTTCAGATGAAGCTGACAGTTGGCCTAACGCTCTGAACTCAATGTTTGTGTTGTATTGTGCTCAGTGTAGAACTAGAGTATCAATTAGTTATGAAGTAGAAGGTACATCCTTCTTGTTTACAGGGACCGTGGTCTTGATGGTACTGAGCAGCACCTGGTCAGAGCTTTGCTGAATCCAGAGTCGGACAGCATACTCCTTGGTCCATTTAGCTATCAGTGAGGTGTCTCCAGAGCCCAGAGGAGAATTCGAGCAGAGGAGTCCTTCCCTGCCGCCATCACGCAAGATAAGCTGATTTGGCCAGCTGAGCTCAACATTATGTCCCCTCATCTTGAAATGACTTTGTAAAAATAACATTCAGAGGGGAATTTAATTGTCTTAATATCAGGAACTGACAACATCTCCAATACTAGTCCCAAAAGACAAACTATTGAAGTCATGATGACAAATACCAACAGAGCTTGAACAAAACAAAACCAGTATTACCTCATATTACCACTACACAACTGACACACATAGGATATTTTTAAAAATATATGTCACTACAATATTCATATTGATAAAGTCTGTACATATACTTGTAATTAAAATTGATTGTGATTCCTGGTTCCTTTGTATTTGAATCAGGACACATATACCTTTAGGATAACCATGAATACATATTGTTATTTGAAAAGTTATCAGTGACTCCTTAAGATATTCTCATAGAGTGTTATATGTATGTGAGTGTCACAGTGATGTCAAGAGTAGTGGATTAAATTAAATTGTTTATCTGTCTGTTGTTGTGACTTACACTTCATCATACACATACCCTAGACACATAACGTAGTCATCACACTATTCCAGAATAATTCTGACTGAGATATATAGATATGTGGTAGCAAGTAAGGTTATCTATAATACACTACTCTTAATAGATATAGATACCTGCACAGCTGATCTCAGTCAGTACACTAAGTCCCCTATAAATATTTATAACATCCCACTTCACCACATCACTGACAAGTGTCACTGACAAGTGAAAGACGTGTGTTATTCAAGACTCTAGAAGTCATCTTTAACAATACGAAATGATACGTAACGTACAGAAAATCCCCAGAAGAGACTCTGACACTATCACCAGGACTGCCATGCTATGGACCCCAGGAGGAAGGCGAGAGAGAGGTCGACCAAAAGCAACATGGCGGAGAACTGTGGAAGTCGAGATGCAAAGAATGAACCAGAGTTGGGGTACCACACAGAGGATGTCCGTCCACCGAGCCAAATGGAGACAGTTTGTTGCTACCCTACAGGACGCCACCAGGCATGATGGTAACTAATTGCTTGGTCAGTCCGTGGCTAAGTACCAAAGAAGAAGTACATAGACAATAGTATAGGGTCTTAGACATAAAAGAAAGGAAGCCATCTTTGCGACAGTATCAGGAAATATATTCTCCAGAGAGCAGGAAGTATATATTCTCCAGAGAGCAGGAAGTATATTTTCCAGAGAGAAGGAAGTGTATCCCGAAGAAGCACGTCCGTTCCAACCACAGAGGGCCTGTTGTTTGGAATTCCTACAAAGTCATTAGTTTGTCAGCAGGATGTAAAATAAAAACCCTGGACAAATATATACTAGTGTTTGATTGGCTACGCGGTAATTACGAGCGCTCTGCTCTCGCGACATAGTTATCGTGTTCGGGGATCAATACCTAGTAGGTTCACGTTCCAGTCTACCCAGCTGTGAATGGGTAGTTGACTCTGCTCTTGTGTTAGGGAAGTAGAAAAAGGCAGCTGTGGTAAAGTGGGATGTTATAAATATTTATAGGGGACTTAGTGTACTGACTGAGATCAGCTGTGAAGGTATCTATATCTAATAAGAGTAGTGTATTATAGATAACCTTACTTACTGCCACATATGTATACCTCAGTCAGAATTATTCTGGAATAGTGTGATGACTACGTTATATGTCTAGGGTATGTGTATGATGAAGTGTAAGTCATAACAACAACAGACAGATAAACAATTTAATTTATTCCACCACACTTGACAACACTGTGACACTCACATACATATAACACTCTAAGAGGATATCTTAAAGGAGTCACTGATAACTTTTCAAATAACAATATGTATTCAGTGCTGTCATGAATGTATATGTGTCCTGATTCAAATACAAAGGGAACCAGGAATCACAATCAATTTTAATTACAAGTTATATGTACAGAATTTATTAATATGATTCTTGTAGTGACATATATTATTAATGGTATCCTATGTGTGTCAGTTGTGTAGTGGTAATATGAGGTAATACTGGTTTGTTTTGTTCAAGCTCTGTTGGTATTTGTCATCATGACTTCAATAGTTTGTTTCTATTGGAACTAGTATTGGAGATGTTCTCAGTTCCTGGTATTAAAACAATTAAATTCCCCTCTTAATTTTAGTTTACAATGTCATTTTAAGATGGGGGTACATAATGTTGAGCTCCATGGCCACACTCTCTTATCTTGCGTGATGACTGCAGTAAAAGACTCCTCTGCTCGATTACTTTATGAGTTCTGGAGCCACCCCACTGGTTGCTATATGGACCAAGGAGTATGCTGTCCGACTCTGGCTTCAGCAAAGCTCTGACCAGGTGCTGCTCAATAACTTTAAGACCACGGTCCCTGAAACAAGAAGGTTGTACCTTCTACGTCAGAACTAATTTATACTCCATTTCTACACTGAGCACAATACATCACAAACATTGAGTTCAGAGCGTTAGGCCAACTGTCAGCTTCATCTGAAATACTTTATACCAGTATTTCCCTCCCTAATGGTTACTACGCCTCTGCAATTCCAGCATTATTTCTTTCTAGTTAATAATCTAGGTGTCAGTGTACTGTTTGGCCATTCCATGCAGTTTTACTTTCCTCCGACACCTTCTGTTCAGGCTGGAGCACTATAGGCTTTACATCATGTTCGCTACTGAACCACACATATATACAGACATAATTTATCAATTTACATTCAATTTTCATTTAAAAATATTGAATATTTCAAGCTTACCACAATTCATGGAAATAATAATAAACAGTTTCGTTGACTGGCAATGAATATAGCACAACTCCGATCTGCCGATGTCCCAGGCTTTATTTTATAAAAAATATACACTGGTGCTCAACGCACTGCTTCTTAGTAGGTTTATTACAAGATGTGGCAATGAACAGACGCTCTGAATTGAGTATATTCGCAGCTCTACCAATCAAACCATGTCTACACATCTTTTCAAAAAAGTACCCCTTTCTCACGTTTCCCCTGACAACACAAGATAGTATTTATAGTCCGACCAATCGTGTTTAGTCTTTCATTTGTTGCGCTCCAATCAAATAGGAGTTAACATGGTAGGCTATTTCCGTAACGTAATGTTTCTTCAAACACGTTATAAAAAAAATTTTATGAGCAGAAATGATTTCATGCTGTCAGGCACCCCCACTATTTTATTTTGGCCATAACTTGGTAATTCCTAGACTATTTGCGTAACGTTTTACATATTCTTTGTCAGCAAACCCTAAGGAACCCAAATATACGAATTTAATGGAGCCAATATGCATTTTCTTCTAGGATAGTCGTGCTGGTACTACCTTCTCACTTCCAAACTTGAGGGTGTCTGGGTACTGTCATGTTTTCAAACGTAAACCGGTATAATGTCATAATTCCCAATAAGCGTTTTTCAGGATTTTAAAACCTAACTCTGGTATGGGTAGTGAATTTTATCACTGTCGATTTGAAATAAAGTTAGTGCATGTGGCCTTACACGCGTGATGGCAGCAATTGTGTATCGCGCGACGCGTGTTTAGTGTTGCACGTGTCCCTGCTTTCTGCCTCTCCCTTCTCTCTATCCTTTAGTCCATCTGTCTTTTAGTTACGCCGTGTATAAAATGGAATGAATGAAATATTAAATTTAGGTCATTGATCAGCTTGCGTATCTCAAGGTTTTTCCAAGAAATACAGTACACGTTTCATTGAAGAAAGCGGGTAATAATACAGTAGGCTTTTACTATCAACGTGAAAGCGTTACAATTTGCAGACGAAGTAGAAAACAAGGGGGATTTCGAGTACAGTCATTGTGACAGCACTGTTCTTTACCATTCTTCTTTCCTTTTATTAAATTTATTTGTTAGGCTTTGCATTTACGTTTTAATTTATATATGGGGATTAGAATAATTCACGACATCTCCCCTCTTAAAACAGACATTATATGTCAGTCCTTTATTCTATATACACATAGAGAAATTTATTATTATTTCTGGGGTTTACGGTGATTCTCATCACACGGATGGCGGCTTAAAAAATCCGCTCCCAAATTTGTTTTTCCAGATATATACTCAATGCTAAAATTATAGGGAGCCAAAAGCAAGGACCATCGGAGTAACCTAGAGTTCTCATGCCTAGCCTGGGCTAGAAACGATAAAGGTTTGTGATCCGTTTGCAACTTAAATGCCTTCCCATACAGATAAATATTGAATTTCTTTATTGCCCATATTACTGCAAGACATTCTTTTTCGCTAGTTGAGTAGTTGATTTCAGCTTTATTCAATTTTCTGCTAGCATATGCCACTGGGCTTAATTCCCCATCCAATGCATCTGATTTCTGTAGTAGAGTTGCACCTAACCCAATATTACTGGCATCCGTCCTTACTATGAATTCTTGACTTAAGTCAGGTAATTTCAAAATAGGTTTACTTGTGAGCTTTTCCTTCAATTCTTGGTAAGCCATTTCACATTGTGGTGTCCATGTAATGCGATCTGGATGTCCTTTACGTGTCAAATCAGTTAACGGTGCACATATGGAATTAAAGTTTTTGATATACTTCTGGTAGAAACCACATAATGAGACAAAGGATCTCACGTCCTTCTTGGTTTGTGGTCTCGGGGCTTTCTTTAGTTTCTCTAAATTCTTTGGGTCAGGGGTCATGTTTCCCTGATAAACTGTGTGTCCCCAAAAATTCCAATTCTTTACATCCAACGCAACATTTGGTTGGTCGGGCTGTTAAATTTGCTTCCCTAAGTCGATCAAACAGCATCTTCAGAGAGTCAATGTGTTCCTCAAATGTTTCTGTTGCTATAAGGATATCATCCATGAAATTTGTTATACATGGATTATTCAGAGGGTCCAATAATTTTCTCATCATTCTAGAGAAGACACTAGGCGCATTCTTCAATCCAAATGGCAATCTATTAAACTCATAGTGTCCTTCTGAGGTACTAAAAGCTAGGTATGGTCTAACCTCAGGCTTTACTGGAATCTGATAGTATCCTTTACTCAGATCCACTTTTGAGAAATATTTAGCTTTATTTAGTCTGGCAAGCAGCTGATTTGTATCCGGCAATGGATCCACCTGTCCTTCTGTAATAGCATTCAGTCTCCTGTAATCTATACAGAGTCTATGTTCTCCAGAGGGCTTCCTTAAGAGTACAACACCGGAACTATATGAGGATTCACTGTGTGAAATAATTCCTTCCTTCAACAGATAGTCTATCTCTTCCTTCAAAGCTTTCTCCTTAGCAAACGGAATCGAATATGGTTTCATACAGACAGGTGTGGGGTCTATCAGTTTCATATCATATTCCAATAGGTTTGTATGCCCTGGTCGGTCTGTTAACACCTCTGCATGATTATTTAGAACCTGTTGCACTCTCTCTTTCTGAGTTTTCGTTAAATGTGTACTGATTTTCACCTGTGCTGCTGTCTCACAGGAGTGTAATGGATATTCAAATGATGAAAGTGGTTCCTTTTTCATCTCCATGGCGATGGACAAGGTCAACAAGTGTGTCTCTTCCTGATGTTCTCTTTCCAAATATTTCTTCAGGAGATTCACATGATAGATTTTTTCTTTCCCCTTCTTATCTATCTTATAATTTGTTCTAGACACCTTCTCTAAAACTGTATATGGACCTTGCCATCCAATCTGTAACTTATTCTGACTCCCGGGGAGAAGAAGCAGTACCTTCTCTCCCACAGCCAAATCTCTGTCTTTCGCCTTCCTGTTATAATAGGCAGCATGTTTCTTCCTGGCTTGTTTCAAATTTTCATTGGCAAGTTTCCAGCCAGTTTTTAAACGAGTGGTCAGCTCATTCACATATTGGTATGAAGATGTAATGTTTTCCTCTGCCTTTTCATCAGTCCACGTTCTTAACAAAGCTTCGAGTGGACCTTTTATTGGCCTTCCAAACAATAATGTTGCCGGGGCCATACCGGTTGAACTATGGGGTACCTCCCGATAAGCAAAGAGGGCGGCGTGCAGGTACTGGTCCCATGTATCTGGTTTTTCGTGTGCCAACTTTCTCAGGATCGACATCAACGTGCCGTTAAATCTTTCCACTTGGCCGTTCCCTTGGGGATGGTACACACTACAATGGAAGTGTTTGGCCTGGAAGATCCTGAAAACTTCTTCAGTTAGTTTCCCCTTGAACTGAGAGCCATTATCAGTCAAGATTTGATTGGGAAAGCCTAACCTTGTGAAAATTGTGAGCAATGCCTCTGCCACATGTTTAGAATCAATCGATGACAGGGCTACTGCCTCTCCCCACATAGAACAAGTGTCCACCAGAGTCAGAATGTAGCTGTTCCTTCTCTTGGTTCGGGTGAGAGGTCCCACAAGATCCACGGCAACTCTCTCAAAGGGTGTTCCCACTATGGGCATTTCCCCCAGAGTTGCTGGTGCAGTCCAATGTTTAGGTGCTACTCGTTGGCACTCTGGACAGGATTTTACATATCGTTTGATATCTTCAGTTATTCCTGGCCAGAAATAATGACAAGCTATTCGCTGTCCTGTTGCGCTGATTCCCATATGACCACTGAAGGGAATCGCATGCCCTAGTTCCAACACTTTAGTCCTATATGAAGTGGGAAGGACCAGCTGTCCGTGACCATTGGATTCAGATCCAGCCTTCCTATATATCAGTTTGTTCTTCATATAAAACTCTCCCTTGCCTGGAGGTGTATGAGATTTGGGCAACTTCTTGAAACATGGCTTGAGTGTTTTGTCCTCAGCCTGTGCCTTCCTCATCTCATCTGGGTGAGTATTTATTGGATTATCCTCCTCCTTTTTAGACTGTGATCTGGTCTGCACTGTTGCCAATATCACAGGTCTCTTGGGATTCCCCAAGAAGACATATCTACACCCCAATATCAGAGGGTAGATTGGCTCATTTATCACTGCTGCTTTTATGATTCCTTCCACATATCGCGTTTTTCACTTTTATTCGGGCGACGGGAAGTGTCATGGTAGCTACATCCTTGGTTGCAGTTTGAATCTCCACTGTTTCTGTGGTGTATTGATCGGCCTGCACCAGGTGAGAACTCACAACGGAATCGTAATCTAAACCGGTATCATATAAACACCTTATAGTGACACCATTACAGATGACATCTTCACACACTGGGGGGTGGTATGGTTCCTGTAGTTCTTCAGGTTTGACCTTCTTTTCCTTTTTCCCCGATGTCATAGCAGCACAATGAGGAGGTTTCCTTCTACAATGGTCAGTGTCATGATTGTTCATCTTACAATTTTTACACCACCTTTTTCCTTGGTTGAAAGATTTTCTTTCATCATATTTCCTTTCATCGAATTGTGGGGTTTTATTTTTATTTTCATACCGTGGCCTATCAAACTGGTGCTTACCTTTGTTTTGATCCCTAGGATCAAATTTATTAAAGTTCTGTGGTGCCCTAAAGTTATCCACTTGTTTCTTTTTATTACCTGTTACCTCTGCTTGAGCTGCTTGATACCTTTCAGCAACATTTAGCAACTCACCCAGCCTCTCTGCACCTTGTTCCATGAGAAACTTTCTCAGGTCTGGAGCCATGGACTCTCTTAATTGCTCTATAAGGACCATTTCCTTAAGATCTTGGGTTTTTCCCCAGAGAAGTCCATTTCTCCAAGTATGTCTCTATTCGTGCAGAGAACTGGTGATAGGTTTCACCTGACAGTAGTTTAGCATTCCTAAATTTTTTCCTATAAAATTCTGCATTCTTTTCATATCTTAACAAAAGAGCCTGCTTTAGCATGTCATAATTTTCCTGATCACTTCTGCTCATTTTTGCAAAAACTTCATAAGCTGCCCCACGAAGTCCCTGAGATAACTTTAAGCTCCACCTTTCTCTCTCTAACCCATATGTGGTAGCTAATAGTTCATACCTATTTAGATAGCTCTCTATATCATCGTCTTTCTCAACAAAATGATCTAAATGAAAATTCATAGCTGAGGTTGAGGCTCCCTGGCTAGCAGTAGCATCAGAGGCAAAGGGACTGGCACCATTTTCAGGAGCATGGCCTTGAAACTCAAACTCCCTTAGTCGTAACTCATGTTCCCTTTGTAATCTCTTCTCCTCCTTTTCTGCTTCCCTCTCTGCAGCTAATCTCTTTCTTTCTTTCTGCAGTCTTTTTCTTCTTCCAATCTTTCTCTAGCCTCTTTTAGCCTCAAGCCTTTGCAACCTCTTAGCCTCAGCCTCAATCTGCAACCTCTTAGCCTCAGCCTCAATCTGCAACCTCTTAATCTCTTTTTCAGCTTCTATTCTCTTATCTTCGGCCAATCTTTCAGATTCTAATTTTCTTTCGGCCTCTTTTTCTAATCTTCTTTCTTCCCGTTCAATATATTTGTCACATTCAGCAGTGACATAAGAAATCATAATTTGCCCGTCCATTCCTAACTCTTTCGCAGTCTGTACAGCAGCAGATCGAAATTTTGCCAGGTCGGCCATTGTCTAACAGATAAATGTCTAAACAATTTTATCTATGACTAATTAACTCAAGACAACACAGGCACTGTGAGCTCAACCTTATTTATTTTTCACCCAAGGATACCTTTTAATTCTTATTATTCCCTGAAGTGAGTTACCCCCAATATTTGTAATAGGGAAAGATTCAAAATCCCGAGGGCGAGACCCCAATATATGTGGTAAAGTGGGATGTTATAAATATTTATAGGGGACTTAGTGTACTGACTGAGATCAGCTGTGAAGGTATCTATATCTAATAAGAGTAGTGTATTATAGATAACCTTACTTACTGCCACATATGTATACCTCAGTCAGAATTATTCTGGAATAGTGTGATGACTACGTTATATGTCTAGGGTATGTGTATGATGAAGTGTAAGTCATAACAACAACAGACAGATAAACAATTTAATTTATTCCACCACACTTGACAACACTGTGACACTCACATACATATAACACTCTAAGAGGATATCTTAAAGGAGTCACTGATAACTTTTCAAATAACAATATGTATTCAGTGCTGTCATGAATGTATATGTGTCCTGATTCAAATACAAAGGGAACCAGGAATCACAATCAATTTTAATTACAAGTTATATGTACAGAATTTATTAATATGATTCTTGTAGTGACATATATTATTAATGGTATCCTATGTGTGTCAGTTGTGTAGTGGTAATATGAGGTAATACTGGTTTTGTTTTGTTCAAGCTCTGTTGGTATTTGTCATGATGACTTCAATAGTTTGTTTCTATTGGAACTAGTATTGGAGATGTTCTCAGTTCCTGGTATTAAAACAATTAAATTCCCCTCTTAATTTTAGTTTACAATGTCATTTTAAGATGGGGGTACATAATGTTGAGCTCCATGGCCACACTCTCTTATCTTGCGTGATGACTGCAGTAAAAGACTCCTCTGCTCGATTACTTTAATGAGTTCTGGAGCCACCCCACTGGTTGCTATATGGACCAAGGAGTATGCTGTCCACCTCTGGCTTCAGCAAAGCTCTGACCAGGTGCTGCTCAATAACTTTAAGACCACGGTCCCTGAAACAAGAAGGTTGTACCTTCTACGTCAGAACTAATTTATACTCCATTTCTACACTGAGCACAATACATCACAAACATTGAGTTCAGAGCGTTAGGCCAACTGTCAGCTTCATCTGAAATACTTTATACCAGTATTTCCCTCCCTAATGGTTACTACGCCTCTGCAATTCCAGCATTATTTCTTTCTAGTTAATAATCTAGGTGTCAGTGTACTGTTTGGCCATTCCATGCAGTTTTACTTTCCTCCGACACCTTCTGTTCAGGCTGGAGCACTATAGGCTTTACATCATGTTCGCTACTGAACCACACATATATACAGACATAATTTATCAATTTACATTCAATTTTCATTTAAAAATATTGAATATTTCAAGCTTACCACAATTCATGGAAATAATAATAAACAGTTTCGTTGACTGGCAATGAATATAGCACAACTCCGATCTGCCGATGTCCCAGGCTTTATTTTATAAAAAATATACACTGGTGCTCAACGCACTGCTTCTTAGTAGGTTTATTACAAGATGTGGCAATGAACAGACGCTCTGAATTGAGTATATTCGCAGCTCTACCCAATCAAACCATGTCTACACATCTTTTCAAAAAAGTACCCCTTTCTCACGTTTCCCCTGACAACACAAGATAGTATTTATAGTCCGACCAATCGTGTTTAGTCTTTCATTTGTTGCGCTCCAATCAAATAGGAGTTAACATGGTAGGCTATTTCCGTAACGTAATGTTTCTTCAAACACGTTATAAAAAAATTTTATGAGCAGAAATGATTTCATGCTGTCAGGCACCCCCACTATTTTATTTTGGCCATAACTTGGTAATTCCTAGACTATTTGCGTAACGTTTTACATATTCTTTGTCAGCAAACCCTAAGGAACCCAAATATACGAACCTAATAAGGTGAGGTCTCTAACACATGCCGCCCCTACGGTAGTATCTGTTATGGGACTATCTTTACCTTTTGGACAAAGATGTGCCAATTATAACTAACACGTTTATCTTATGTAAACTGATAGCATATCAGAAGACAAACGTGTACTAATTATGAACTGTACTTACAATCAGTGGCGGATCTACTATGAAGCTAATGAAACTTGAGCTTCAGGGCACACACGGCCAGTTTTCTCTATACTACGTTTTTTCCCTATCCCACAACACTTGTTTTAATAAAAGGGGCCCCACCTAGAGTTCACGCTTCAGGACCCCCAAAATGTATATCCGCCACTACTTACATTATAGCATGTTAGGACATATATCCAGAGACAAATGTGTGAAATTAATACATTTATCGCATACAAATGTTAGGACAAACATCATAAGACAGACACGCACCAATTAATGTTTATATATATATATATATATATATATATATATATATATATATATATATATATATATATATATATCAGAGGTTATGCCAAGCATAAAAAGACAGATGCGTAATAATTAATGTACTGTTCGCACGTAGTCACTTAGAATAAACAGACGACACACATATTAATTAGAATATCTGCGACATAATTCGTGCATTATTTCACGCTGACACATTGTCTATTCATATATTCAGTTGTTATACATTATTAAGTCGGACACGTTTCCACATAGAATCACATACATAAGTCATACCCGTTTCACACAAATAATCACAATACTAAGCCATACAAAATTCCACATATATTCAGAATAATTACGCCACGCAAATGTCCACACATATTTAGATAATTAAGCCACACAAGTTTCCACACATAATTAAGCCAGACATGCTTCTACATTTAAGGTAATATGCAGTAGTACAAGAGCAGATACTGCCGTGGGGAGTGAAGAGTTACAGCTTTCACTAGACTAGGTCCAGCTTTATGAGGTGCTTTGACCAGTTCCCTTCCTCACTGCCTTTGCTTTCCTTAACTCAAAACGCTCTAGCCGCTTAGCAAATCTGACGCTCCACATATAATCACATTATTAACCCAGTTGCGTTTCTACATATCATCACATAATTAAGCTAGACATTTTCCCACACACAATCACATAATTAAGCTAGACATTTTCCCACACACAATCACATAATTAAGCCAGATCCGTGTCCACACACAATCACATAATTAAGCCAGATCCGTGTCCACACACAATCACATAATTAAGCCAGATCCGTGTCCACACACAATCACATAATTAAGCCAGATCCGTGTCCACACACAATCACATAATTAAGCCAGATCCGTGTCCACACACAATCACATAATTAAGCCAGATCCGTGTCCACACACAATCACATGATTTAAGCCAGACACGTTTCCACACACAATCACATAATTACGTCATACACGTTTCCTCAAATAATCACATAATTAAGTCCGACAAGTGCAGATTGTATTTTGTTTTAATAAATAACGACATAGCATTCATAGTCTGAGTGCTGTGTTAAGAAGCAAAATGTTTGTATATATACATTCACAGACTTCTACGGCATTAGAGGTCATGTAATACTTCTTTAACTCCTCTACCTCCGTCTAACGTCCATGCACACAGACGTAATTATCAGGAGATAACTCGTTCTGCCGGCTGCCAAAAGAAATATGTATTGAACACAGCCAGGCTCCAAGACATTAATTGTAGAACATAAAGGAGTGTCTTTGTGCTGGTATTCAGCCTTCGTTGTAAGAAATGTAATGATTAAAACAAAGATTAATGAACCACAGGAGGGTTCATACGTCAGTAATAAATTATTACAACGTTATGTTATAGTCCTCTGAGGGGACAAAGTGTAAAAAGAAATATAAATAAATATTTAAAAAAACCTTACTTGGTTTTCAGCATCTTAAAGTCATACCAATTAGGAGTCTTATGTTTGTTATTGATTCATACTACAGTTTTAAATTAATAAAACATTATGTTACACTTTTCTGAAAAGAGGAAAGGAATAAAACAAATTACTGGGCCTTTACTTTCTTCTTGAGAGTCATTTCATTAAGGGTTTTCAATTTCTAACATTTCATATCATCTTGGTTTTTCAGCTTTTTTTTTTTTTTAAACAGGCTTCAAATTTCTAGCTTTCAGTTCTTTACGTTTCCCAGCACCTAACTTATCCAGTTGTGTATGAAGTCACTTTATCAAGCCATATCTTGTTGTATTCGATATTATGGTGTATAATGTCACTAGATATAAATCCAAATGTTCTTTATGCCATGACATGAAGGAGGGTATGATAGTCAGTTCTACCTTATCTAACAGTTATGTGACTGGCCCCATCAGACACTATTACTGAGTTTCAGACTGGTGAAAAGTCGCTGAGTGGCCATGAAATCGTCCTCCGAATCGTACATCTCGGTGTCAGAGACTGAGAAGTTGCTGTCAAGGTTCTTGCTGGCGGAAAATGACGCCCAGCTAGTGCTGTAGCCGTAGTGCTGTCGCTGCCACTTTAGCTCTTCGATGGTTTCGTTCAGTGTCAGCAGCTGCTTCATCAGCGAGAGGTCTTGGTCCATTAAAGATGCCTGTTTGAGAAAGATAAATGGCGATGGATTAGTTTATGATATGCCAGTTTCATGTAAAACACATTGTTATTTAATTTATAAACAGTTTCAATGAAAGCAATGAATGGATCAAATGAAGGTAAAAAAGGTAAGGGTGGTCCCTTAGCAGAAACTGCCGCAGGCTTTCCAGTTGCCTAAAACATCACAGACTTTAGGATCTCGTTTATGTGAGTTCTCAAGTCACCTCGAGAAAAGAATGACATTAAGACTGCAGTGCCAGCAGCAGTAGTGTCAGTAGTAGTTGTTGTAGTAGCAGCAGCAGTAGTGTCAGTAGTAGTTGTTGTTGTAGTAGCCGCAGTAGTGTCAGTAGTTGTTGTTGTAGTAGCAGCAGTAGTAGTACCACCAGCAGCAAGAGCAGCTGTAGTAGTAGTCGTAGTAGCATTACGGTTGGGTATACGAAGATATGTGATATATGTCTTCGTTACTAGTCTTTGTTACTAGAACAAAGGACGAAGAAGCAACCTTGGGTACCACCACAATGACTCTGTCCGGGACAAACAAACGAAAATACCAGAGAAATGAAAGAAAGAACTCATCTAAATACATTTTAAAACAATAATAACAACGACACGTGCCTATAATGAGAATCGTATTAGTAATAATAACAGTACTGTAGTACTTTCATTATTCGTAGCAGCAGCTTCTGCGGTGATGGTAGCGGAGGATGAAAAAGAAACGCCAGCCCATTAATAAGGAGAGGACTTGTTCAGTCTAGAACCATAGGGCTTGAGAACATAATAATAGAAGATGCTTAATTGACATCCCAGTCATAATGGCTCCATCGATAATTGCTTGGTTCTCTTGTGCATTTCTAATCTGTGACACGTTGTTAGCTACCAACAGCCCTTGGCAACACGAACCAAATCATCGCTAATCCAACCAATCCTTCTTAGTAGGAAAAGTGATGATAACTTGAGACTTTATCACGTGTTAGTGTCCATTCTTGCTGTTAACTCTTCTCTCTTGGGGGGAAAGGGGGGGGGGGGGGGGAGGTAAGAGAAGATTGATAGAGTTGCGAGTTCCAGTCTTTATAATACTCTTAGTTTTTCTTCCTGCTTCCATTTTAAAATTGTGTGTGCATAATTTTTGTTCTGAAAATCTGCGTCGGTTAAGGACACAGTCGCATGTCGTTAATATTACATTGTCAACGTTTGTCTCCCGTGTGTATTATTCTGAAACACACGGGTCCAAGTGGTCCAAGCGTTGTGATTGAAAATTATGACTTTTCTGCTTCACGTCTTGGTAACTTATTCTACTTTCTAATTGCGGACTAGATTTCATTACAATGTGTTGGCACATTAAACAGCCGCAGTTTCAATCCAGTGATTGGTCAAAGAACATAATGATTGTGCAAGACACCGATATAGGCATACAAATGTATAACCTAAGAAAAACAACTTTACAACTGTTAGTAAATGAAATCTGCAGGCGCTATAAAATATAAAACTAATTTCAAAGCGCTAACAAGCATCATGCTTTATAACGTCGGCTACGAACCGAAAAGTTAGTCAGAGTGCCATACTAAGGAAGGGGGGTGGTGCGATCCGCCCCTGGTGACAGCCAGGAAGAGGGCGTGCCATCGGGAACTACTATGACAGTACTTTTAAAAATAATACTTGCAAGTGTGTTTCTTTATGAAATGAAGGTGTCAACGGTAGGACCCGCCCCGGGTGCCAAATACTTTAGGGACGCCTCTGGCTAGTGGTTCAGCACCGTACAGAGGGCCAGTATTTTTGTTAATTCCCTTTCCAACGACAAAGGCGGAATATGTCAATGCAATTATAATCAAATCTCAAAACTACGTTACTTGGAATAAAAACCCAAAATTCGTCGCCTTGTACGACATGCCTGAGTACCGATAGTCCTTTCCCTACTTTGTCTCTAAAGAAACCACCAGGAACTGCACGGGGCCTCATTCGTTATAGTTAGCGTTTTTATTTTCCCAATAGGGAACAAATGCGGCTTGAGGTCATTAAACTGCAAGAGTTCATGGTAACGAGTCGCGCGGCGTGAACGCTTTAAGGTTTGAAAATACAAAAGAGCGGCGCGTGCAAGACTTTTTTTTTTACCTCCAAAGAAACCAATCCAGTGAAAAGGTTACACACAATCCAAAAGTTCTATGAGCCGCGTGGCGCCAAGGTCTGCCCGTGTCCATCCGGGACACGAAAGCACCACCTGTTAGCTATTTCACCCGTCACTCGGGCCATTGTATTGACTGCTAGCGTCCGCCGTAGCGCCCACTTCAATCTAGCATTTTAAATTGTACTACAAGAAAGGAAAAGGGGTGGATTGAAATAAAATGAGGTGAAAGTAGCGAAGAAAACTTTCACCTTTGGAATTGAGCGTACCCGTTCGCGTGACCTGATATTCCTCCTTGTCTAGATCAACAGATGTCCAGAGAGTCCCACGCGACAGGTGCAAACTTTATCTTAAGCATGGCTGTATCCCATTCGTTCGTCCCTTTTTCGCTCGTCAGCGAGCATGGGTCTGTCCTGGACAGCTGGAACCTTTATGAAGGACAGCAGGCTATTTAATGTAGGGCAGCTGGACCATGTATACAGAAAATCTGCCACGTGCTTTTGCAATTTTTTAAAGCATTTAAAAAAAAAAATACGAGTTTGCCAGTTTTCATGCACAACCTCAGGTCAGTCACCTATTATGAGTTGCCTGTAGTTGTATTGTTTCTCTCATCAGAGAACAAACCTTCTTCCCCACCCCCCACTTTTCTCTCCCCCTCCCCCTCTCCTTCCTTTACCGAATACGAGGCAATAGCTACAGCATTTGTTTGAAATGCGCTACCTAAGCTAAACGATACATAAAAGCTCGTATAGGGGAAAGTATTTGGCACGCAGGTCGAATCCTTCCTTTGGTATCCTCCCTCAAATAAAGCACGCAAAATAAAAATGTTTTTTTCCTTAACCAGCGGCACTTGGGCTTTCGGCCCAATGACATGTCATTGCGAGGCTGGGGAGCCTGTGGACTTTTCTTCCAACCCGGTCAGGAGCTTTGCTCCTTCCCATCCACAGAGGGTTTATCTCAAGAGCCGTTCAGGTTATTCAGTCAAAATCCCGGTCGTTGACACTCCTTCAAATGCTGACGCCCGGGCTTAAACCTTGAACACCTGGTCGCCAGCGCAACGTTGTAACCCTTACACCAGCGCGGCTCCCAACAAAATAAAATGTATTAGTAGATTTTTAACAGCACAGTGGATGGCATCCGTCTCCTGGCTATGACCCGGTACGGACGTCCCGCCCCCTCATAGCCCCACAGTAAGCCACTGAACACACACACAGAAACTCAGCGTAACTATGTCGGGGGAAAATAAACAATAAAAAACGTAGGTTAAATGTGTTAATACAATAAATAATGCACCCTGGTGTCTTGACTTTTTGGACACCTATAAAACGTATCCAGTATGGAGTCTTCATGCACTGCAGTGACTTTGTTCGACTTTTAAAGCATTTTATTCTTCTGTAACGGGTTTGATTACCCTAGTTTTATTATGTCACGGCAGACTTCATGGCACTGGGCCAAAGGGCACGTGTTCGAGTGTCGTAAATCGTTGTGCGGTAGCAACTACCACGATTAAATTAAAGTAAAACGTCAGCTAACTGGCGTGGACTGACTTTTTCTATATCAAAGCTGGCCTACATTACAACCTAACTTTGCTTAGGGCCGCCGATATTAGAGGGCCGCTAGTTTTGAACTCAGAGCACGAATAAATCTCCTTCCTCCCCACCCCCCCCCCCCCCCCGCTTAAAAAAAAAAGTCTGGAACTGTTTTGGCCAAAGTCAAACTAAACTACGTAAATTAAGCTTAGCTGCTCAACTGTCATAAAATTATGCATCATCATTCGCGCCGGTCTAATTAGGAATAGCGATTTTTTTCCCGAACTCGTTCTAGTTTATCATAGTTGTTTTGTAATTCGCTTTTAGCAAGCAAGAAGCAGTAATTTCTTACGCTTAGACGTTACTATTAGCTAAATGAGTAATGGTTAAACACAGGGAAAAATCTGTTAACCTTGTTTTAACGGAATTAGAGATTGTGTCTTTTGCTTAATAAATTAATTTTTTACAGTAACAGCGTTGTGCCTTATCACCCTCATCATCATTATTTTCATTTTCACTCCATATGAAGCCACCAGTGCAGATGATCTCCTTGTAGGAAGCCTGCACCTAGCATTCACATTCTCTTGTAGTTATGGTGTCTGTAGTCATTTGTTTTAAATGATGAGGTTGCTAGCCCCATGCACAGTTTCATAGTAGTCGCCTTGTACGACACGCCTGAGTGAGCAGCAGTACTATTCTTTCTGTCTCATCACCGAACTCCCGGGAATTATAAGGGTCGTTTTGTTTTATGGTAGCCATACAATATCTGCTTTGAAATGGGCCAAATTTGATTCTGGTGCTGAACAGCGGGACATGAAAGATAGTGGGGGAACTTGGGGTCCATTTCTAAACACTTCAAGAAATGTGCAAATGCGGCCTATTCCGCTGAAGACAACACATGTAATTCTCTAACCAATTATAAAGAATGAGACACACGATAGTACCAGAACACATTTTTTTTTTTTTTAAAGCATTCAATTGAAGCCAAAGACTACAGATGACCCGGATGCTTTCAACGTGAAACTGTATTATGTTCCGAAGTAAAAGTAATTAGCTCTCGCAATAAAGGACGAATCAGCAGACGACATCCATTATACAGAATTACACATCAAAAATAGTGAAATTTTAACGGTCCAACACAAATGACTGACTTTCACTTTCTCGAAACAGACAGTTTTCCAGCATTATATTGATATACTGCAAATAAAATGCTCAACAGCGACAAAACTGACCAACATCAGTTAACAATGTAATACTTGCAATAAAGGAGTAATGGTCCCCATTTTGCAGCCAAACAGAAGAGCATCGTTCGTACCACGAGGCTGTGTTAGCATTAACTTAATGTTGGAAGATAATGGCCAAGTCGCCTAGTGGCGAATTCATTTTTTGACGTTACTTAGCAAATTTACCATTTGTTTTCGGCATCAGTTCAACGATGGCAGATCTTTATAAAAGCTTGTGCAGAACTTAACAGTTACGCTTTTGTCCGAAACAAGCTAGGAAAGGACAATTTTATGATGAAAGAAATGACCGTTTTATATGTCTACTTGTAAAGCCACATTTTTTCAGCAGAAAAGTCCCGTACTTACGCAGATGGTGGATTAAGTTCACATTCTTATAACCGATTAATCACTTAACACGTCAGGTTGGTATGCGAGGACAAGGTACGTCGTTCCAAACGTCTGGTTTGTTAAGTAGATCTCGTCATTGGGAAGATTAATTATTCTATTTCAGAATGTGTCAGCATAAATATCGGACTGTATCTCTTTAGCCTGAAACTGTCATTGCCTCGGAGAAATCTCTCGATAAAACAACCACTTCAGCATTTCTCGACTGTATGTCTTCTGGTCCTTCTTACATAAATATGTTCAACGACTAGAGATTATGTTGTATGTATTATTAAGTTCACCAAAGAATGCGCCCAAGAGATTTTATGGCTGTAGATTTTTAAAAAAAAAGTACTGCACTGACTTGTCACAACGGTAAAAAAAAAAAACATATTCCTTAGTTCACGAATATTCATTAGTTTACCTTAGTCTTTCTTAAACTTTTCATCCCGAAGGAACCCTTGAAATAATGTTCAGGTCTCAGGGAATCCCTGCATACAAATTATTATATCTGCAGTTCACGGTACCTAAGCGTGATCAGTAAGTTGTAAATATAATAATCCTATAAAAATTGTCAATGTTCTGTTGAGTACAGAATGATTTTTTTTTCTGTGGATATGTTTATTATGGCCAACTTATTAGCCTACTCTTGTTGTGTGGTTTCCCCCTCCTCACAAAGGATATCAACTCTAATGAAAGTCAATAGTGTAAGTGGAAGATACTTCAGTTTTCCTGGGTTTTTTTTTTAATGTCTTACATAATATGTTTTTTTTTTGTTTGTTACATTATCCAAGTAGGCCTAGACGTCTTATCACAAATTTCTACTCTACAATATGCTAATAAAATATGGTATGTGCAAGAGTGAACACGGTCCTATTGTGCACTGCCTTACTGGGCTACTAGATCACTGCCGACCACTGCGAGCGCCATCGCCCGACTCGCAAAGTTAAAAAAAAAAAAAAAAAAAATTTTCACTTTATTTTCAGTCAGGATCTCTTGCGGAACCCCTACCGACCTCTCGTTGAACCCCAGGGTTCCGTGGAACCCCGGTTGAAAAACCCTGGTCTACCCTCTCTGTCTCGGGAAAGTTACCGGGTTCGAAACCCGTTAGCGTCATGCTTCAGTCTACCCAGTCTGTAAATGGGCACATGGCTCTACTCTTGAGTTAGGGAAAGCAAAGGCAGGAAGGAAAGGAAATGGTCATCTCATAAAGGTGGATCTAGTATAAGGGTATCTAAACTTCCACTCCCCTACGGCAGTGTCTGCTACGAGACAATTTTTTTCTACCATGTCTTTACCCCCGCCCCCCCCCCCCCCCCCCCCCCCCCCCCCCCCCCGTGCGGTTCCTGGCGGTCTCTGAGGAGGCAAAGAAAGAATAAGACTACCGATTTTTCATGTATGTCGTAAGAGGCGACTAATATGAGGTTGTGCATGAGGCTAGCAACATCACCATGTAAAACATATTGCTACAGACATCACACTTGCAAGAGCACCATTGCTACGGATACCACCCTTGCAAGAGCACCACTGCTACGGATACCACCCTTGCAAGAGCACCATTGCTACGGATACCACCCTTGCAAGAGCATAATTGCTACAGACACCACCCTTGCAAGAGCACAATGGCTACAGACACCACCCTTACAAGAGAACAATTGCTACAGACACCACCCTTACAAGAGAACAATGGCTACAGACACCACCCTTACAAGAGAACAATGGCTTCAGACACCACACTTGCAAGAGAACAATGGCTACAGACACCACACTTGCAAGAGAACAATGGCTACAGACACCACACTTGCAAGAGAACAATGGCTACAGACACCACACTTGCAAGAGAACAATGGCTACAGACACCACACTTGCAAGAGCATAATTGCTACAGACACCACCATTGCAAGAGAACAATTGCTACAGACACCACCCTTACAAGAGAACAATGGCTACAGACACCACCCTTACAAGAGAACAATGGCTACAGACACCACACTTGCAAGAGAACAATGGCTACAGACACCACACTTGCAAGAGAACAATGGCTACAGACACCACACTTGCAAGAGAACAATGGCTACAGACACCACACTTGCAAGAGAACAATGGCTACAGACACCACACTTGCAAGAGAACAATGGCTACAGACACCACCCTTGCAAGAGAACAATGGCTACAGACACCACACTTGCAAGAGAACAATGGCTACAGACACCACACTTGCAAGAGAACAATGGCTACAGACACCACACTTGCAAGAGAACAATGGCTACAGACACCACACTTACAAGAGAACAATGGCTACAGACACCACACTTGCAAGAGAACAATGGCTACAGACAACTCACTTGCAAGAGAACAATGGCTACAGACACCACCCTTACAAGAGAACAATGGCTACAGACACCACACTTACAAGAGAACAATGGCTTCAGACACCACATTTGCAAGAGAACAATGGCTACAGACACCACACTTACAAGAGAACAATGGCTACAGACACCACACTTACAAGAGAACAATGGCTACAGACACCACCCTTACAAGAGAACAATGGCTACAGACACCACCCTTACAAGAGAACAATGGCTACAGACACCACACTTACAAGAGCACATGAATGCTTGGTGGAGGCTGTATGCAAGGGAACAAGCTGCATTGCTGACACCATGCTCCATAAGGAGCGAAAAGGAATTTAAAAATAAAGATAAGATCCTATATTAAATGACCTGTTTTCTGCTACTTGATGTACCGTCCCTGATGAAAGTTTCGCAGTCGTAACGTGCGCTTCTTGTGACTTAGTAAGACTGCCCTAGTCACCTAATTTTTCGTTCATACCCTCAAGGCAATGCACTGTCCTCCTGACCTGATGCATCACTGTCATTTTATCTTCAAGGTGAGGTGATGAGTCATACTGTGCTGTAATTTATGCAGAAGCCTTAACAGTCACGAGGTCTTGTTTAGAACCAGCCACATGTTTCCTCTCTGCCCTTCTGTCTCCCGTAATTTAACAACTTGAAAAAAAAAAAAAAATGAAAGAAATTCGATTATCCGTCTGTTTCTTTTTCTTCACCATCTCCATGTTCCGTATCTCTGTCAATGTCTTTCTCTCTGTTACTCTTTCCCATCCTGCCGTTTCCTCTTTCTCATTCCATGTGTCTCTCTTGTCCATCATCTCCGTTCCCTCTATCTCTTTCAATGCCTCCCTTTTTGCCCCTCTCTCAAATCATTTCCGTTTTCCCCCCTTTTCTTTCAATGTCCCCCTCTCTGCTTCTCGTCCACAGTCTCTCTCTCTCTCTCTCTCTCTCTCTCTCTCTCTCTGTATATGTGTGTGTGTCTATCTTTCCACTGTATCCCTGTCTTTGCACTAGGCTTCCGTTGCTCTTTATTTTTTCGATGTTTATGTCCCCTTTCTTTCACTGTGTCCTGTCTCTCCATATGTCTCACTCTACCATCCACTCTCTGTAAGACTGTTTCCTTCTGTCTCCCTAACTTTCTGTTTCTTTGTAACACCATAACACACATTCACACACACACATGCGACATGACAACTACAACAACAAATGTCACATCTGATCAATACACCAATGCCAGGTCACCAACACTCTTACACAACTGGACGCACGCGCGCGACTCGTGCATCTTGTTACCTGATAACTGAAGCGTGTTATGACTAACTGACATGGAGATGCAATTTAGATAGTGATGGCAAGAATGACAGAGAGAGGGAGAGATGGAGAGACAGAGAGAGAGAGCAAGATAGAGACAGAGAGACAGGAGTGGAAGGTGAAAACAAAAAGAAAAAAGTCTTGACATCTGTGCTGTTTTTCATCTATTGCTCCTCTGTCTGACCTCTTGAACTTTAGAAGTGCCAAATCCAACGCCTACAACAGGTGAGCCAGGGCAGAAAATCATCGACGAGCATTGTTGGAAACAAAGAGTGAGAGAGAGTGCTCACCCCAGCCCACCCTATTCGGTCTCGTATCAAATAACACAGGACGGTATGTGCCGGAACTAAATCCAAGCACTGTTCATTTGACCATGTGCTTTCTTCTAATACATTTCTCTTTCCAGATGTCCACACCATTCCCCCCCCCCCCCCCATCTCTCTCTCTCTCTCTGAGCGCCCCCTCCCTCCCCCCATTCCAAAAAAAAAAAAAAAGCCTACTAAGAAATAACCAAACTTTTGAAGCTGGGCCACCACATAACCCTGACCTTGACACTCAACAACAGCAACATGTTCTATTGTCCTGGGCTGTCTTTGTGTGGGTTCGGCAAATTCGCTGATTGGAGCAAGTCATTCTCCACACAAAAATCTTGACACTGACCGTCCACTCTAGAAGACTGTGTGTCCACAACTCGTCCCCTGAACCGCCAGGCTATGGGGGACACACAAGACAAGTTGTCTCGTTCATTGAGAAAACCACGAGGACAGGACGAGTTACTGGGCCTTTGCTTGCGCAGGAGGCTATGTTTGAACGCACTCGGGACTTCCAGACGACCAGTTGGAGGATCTAATATGTCATCTTGTGGGCCATATTTTGTTTACTTATGATTGTCCGTGTATTTCCCGGTGGTGTATTTCCCGGGGGTCTCTGAAAAGACAAAGAAAGAATATGTCTACTGTGTCCTCATGCACGTCGTACACGGCGATTAATATGAGGTTGTCCATGAGGCTGGCAACCTCATCATGTAAGTTACCCTTACAACAGCATAAGACTGCTTGGTGTCAGTGGCGTGCCGAGGGTTTTTAGCGCCCGGGGCGAGCCAGGAAAATTACGCACGGTTACCGCCAGATAAAAGTACATGTTCATTTTGTAGACACATCAAAACAGGAGCTTAAAGGACTATATCAAGCAATATCGAGAAGTTAGAATTATATTAAGAACAAAAGTCTGAATTACTGGGAGATATGAAATTTAAGAATTAATTAAAGACAAAGGAAAAGAAATAAACTGCTCTTTTTAATGAGCTTTTTATTATCATTAAAATCAGTACATTGCAGATATCTATTTTTCTACTAAAGATTGATCTTTCACACCTTCATTCCTGCAAATTGATCAATATCAATGTTCTCAAGAGTTTCTCTTTCAATGCTGTGACCTAGAATTGGAAGGTCCAATTCTAGAGACGAAGAAGATGAACGTTTTGGATTGAAAATGAAAATGATAGAACCGGCAAAGAAAGAGAAGTCTCGGAGTGTGTTAATAGGACACATATGTTCGCAAAGAAATGACTTGACTTTTTGAAATGCAAAGAGAATGAAAAAATAGATATACAATGTAATTGGCTGCCAAGCAAGAAGCCCGCACCCAAACTCCTGTTATCAAAACACGCCAAGTTCATCTGTAGCGATGGGTTTCTATAGCTATTTGTTAGAACGGGATGGTGACCTTACTAGCAACACGCACGATCTCATCAAAGTCGACTTCTATAACGGGAACAGTTGCTTCTTTTCTTTCATTTGTCTCTTCAGAGACTGCATGGAACCTCCACACTGGGGTTTTCACAACAAATTATCACTAACCAGCAACAGGGAGTTAGGAGTTCTCTATGTGTTCATCTACATATGAATCTCTCAATTACTTTCTCGACACTGGAAAGAACTAGACGCCTACTAGTGGAACAAGACGTGAGAATGAGACGTTGGATAGATGGCACATTGAGAAAAACCAACTGATAGCGTGTCAAGGCAGTCCTTGGTCTGGAATCATCAGGGAACGAGAAACAGGAGACAAAAAAAAAAAAACCACACGGAGAAGGGCATTAGACATAGACATGAAGGTACAATTCTAGGGGTGCTATCTCGTCTCTTCTCCCCCCCCCCCCCCCCCACACACACACACACACACACACACAAGGTAAAGCTAAGCGCTGCCTTTTCAATGATTTTTTTGTAAACATATTCTGGACTTGCAACTCGGAATCAGAACTTCTGTGAACTTAGACATGGTTGATGAGAAAGTGAGCAATTTTACTGAGAAATTGTCACACTGTAATTTTACTTCTTTTTATAGGCCTTTATATTTTTTTCTTCCCACATATTTTACTTTGCACTTTGCAAAATTTCAGATACACGACAGGGCGCCCTCTAGCACTTGGCGCCCAGGATCATGGCCCGAGTATTGAGTACCTAAATCCGACCCTGAAGAAAGAAGACGCTGAACGAACAACACTTTATAGGAATATCTAACTAAAATGAAGAGAATGACCTCTTTTCAAACGGTCTCGTGTAAGTGTTTGTTGTGAAGTCGAGCCGATACTTGAACCAGTAAGTAAATTTGGCGTGCTTTTTTTCTTTTCGAAGTGGGGGGAAGTCAATTGTGTAAGTCAAGCGCACCGGATGTCCGGACAGGAAGTATTGTTTCCAGACAGTGTCACGCGCTGTACGCGTGTTGTTTTGCGACACGGACAAGAAACATTTTGTTACAGGAAACTAACAGACTTTGTTTTCTGGAAGGAAGTAACACGGAGTCACTTAGCGGTGCAGTTTGTGCATGCGGTGAACGGGAGATAAGAAATGGAGACGTAAGGTTACAAGCACAGGCGGAAAGAGATGGACGTGACACGGATATAATACAGGCAGGCCGGCAGACAGACACGCAGACAGATATACAAGCAGATATTCAGGCAAACAGACTGACATACAAGCTGGCAGGCGGACTGATATACAAGTAGGCAAACTAACATGCGGATAGACATGCATGCAGATAGTCAGACACGTAGACAGATATACAGGCAGGCAGACAGACATGCGGACAGAATACAAGCAGATATTCAGGCAGACAGACTGACATACACTCTGGCAGGTAGGCTGATATACAAGTAGGCAGACTAACATGCGGATAGACATACATGCAGGTAGTCAGACACGCGGACAGATATACAGGCAGGCAGACAGACATGCGGACAGATATACAAGTAGGAAGACTAACATGCACGCAGGTAGTCAGACACGTGGACAGATATACAGGCAGGCAGACACTCATGCGGGCAGATATGCAGGCAGACAGATATGCGGACAGACTAGCAAACTGACAGACATACACGCACGCAGTGCACTGAACGGACAGATATACGGACAGATACAAGCAAACTGACAGACATACACGCACGCAGGGCACTGGTATACAAGCAGGTAGACATAGATGCAAGCAGACAGGTACATAGACATACAGGTGGAAAGACAGACATGAGGAAACACAGGCCGGCAGACAAGACACTGCGTACAGGAAATAGACGACGGAAAGACAGTCACTAGAAGTCACTTTATTAAATACATCAACATTCTTCTTCTCACTTATTTGTATAAGATTTTAACATACAACATCAGCAAACATAAAGACATAACACACACACATGACAGCAAACAAAAAAAACAAAAAAATAACGGTTGTGAAGGGACAGAGTGAAGTAATTCAAACACCACAATGAAGCTGTGATAGTGATCCGTAAAATGAATATATTGTTTCGTCCGTCTGATTTCCCATTAACGGAATATGACAAGTTTTTGCTGTTACTTTAATCGCTGTTGTTTCTAAAGTTCGTGTTTTTGTTAGTTGTTGTTGTTCCTATGCATTTGTTTCGAGCTGCATTGTGTATGATATATGACAATAGCGCTAGCTTGGCAGCGACGTCCAGATTTTTAGCGGTGTCCATGCCAATTTCTGATATCCCGCTGTGTTTTGGCAGACATATGACCAATATAAATAATGGACGTGATGATATTTATTGTAATCTGGCCGGCATCCCAGATTGGCCTGTTTGTGCAATGTGCACTACCGCCTTGCACATGGTTTTCATGGAAGGGATTGATTTGTTGAAGCATATGGCTTTCCTGGCAGAGATTAATTACATTTATTTACAGCTCCAGTGTGCTGAAAGTAACTTTTTATTTTGGCCCTTCCATAAATACATCTGTTATTTTGCTTTTGACAACGAAAAAGAACATCCATATGATCATCCATTAAAGAGATTGTGTTTGTTATCCACTTGTGTTGTGTTTTGTGTTTGTATGTGCCGTTTTCCTCGAGAATACACAAACACGATGAATGTTCTATAAAAGTGGCATGCATACAGTTTTGTCATGAATACTAACACTGCCAGCACTAACATTAGACCCATAGCAGATGTTACCATAGGGGAGTAAAGTGTTAGAGACTTCAGTTTAGTAGGTCCAACTTTATGAGGCTGTGTGACCAGTTCCTTTCCTCGCTGCCTTTGTCTTCCCTAACTCAAAAGCAGAGTTAAGTACCCATTTACAATTGGGAAGACTGGGGCGAACCCGGGATCCGGTAACCTTACCGCGAGAGGCAAGCGCTGTAGCCGCTCTGCCAATCGGAACTGCAAGCGCTACAAAGACGATATCTGAAGTACATTCCATCCCTCTGTGTGTGTGTGTGTGTGTGTGTGTGTGTGTGTGTGTGTGTGTGTGTGTGTGTATGTGTGTGTGTGTGTCTCTTTCATTCCCTTCTCCTCTTTCTTCTTCTCTCCACCACTGCATTCTGCCTATTCATCTCAGCTCTCTAGAAATCTACAAAACAAAAAACAACAACAACAGGTCATTGACTTCGAAATAAATTTCTAAGAATAACACATTCTCCGTACACCCCCAATCCCCACAACGGCCAAGCAAATTCCGGACCCAGTCTGAGTGCTCACTGAAAGAGTTTACTCACGGTCGCGATGCCGCATTCTCTTAGTATCATATTATGCCCTCTACTCTAAAATAAGTCTAAGAGTAATATCTTCCAACGGAGGAAATGCAGTCTGCTCTTCAAACTGGGGGGAGGGTGGGTTGGTAAAAATCACACGTACACGCGAATGTTAAGAATGGAATAATTTAGAGCAGGGTTTCTTAAACCTGTGGTACACAGACCCCTTAGGGTTTATGAATGGATTTTAGGGGGTCCGTAAACATAACCTAAATTTAAATGTGAAATTTTAAATTATGCTTTTATGTACATTTTTATTTTCCAAGAAAGGGTTCCATAGCCTTCACTGGACAATCAAAGGGGTCTGTGGCACAAGAAAATGTAAAGAAACCCTGATTTAGAGGGAGGAGTGGCAGACAAATGAGAGAAATAAAAATCTGTAAAGGGATATTGTAAAAAACAAAAAGAGAATATGAAGTCATCTCAGCTTCTCACCATTTTATAGACAGACATGAAAGAGATACAGAAAACATGGAAAGCCACCGAAGGAATTGCCAAAACCCCCCCCCCCCCCCCCAATCGTCCGGTACCGTGTGGATGCTGCGCCATCGTCTGGAGGCATGGTATGTGGTTTCCCGGCCGTGTGGCAACACGGACCTTGTGTAGAGGCTGCGCCACCGCCGTACCAGACTGCCCGTGCCAAGGGTAAAGAAGTCTAGTTACTCGCACCCTGTGGGGATCAGAAGCAAAGCAAAGCAAGGAATTGCATCGAACAGGAAGGCTTGTTGAGAATTTGTTGCAGGCATATGTTCCGCCGGGAGCTGAGGGGTAAAATGAATCTGCGCATCGACTTCCTGAAGTTAACTGTCCACACAGGACGTATGTTTTTGAAGGGTTACTTGCTTTTTATAACATCAAATTACTGTACTGTACACAGTGGCTGATCTACACTTTCGGGGCCCTGAAGCTTGAACTCTTGAAGGGGCCCTTTTTATAAATTAAAAAAAAAATAAGTATTGGTGGATGGGAAAGACACGTATTGGACTTGGGAGCCCTGAAGCTCAAGCTTCATTAGCTGCATAGTAGATCCACCTCTGTACAACACTACTGTAATAAATAATAAAATATGAGACTACATTGCCATAACAGGATTAATGGGATAGCCATCATAGGTACGAGTGGCCTTAAGTCGAAGTCATTCTGGATTTAATTTTTACTCGAAGTTAACTCTGTGCGTGTCAGCTATTACCGATACGAGTTTACTTGGGTGATGTCATGTTGGTAGGGTGAATTCTGAAATTCCTTCAGCCGTTTCTATAAATAGAAGTATTAACTTCATAAGGTGGAGATAAATATAGATAACAGATAGGTTATCCTGGTGTATGATAGAGACTTATGTCATTCTTCAAGCCGGGCTAACTATTTCATATATATATATATATATATAAGTTCACAAACCCGTCCCCCTTTCCTTCCCATCGTCGTTAATATTGTCAGTGACTCGTCTGGCAATAAATTTTCGTTATCTTAGGCAGCCGGATACAAGTACACCAGTGGCTGTTGATTTAACATTAAGTACTGGTATCCATATTTTGTAGCGGAGGGAGCAACAGGAACGTTAGATGGCTAATCATTACAGGAAAAAAAAACAACTCTAAGGGATTAAATATAACCCCTATGTAATGCGATATTAAGCCGAAATGTGAGAACACAGAAACCAAGATTGACGTATGTGTGTATAGGACATTCCTGCGGCGGAATTAAAACTGCAATTAGATAGTACGGTGATATACGAGACAAGACATGTGAAAACTCTGGGATATTGTAGAATGGCCAGAGGCGACTTGAGAAATTACAAATAAAACCATTCGTGAGAGTTAAACTAGAGTGACAGAAATATGACTCCCAATTTTTAAATCTTTACATCCGTGTTTCTATCTATAGGGGATATATTAAACTAAATGGCAAAGCAAGGAGAAATAACTATCATTTGACACTTGACTAATGTTTTATTTTGTTTATTTTATTTCCAGCAACAAAATAAAATAAAAATCTAAAATGGGCGATAACTGAAGTTGTAACAGACAGCTAAAGTTGCTGCCCGCTACGAGGTCGTATGTTTAGCAAGCCGGATCTTACGTTGAACTGTTATATTAATGTGACACATCATTTAATGTAATAATATAACAGTTAATTCTCTTTCTTTTGACGTTTGATTTACATAAATTAGCTGGATAGGAGTGAAGAAATCCTTTTTTTTCCGAAACAGGGAGTGACTTCCATCAATTTTGTAGATCATTCAACAACAGCAAGGACTAGACAAAGATAACAGGATGAACGTACACGCGGCCAGACATGAAAGCAACATATACTACTCAACAATCACAACCACAACACACTCTAGAGTGCCAGCTGTGTACCTATCCCTATGAAACTGTTGACTATTACCTCTTTGAATACCCAGCACTCGATGATGTTAGGAAAATGCTCCTTCCTCCGAAGCCAGATAAGTGGAACGCCTTATATGGAGAAAAGAACAACTTGCAAACACGTGCAGATATACCACTACATGGCACTGGGCCCAAACACCGCTGGATCAATAACAAGAACAACATTGCAGAGGAAGATAGATAGGAGGTGAAGTGGAAAAATAATAAAAGAGTTGAGATGGAATGCCGGAAGACTGGAATATTGTAGAGATATTTTAAAAAAAAATGGAACCAAAGCATTAGGGCAGCTTTGTAATCTGAGACTATGTGCTGGGATCGGGGTGAGAGCCGTTAAAGTTATTATATTATTGAAGCTCAGGGACCTGGCAAAATCGCTAGCTCTTGGCCCAATCGATTTGCACGGAGATGATAAGCAGACAAGCTCCACGTCTGAAAACTTACATAATTGGGATCTACTTTATAAACACTGAGTCCTCTAAAGATCGTCTTCTACAAGTACCATGCCTGGTGGTGTAGGAGATCATGTCTCTCCACAACTTCCTGTCTCCAGTACAATTTATCAATTCTGTTGTTGACTTCTTTGCACACCACGATGTCAAACTGTCCAGTATCTGCTCTCTTTGTCTTCCTCTATCTCTTGCCTTCAATCTTTTCTGTTGTTACGATATATTCCAGCTGTCTTCATCTCATAACATGCCCAAACAAAGTGGACTTCTACATTGCTAATATCGTGTCTGTTTTCAGGTTTCAACGTATCTTGGGTAAGTGCAGTATGTATGCAACTGTTTTTGCTGGGCTGGACAATCTGCATCCTACAACTACATCAGCAGAATGGTGGACAACTAAATATAAATGATACTTTACCGAAAGTTAACCGCTTCAAAGAAAAGTTTGCAATCTTATCTCATGTGTTTGAAAAATTTAGGTGAATTTGTGTAAGATAATTCACAAGTTTTCGCTGCGAGCTGGTAAAACATATTTAAGTCCCGGGGATACCGCGCTTTTAAAATGCCGACGGGAGAGGGTTAATCCCATATTTCTCTAGCTTTAACATTCTTTCTCTTTACCTACCCTCCCCCCCCCCCCCCCCCGAGATGTACCAAATCATCCCGTGATCTACCGGTAGATCGGGTCTTCCGCATGCCGAACCCTGCTCTAGTGTATGAGTCATTTCGAAGGGCTCCACCTTATCTTGTAATGACCTGTATTTAGTTAGTTCAACCTGTTTCCCGCTTTCAGCACGTACTGCTTTATTCTGAAACTTTTCAACTGACAATGATAAGCGTCAGACCAGTGTTGCCACTATGACTTTTGAATAACAAAAGCTATATGGTACCTTAAAAAACATATATATACACCTAGATTTTGAGCTATTTTTGGGCGACTTGGGCTACTCTGTGAGGTTTTATGGTCCACTTTAGGCGAAATCCGAAAACTGAAAGTTGATCTAAGTGGCGTTCGTCAACAAATGAAGGAAAATGACACCTAGACGGGACATACAAAACCTAGATCGAGATGAATCCACATAGGAGTGGCAACACTGCGCCAGACACTCCGTTTACAATCTATCACGGAACAGGCCGTATTGTTTAACATAACACGCTGAAGTGACTTCTGACGCAACCACAGAACATTTAACAGGCAGACGCGACGTATGAATCAACAGTGTAACAATTAACACACGTTGAACACACTGACACACGGCCGGAAGCAATAGACAATACAGAAGGAAGAATAGTATTTTATTTATCTAACCAACAAGTTGCTCTGTGTAGTTCTCAGGGGATCTCTGAGAAGACACAGAAAGAACAAGCCTACTGTTCCCTCACGCAAGTCGTAAGAGGCGTTTAATAAGATGTCGTGCAAGGGGCTAGCAACCTGATCATGAAACCACCAGCGTCTGACTGACAGAGCGGTGGTCTCTCGTTGGAAAGGTGTCGGGTTCAATTCATGGCTACTTGACTTTGATCTTGAGTTAGGGAAGAAAAAAGCAGTGATGGAGGGAACTGGCAACCCCCATCTCTCGATGCTGGACCTAGTATAGTGAAGTCTCTAACACTTCGCCCCTCTATGGCAGTATCTGCTATTTGACTACCTTTACCACTACAGAAACCACCACTGTAAGAGAACATGAATGCTTGTGGCAGTTTTCCTGCAAGGGGTGGTCCCATGCTCCATACAAAGTGAGAAGATGCTGAAGATGCTGAAGAAGAAGCATAAGAAGGAGATGAAGAGGAAGGTATAAGTTGTAATTATGGGACAGAAGAGTCATAATCGTAACCAGATACAAGAGCAAATGAGAATAGTCAAAGAGAGGTCACAGTAACTGTGTTGACAATACACAGAGACAAGATAAATACTACGATAATAAACGGGACTAAAGATAGCTTGACTGCACTGGGAGATTCATCCCCTCAGGATGTGGAGTCATACCTATATCTTGGCAGCAACATAGACAAAGTTGGGGCAACAGATAATGATATTATAATAAAAATACTTATTGAATCAATAATTGTTGTTTGTTATTGTTGAACAGAATCGACATCATTGCACTCCAGGCAAACCCATAGGTGCTTAGTCTCCCTCAATATATGTCGAATAGTGTGATTGCTAACTGTTCGTGTAGCTTGCTGGTTGTAAACACGATGGATGCATCTCCGCTAGCCTTACATTTTATGCCAAATTCTTAACCTTGATGTTTCATCTATTGCAGTGTCATTCTCTAACAGGCGATCATTAATTGTTCTCAGTATAACAATAAGAATACATAAGGCAATAATAACTTACATAGCATTGAGAAATATTAGGATATATAAAGAAATCCAGTTCTCCCCCCCCCCCCCAAAAAAAAAAAAAATAAATAAATAAATAAAATAAAATAATAATAAATAAAGGAAAATAATTTCAGCTTAAATGTTAAGTCAGTCCTATTGTATGGCAGAACTAAAAATATCATCCGCAATGGTAAAGACTTTAATTCATAGAAGCTAGTGCAGAATAGAAGGGCTGAAATAGTATGGCATAATCACTAGTGTGAAACTGATGGAAAGTACCAGAAAATAACACTGGAACAAAGTACGAAGAGAAGATGCTAGAAAAGTTGCTGAAAGCATTACAAGGCCATTCATGTTCATGAACCCTCACGGTAAGAGAAACAGAGGAAGACAAAACGCAGATGGAGAAGAGATCTGGAGAAAGATGACACGGAAGGACCTAGAACGGATGGCGCAGGACCGGAAAGTTTGGAGAGTATTTTTTGATGGCATGTGCTCCACAGGGTGCTGTGAGGTAAATGCTGATGTTGATGATGTAAATGTTCTCTTTAGATTTTTATATTATAGAGTGACACCCCCTTGCATTGTCTGTCGTGGTCATGTTTCGCAGGGGATGTAACTCTATAATTTACAAGTCTAAAGAGAACATTTACCCATGATGATGATGATGAACTAAGAAAATTACATCAATTCCTATCTTACCATTTCTGTCCTCAACTTTTCCATGGCTTGATCAATCCTGTGTCTTTGCTGCTGACCTCTGTTTGTCTTCTCGTTATCATTAACATGTGACGACGACACAGACGAAGTTGCAGATGGTGATAATGAAGTATCACTGTTAGCAATGTTATTCTGTTGTGTGCCACAACTGCCACGCCACTTGGACTTCATGTTGTTGGCTGCCTCCATGCGTGAGTTGTAAAACTCGCGACATTTGTTGGAGAGTTCGATAGCAGCGGTGTATTTATCGTTGTTGCTGTTGTCATCTGACCTCCACTGGGAGCTGTTGTTGCTACAGCAACCTCTTCCCATCCTGCCGTCAGTGTTTTCCCATCCCGGGATTTCGAGATATGATTTGTTGTCCATTGTACTTTTACTTTGGTTGAATGTTCTGTATTATCTGTTGAATTTTCACACAACACACTTCTCAGAATCAAATGAATGATTCAAATTTGCTCTGTTGTTTTTGCTGAATTTTCTTCTACTTGCTCTCAGGTGCAATTATTCATTTAGAAGTTTTAATTGTAAATCCAGCAATGTAAGTTGGTACGAGTAGCCTACAGTCTAATGTCAAATCTATTCCTTCGCAAATGAAGTGAACTGAACGATTTTAATAACTACGTACACTCTACAAAGTGAACACTTCCAGCGATATTATTTACTTCGATTTTTGTAGTCTCTCGATAAATTGTACAACAAATATGTAAACAGCAACTTTCACTTTCAGTGAATGAAATTCCGCAGTCCAGGACACAGAGAATCAGCTGAGGAAAAGCAAGACACACAATTCGCGAAATGACAAAGTTTGTGCTATGTTCGTTCACCAAGTAGCTGAGAAAGATATGCCAGGTTTTGCTGAAGTGAGAACGTTAAACTATAACCCGCGGGTCTCTGACGGCCACGTCTGGCTCATTTACCTCAACGAGAGCTGGTGACGGGAATAACCGAAGCCTGCCTGACCTGGCGGGTTCATTATCAGCAAGGGGAGATAGTTTCGTGTGGACTTAAAATACTATCAGTCACAACGTTTTGTTCTATTACTACCCGTTTTCTTCTCTTAATTTTTTTCCCTTTGGACAGAATGGCACGAAGATAAAGAGGGAACAGTGGCGTACTAAGGGAGGTGCGGGGGCGGTCCGCCCTGGGTGACATGCAGAAATGGGGAGGGGGGGCGCTTTCGGACACCATTATAACAGTACTTTTTGTTAAAAATATACGTTATATTATCGAGCCTCGCAGGCGACCTTTGTCTTTACTGACTGTGTGTGGTACACCACTCTGAGTGGAGACCTCCCAGTAACAAAGACTGCTGTGTCCGTCTCAGATTTTGCTCCTTTCCTCTATAAATGCCTTTGTGCAGATGAGGAAGGACATCCCTCGAACCCTTCGGGTATATGAGGCTCTGTCCATTTTGGCTGGAATGACGTCTCGATGGTTCGATGGTTTTATAGCGAATATGAGTACACATGAGGGCAAGTTCGGACACAATGGGCTAATCACCTGTTTGCCAAGTCACTTCGATTACATGTCCTGCCCATGGGCCTTGTGCACTTGGGTCCCCTCTACACCTCGTTTCACGGGGTAGAAGAGGTTCCGATTATGAGATGAGATGAGATATTATCGAGTATACGTCGATCCGACTATGAGTCGACCCCTAGACTTAAGAACTTTTAACGCGTCCAAAAATTAAAGACCCGATTATAAGTCGAATGAGTTTTTCGTCCATTCCGAATTCCCTCATAGCAATGGTATTTCCTTGGCTTTCTGCTAATCTTTTTTCACTTTCAGCTTCACCCTTTCCCGTTTAAAACGCTTGAAATCGCCATATTAGTATGTAACGTGCATGTGAAAATAAATGAATTCAGTTTTAAAAATGAGAGAAAGTAAGGGCAGAATGTCAGACAAGTCTGCCTGCCCCTATTCTCAGCACTTTGAAAATAAAATTTGTTGGATCGTTGTCACTGGATTTACTTCCCTTGCTCTGCATTGATGGTTCAACATTGGCTACAATTCAGAGTCTCTACTGAGGGTCTTCAAAGTTGTCTACCTTTCGCTCAAGATTACTCTTGGCAGAGAATGGTGCTTCAATTCTAGGTAATTTCAAAATAATTTAAGAAATAGAGTACTGTGGCTGATAGAATTGTGGCAGTGCTAGTTAATAGTTGGCTGCCGCACACAGCCTTTGTTTACACAGGATTTCTTTGCCTGAGAAGGTAGCGATCAACTTTATGATTAATGAATGGTTACAACACACAGAGTGAGCAACGACATAACGAAGCAGATCTATACAAATAGGGAACGCCACAGTCAACTGGAATACTGTTTATTTACAATGTGGACCACTGCTGTTACCCGGACCTCCAACAATCTTGAGAATTATATTCAATATTGTAATGTCTTTTATCTACTCATCATCATCATCATCATCATCTCAACCCATAACCCGTCATGGGTCGTAGGGGTGCCATGGTGGAAGCATCAGCAGACAGGGTCCTCCACTGCTCTCTATTCTTAGCAATGCGTACAAGTGTGGAGAAACCGTGTCCTGCCCATTCTTTGATGTTATCAGCCCAGGATTTTCTTTGCCTTCCTCTTCCTTTATCTACTATTGTTCAGATATTACTGTAGCGAAATTTGGTTCCTCTTGCTTTGTTGTGGAAAAAAATGTGTAGCGCGACTCCCACACACACACACACCAGCGCAAGGTCAGCGCGGCGGTCTTTCTTTGAAGTTTGTAGACAGCGGAAATGTGAATTACGGTTGAAGCCAGACAATATTACTAAAGAATGAGGAAATAGCTATATAGGAATGTATGACGGACTTTAAAAGTATGCATTTACTGAAAATTAAATTATTAATTACCGGAGAACGCCCGGTTGGAATAATAGTAAATAAATATAACTGAACAAAGGAGATAGACTAGGAATTATATCCAAAAGGATATTATTCAAATATAAATAGTTTTAAAGATAATTAATATTTTTCACCTTCATCACATCGGCTAAAAGTTAGCTTATAATCTTTAAAAATGTATTACACTAACAAGCCTCAACGGATTTGGATAAAACTTATATGGAATGAAAGCCTCATATGGGGAAAAGGGAATGATACATAGGAAGGACGGAAGAATATAAGTGTGTAGTGAACAGAAGAGAAAAACGAGTACAGGAAAAACACAGATTGTTTCAAATAGCTTCAAACCAGGAGATGAAACGAAAATCTTTTGGGACTTTTAGAGGTGCTTTCTCGTACGCGCGAGAGACTGAAATATAAAGACAGAGCGGCGCATTGGAAATCACACACTAAATCCAGAAGCCAGAGTGAGAAACTGGAAGACAGCATCTGCAAGAAAAGTTAATTTTTCACGCTGCATGCAGGGCAGATTAAATTAAGCCAATACAGTCTCATCGTGAGCTTATTAATCCTAAGAGGGTATGTAAGTTTATTAAAAATATATGTATTACTAATATCATTTTATTTCAGATTTTATTTCTGATTGATTGTAGCAGATATAATAAAAAAAGGGAATGACGCTAACCAGAGATAACCTTCACCGGCATTGTCAGGAAGCATAACCATTAATTGGTTAGCCACATATATCATGGCTAGTTCTTGCCTGGAAGCTTACGACATACCAGCAAGTACATAAGTGACTTGACATCCATAAGTGGAAGGCAAAGGTTATATCGTACCCATGTATCATAACATGTGATTTATTCATGTATATTGTTAATTCTGCACATTATACATTATCTTATCATGCTATCTCTGTAATATACTACCATGATTCATTCATTTATATACAAACACTGAAGACATGGTCGCATCATGAACAGCAGAGGGTGGTGAGATTGTTAGAACAATGGCCACCTATTACCTTTTGTTCCAGGTTTTTATGATCAATGTTTATGATCATTCCTGATCGAGAAAATAAAGACTTGTAGAAGTTGATCCAGCTCACTGAAGCCTAGAGGTCAACCACTCTTCAACACCTTAGTCCCCCGTAGTTATAGGGCGGGCTGAAGGAAAGTCTTCCGTACTCCAGTGTGTCGGAGGAACCTCGAGCAGACGTGGCTAATACATTTTTGTATTTTGACGTTAATTTCATGCCCGCTCCTGGCCTTAATGATGACAACTAGATGGCAAGAGATAATGTGACAAACTTGTTTTATAAGTTCTTCTTCTTCTTCTTCTTCCGTCCTTAGCCAACGACCGGCAAAGCAGTCAGTGGCCATTACGCCTAGTGGCGTCTTAAGGGCAACAGCGAATAGATTTTCTTTGCCGTTGTTCCCATCACGCCTAATGGCGTCTTTAGGGCAACGACAAATCAATCCGTTTGCTGTTGTTTCCGTAATCAAAGTGACTGGCAAACGGGTGATCAGCCCGTTGGATTTTATAAGTTCAGTGGAAGATAAATCCAAGACTTTTTTGCTTGTTTATTTGATTTGTAACTGTAAATAATCATACATTTTACCATCTTACAACAACCATTTCTCATTACAAGAATATATAGATATACATAATAAATTGGATAATTGTACTCATTTGACTTGTTAAATTTTTAACTGTTAAAATTTTGAGTTACCTTTTCAAATTTAATTATATTATCACATAGGGTTACGATAGCGAAAGTAGCATCTTATACTTCTGAAGCCTAAATCTATTGTCCAGCTCAGAGTATTCACAGCTGTAACTCACTTGTGATACCAGTGTACTTCTCGGGCACTGGAACTTCATACTTTCTGGAGAGAGATTCTACTTCTGCTCTACTACTATCATCATAATAGAAAAACCTTTCGCTACAATTACTAGTATCTACATCCTTTCCTCCGTCTAAGCAAATCCTTGTCTATTGATACTATCGATTTAGATTCAGGTTATTGAAGTGATAACCGGACTCCTCCGATGTTGTTCTTTTCCCTGGTTCTAGGTGGCCAGTATCTTAGCCAAGTAACAGGACTACGGTATGGACGTAACTAAATCACTCTACGTATCCTTTTCTGAGTGGAGCCTAACTCGCTCGTCGTTCTTCAGTCTTGTCAAGAATGTATAACATCAATATGTTGGGTTATTGCTACCCAATCTTGTCTCCGTGCATTTAAGAAATTACACATCACCTTGTCTACTTCACTATAGACTTCAACATGGCTGCCTCTCCTACTTGAGTACCTGTCCCGCTCGGCCTAGATCACGGTTTTGTATCATGCTGAGAAAAAACGTGTCTAACCTCTGTTCTGTTTTGACCCTTCTTATGCACAACCCTCTTTTTGCGCATCCGTTTTTTCTACTCCCTCTATATCTATACCAATTCAGGTTAGACTTTTCACTCTCCCTTCCCTTACTGCCACAGAATCAAGGCTGCGTAAACTTTCTATCTTCCCTGACCTTCTACGAGGAGTAAAAATCTTGCTCTTGTTAATGAGCACCCACGTGATTTAACTCAGTAAAATATTACTTCAATAGCTCTGTTATACGTATTTTAAATGACTGAGACATACGGGTGCTGGTCACAAAGAATGACTAAATCAGCTATAAATGTGTGTGTGTGGTGAAATGACGTCTGTTTCACATCACGCATTCAAATAACCACGGTCATATTTTCCGCGCTCAATCTAGGATAAAATAGACCAAATATAATGGCCAATCAGAACGTTCCTTTTTCTAGTGTCTATAAAGATACCTTTTAGATTAAGCAGAAGGGGCCTATTCTGTGTTTTTGGTGGGAAGGAGTTATTTTATTTCTTAAAGAATAGCGAGAAATAAAAATAAATACATAGCTATTAATACACCTGCTATATCATTTAATAAATAGGTACCAAGCCGATTTCATAAAAGTAAGTTAATTAAAGAGAAAAGTTGATTTTAGTGATAGTTTCATATCAGGGTGGTACCCGATTTAATTACTTAAAAATTACCTAGATTGGAATGCAAGGAAATGGCTAACGAATATCCATATAGAACGATAGAGAGCAATTGGCCGTTTAATTATCATTTTAAATAATAGAAATCCGTCCAATAATAACTGTAATATAAAATAATTAAACTTAATCACTTTATACGAGCAGGCTGAAATACGCCAAAGTTTTAATTCTTAAAAATAAATTTAGACTGGGCTCCGATTGGTCGGATGTAGCTCTATATATAGAAAGGGGGAATCAGGAGAGCCGCCACTATTTTGAAATTCAAACCAAGCTGTAGGAAAATCTAGCGGACTGTGCATACCAAGTCTTGTGCCGTTCTGACCTGTTAACAGAACTAGATTCCCATTGAGGCCAGTCTCAGCTTGAGTAATATTGACTGAGGGTAAGAAAGATATATATATTTGTACATTTTGTTAATTATTAGCCTGTGTATACCCGCTTATGTGTGCAGTGCTGTGTAGAAAAGTGAAACTACAGGACTAATATGTTGCTGCCATACTGACCGAATTGTAAACGTGTGTAGTTTGAAAGACGACAGGCCTGAAATGACAAATGTGTATACTATACTACTCGTCAAAAGTCAAGGGCCACCCTATTATTTTCAATACACTTTTATATAAGCGCATAGAATAATTAAATGAAGGAAGTTTTTAGTAAAAATGGGTGCAATATCTTCCTTTGACAGTCCTCTATGCACGTTAAGCATAAAAATAACTCACCGACAACCATGGTGATCACGTGCAATTTGGTTTGCTGACCATAAATTCACATTTTTAATCTGTTTTTTCAAACTTCCGTACAACCAAACAGGTGAAGTAATCGTGCTGATTGACATTCCACGTACAATGGCGACTTTTGTGAACAGAGTTCACTCCTAAATTGTTTTACAATCAGCAGATTTAGGGTAGTTTCATCACTTGCAAAAACCATGCCACCGAGAAGAAGTCTCGACACCTTACAAAGAATGAGGGCTATAGCGTGGGTTGAAAGTGATTTATATGTCCGTGAGGTTGCTAGACGGCTTGCAGTGTCACACTCTACTATCCAAAGAATTTTGGAGAGATTTCAGGCCACAGGAAGTGTGGAGGATCGCCACCGGCCAGGTCGCCTTAGATGCACCAATAGACATGATGACCGGTACCTCTTGTTGTCAGCCCTGCGCCATCGAACAGTAACTTGTTCTACTCTAAGATGTCAGCTGAGACAAACTGTAAACGTTAATGTCAGTCAAAGCACCATTCGTAGACGTTTACATGAATTTGGACTGGCTGCTCGACGTCCTGCAGTCAGAATCCCTCTTACTCCTGCTCATCGCAGAGCCCGTGTTGCTTGGTGTCGCGAGCACATCCGATGGACAAGGCAACAGTGGAGTCAAGTTCTCTTCACTGATGAATCTCACTTCACTGTGTCATTCATTGATGGCAGGATTCGAGTTTGGAGACGACCAGGAGAGCAATTTACTGATGACACAATTCGAGAGGTGGATCAATATGGTAGGGGTTCTGTCATGGCCTGGGGAGGCTTCTACAGATACGGCAGGACCCCACTCTACATCATCCAAGGCAACTTGACCGGCCCAAGATACCAGAACGAAATCTTGAGACCAATTGTTCAGCCTGCTCTGGAGGCCATAGGTGGTAATGCCATCCTCCAAGATGATAACGCTCGACCCCATCGAGCTCGTGTGGTGAATGAATTTATTCAGCAAAATGGGATCATCAGCATGGCGTGGCAAGCTCATTCACCTGACCTTTCTCCAATTGAGCACCTCTGGGATGTCCTTGGTCGAAGATTGGCAGATCACCCCCTGCCAATGGATGTTGCACAGCTGACTGCATTTCTGCTTCAGTACAGAAAAAGAATAATCACATGGAACTGGCTGCAGGAAAAGAAGTTATATGTCCTGTGCAACCTGTTAGCACAATAACTGAGAAAAGGGTAAGATGTGATGTTGTATGTGTGTGTGTGGGCTGAAGCAGATACCTACATGGAATGCGGTTATCATTTATTCCAGGTTCTGTCTCGACATTACCACTTCGCTGCATTCACTCTTGAGGAAGTCTGTTGGTGGCGAGAGCTCTACATAAACTAAGAGCTAGACCCAGCGTTTCTCATCCAGGAGCTGCAAGTCGTGTGGTCCTGACTTGTTGAGTGAAGATCAGCAGCATCTACAGATAAGCGAACCTTAGGGTCCACTGCACAGCAAATCAAGATACTCACCAAATTTTTCACATTTATAAAGTACTATACCCTTTAGGATGAATACAAGGACGCTAATAACTAGTGCAACTTCTACAAGTCAGAGACAGTGAATAAAATATTAAGATAGACAGAGAGTGAACTTGGTAGGACCTTAACTAATTTTATTCATGATGGAAGAGTCGTCCCAGTTTATTTATTTTGATTTGTAAATAATATTACAGTTCTTTTGAGTATTCCTGACCTGAAAAGATATTGAGGTTCAGGACAAATAAATTGTACATAAATTTCATTCAGACTTGCTTGATATTTTTATTAAAGTTTAAGTTCTGTATTGGAATTTACTACTTAGTATAATTTAAATTACCCCTAGATAATTAGCCAAATAAAACAAAACAGTTAGTCATTAATCTTTGTGGATCATGAGAGGTAGCAGTTAGGAACTCAGAGTACTACATCATCATCTTCTCTGGGAACTTACATAGCTTGACCCCACTTTGATGTCTATACACCCTTGCTCTTTTCAGAGAAGGGGGTATTGCTTATAAGACTAGTCTCTTATCTGGCACTATCCTGGTATCATCTGATACACCTATTTGTTTAGGATACCTTTAGTTCGTAACATCCAAACCTCTCGCTACAGTGTGTGTGTGTGTATATATATATATATATATATATATATATATATATATATATATATATATATATATATATATATATATATATGCAGGTAACAAAATTTAATAGTCAATTAACGTTAACAATGTAACATAAATAAAGGTGGGGTGAATTAGACAGAGTCTTTAAAGTTTTATCACTGGGGATGATCTGGATAGTGTGTTTTCTATTTAGAATTGTCTTAAAGAAAAGAGTTCACTTGGCAACTCTGAATGGGCACTTAGCTGCCAGTAAGATGTCAGTTGGTTTCTGCTCCAGCCGATGCTTGTTCTTTACAGAGTGTTAACTGGTTCACTCTCGTCACTGGTCAAGTTTGGTGGCCGCAACACGTCTCTCGTAGTATCGTGGAGTAATTGCGAAGATGGTCCAGCGTCTGTTAAGACCCTTCTGCTGCTGGTGTCTAGCTTTGACTGAAGTCCACTTTTATCAAACACTTGTTCCACACTATAATACCATCAATTGGTACCACCGACTAGTATAGTGAAATAAGAGAGAAACAAATGCCCTCCTGAGTATAACGTTTCCTGACACGAAAATCAGGTCCCATTCCCCCCTTCTTTTCATTCTACTATCCCATCTGCCTCATAGGTTTACCCTCTCTGAGCATTAATGTTAAGGCATTGAGGCTCCATAGAATTGAAGCACCATTCTTCATTTCACATGTCTGCCAAGAGTAATCTTGAGTTATAAGAAGATACATTTTAAAGACCCTCAGTAGACACTCTGAAGTTTGACCACTGTTTGGACCATCACTGCAGAGTAAGGGGAGGAAATCCCGTGACAGATATTATGATTTATCTTGGATTTTTTTAAAGCCATGGCTTTCCGGGCTGTCGAATATTTGCTTTGGGGTCTGAGATGTGACTTATTATTTGATCAGGATGCTAACTGCGCGGCTGAATCATATGTGCATATTGAAGAAAGGCATGATTTAGACTCTTACAGTGACATTGACAAAATTGCATCTAGTGAAATAAGTAATCGTATTGCATGTGATAAGTTACCTCTTAATTTGTATTTTCAACTCGCCCTGTTGCTTTTCCAGTCGTTTTATTGTTCTTTTCGCTTTTTGGTATTTTCTCAGGTTTTCTGATTGTAAATATTTTCATGTCTTGTCATGGTTCTAATGATGTCAGGAACACCCCCACTCCTATATTAGGGGTGAGCTTAACACCTACCCCGCGTTGTCCGCTTGTTCTATTTTAGTTTTATTCCCCGCGTGGTTAGCGTCTGACTACGGTCGGCTATTAGACGTAACTTTATGTAAGACAACACGAGAGAGGCTTCGCACAGTTAGCGTCTGACTACGGTCGGCTATTAGACGTAACTTTATGTAAGACAACACGAGAGAGGCTTCGCACAGTTAGCGTCTGACTACGGTCGGCTATTAGACGTAACTTTATGTAAGACAACACGAGAGAGGCTTCGCACAGTTAGCGTCTGACTACGGTCGGCTATTAGACTTAACTTTATGTAAGACAACACGAGAGAGGCTTCGCACAGTTAGCGTCTGACTACGGTCGGCTATTAGACGTAACTTTATGTAAGACAACACGAGAGAGACTTCACAGTTAGCGTCTGACTACGGTCGGCTATTAGACGTAACTTTATGTAAGACAACACGAGAGAGACTTCACAGTTAGCAACCCTGGTTGAACGCAAGCGGCACTCTTCCAGTTTTTGGTTGAGATCCCAAATTTCCTGCCACGTGCAGTCCTCCTATTACATTTCGGCAGGGCGGCAGTCTTTGAGTCCTGGAGACTGGTCGCAGAAGAGTGACAGGTGACATCATATTACGCCGTTACTCGGGGAAATCTTCGTTTAGTTGCTCGTTGTACAAGAGTGGCGGTCCTAGTCTCATGGTCATTCGGACGCCTGTCCGCTTATTTGTAGCGGAGAAGGTCACTCCGTTACGAAGATTTCTTTTGTAGTGGCATCTCTCAGGGGAAACTCTTATGATTGTTTTCTGGTCTGTCGTGGTCACGTGTCCTGCAGGTGGCGATGTTTTTCGATTTTAACCAAGACAGGAGTCCCTTTATTACGTCAAATTGGTTTGTAGTTACATCTTTTTGAGAAAGTTCTAGATCTATTACGCATTGCGTCTATCTTTCCGTGCACGTGTTCCATAGCTGCAATAGATGATTGGGAGTATATAACAGGTTCTTGTCTATTTGTTTAATGCTCTCAGTTCTGGAAATTTTCGCCGTGAATAGTGACAGACGTAATTTCAGTTTGCATGAACAGTAGGAAATTCTGAACGTCCTGGTGTGTAATTAGACTAGATAGTTGGGTTAAAATTATATTTTTTTCTAGGACACTAGCTAGACAGAGTAAGCCTTCTAATAGGATTTTGATTATTCAGCCGTATGGCAATCAATTACCTGGCCTCAAACCGCTATAGCCAGTTGTTTGTAAGTTATGATGGTAATAATACAACGTCTAGCCAGTGGAGTTTTTTTTTTAAACCTGGTGCTGTTACTAATATAAAACCGAAGGAGTATAGGGCTTATGACCGATGTAGTACTTTGGAAATAATAATGGGTTCATGTATCCATATTGTGTTATGATAACTCATCCCTCCCAAAAGGGTAATCGAAGAATATGTAATCTGTTTTGAGCCTAAGTGGCCGTATGTAAATAAGTTAGTTTCAGAACTGGAACGTTGCTTTTAAGGGTGTGGTAGGGTCGTAATTGATCGTAAATGCATTTGTATATATAATGTTATACCTACTTTTAATATAACACTTCATATGCTGCCTTAACTATAAGAATAATGCTATGAAACTATTAAGAATAAGAATAATATTGGGGCACAGTACATAGGTGTTGTGACGGGCGTCCCTATCTAGGCCACGATTTGACCTCACGAGTAGTTCAGGTCAACATGCTTCCATGCTTCCATAGAAAGCGAAAAGACGGTCGGTTCTCTTGCGCAGTGGGGAGGAGGGGTGAGATATAAGCATTGCGGTGCAGGCCAGCCTGAACCGAGAGATAGAAAGGGGAGAGGGTATGGTTGTTTCTTGTTTTCATGGCTTTTATTGTGATGTGGAAATCTGGGGGTATTTATTCATGTGTTTGAAAGATTGTCTTGGTTATACTTTTATTGAACCAGATGTACATAAGTTGTTATCGTTTCTTTACAGCAACTAACAGCGTTGTAGGCCCCACCGAAGCCTGCAACTAACTTTGCCTTCCACTTGTAGAGGGCTGCAAGAGTCATCAAGTTTTTAATAGCTGGGTACGCGCAAGTAACGGGAGAGCCTAGCTACTCCACAATAAGACGAGGCATATGGGATTCGCCTTGCTTGGGAAAATATACCTCATTGTGAATTGCCTAGAAATCGGAGCGCCTGGCTCCTACGGCCCAACACTCAACGGGCTACATCGCCCTTGTATTGTTTTCATACTGCCACAATAAAGCAGTTGGCCAAAAACGCGAAGCGGGTTAATTGTCGTTTATGATATTGGAGAGTTTGGGTGCAACAACTATCGGCTGGATTCACAGCCGGATGCAAATTAAGTCATCAAGGGCCATTCATAATTTTTCTGGAGAGGAGAAAGGGTCAACAAGCCTGTCGAATATTAAAGTGGGGTACCTGACGAATTATCACGTATTCGAGCCAAAGAAGAAGTCGGTGGTGAAAGGAAGGGCACTAAACCAAAGTGGAGGGTAGAGAGTGTTTTTCTGTTCCAGGAACAGTGCGGTAGTAACTGGTAGAGAGAGAGAGATAACTTGAAGTAGAGCCTCTGAGGTGGATGAATTAGAGGGCTCTTTGTGTAATTAGCTGTGTATGAAATTCTGGAGCTTCATGAGGACATATTAATTAGATTAGTTACTAATTTCCTACTCTTTGCTTTTAAACGGGAAAGAGCGAAAACTTGGTGGAGTGTTTTTGTGGAACTCCAAGTTAGTAATTTTTTTTCCAGTTCGCTAGCGCGGTTGCATGGTGTCTCTTACATAAACCCCCCATTTTAACCTTATTTTTCTTGTAGTTGCAGAAGTGAGTGTTTAACCTTGTATACTTTGTCATTTATCTTGATTTGTCCAGATGGGTGTAATTATTGCAATTGTTGTTGTTAGTCAATAAAATGTATAACAGTGCACTGGATCAGTTTGTCTTTTCCTAAACTGTACCTGTATTCTTTAGCTGTACAGTCCTGTGTCTGTGGATACATTAGATTGTTTACACCTTATCTCCTCGGAGCAAAAGGTTGTGGAACAGTAGTGGATAGAACAAGTCACAAGTGGCGAGGGAGAGTTAATCTCGGTTCTCGCCCTCGAAAGATATGTCTCACCCTCCACATTCCCTAAAATCTTTTCTTAATCTATCAGCTCAGACCTTTCTCAGACCGGGCGTCTCGTCTCTTGAGACAGACATACTCTTACGTAAGCCACATTATGACAAAGCTGAGAGATCAAACAAAGGAGGCTGGTCAATGTGACGTATAATGGAAATCTAGCCTACAGCATCCGACAGCCTTTGCTTTCCCGTTAGCGTAGATTCGCTAACAAAGTCACGCATTTCTCTGCCTGTCTGACTCACCTTTTAATCCACGCCTCTTTTTACTTGACCATAACAAACGAGTTTGTTTACCAACTTTCGCAACCTGTCATTCATAGCAGGGGGCGAACCACGTTTGTTTACCTGAGTTTCTCACGCGAGCGATCTGTCAATATTACGATAAACTGACAGCCCGCACGTGGAAATAACGTGGCAGAGTAACAGCCTTTGAAGATTCTGTAAAAGGGGAGCTAATCCTTTGAAGTTTGTACATACAGGGAAAAGATAACTCTGTGATCTCGAGAAACAGGGAAAATCTCGGACTAAAGCCCGCTACACGGGTTAAGCCACTGTTGTCGGTTAGCAATGCGGAGCAGAGCGACCGTTAACCATTTATCTGGGAAATGTAGTTTCAAATTTCTCTGCTAGGAAAACAGAGTGTGAACATTCACATCTTCTAGAGGTCATCATAACATGATGATATATAAACTGCGTCTGTTCAAAATCTGTTATCAGTTGTCGTACATAATTTTTCGGAGAGTCTTGTTGTTGGCCTTTTCTCCATTTACTGATTAAATTAAAGTGGTCTTCGTCTGGCTTACGCGTCTCCAAGTTTAGTTGTGAACAGGACCGGCCACAGAGACTAACTGACATTTTAATAGTAAATTACCTGGACTATAAACACCAGAAATTATTTATGCAATTGTATCAGCTCACTGAGGTTCAAAATATATATCATTTCTTTTGACATTTGACGGTCGTGTCTTTTTCATCCGATTTATCCAGCAAGTTATGTTGTTTTAAAAATCGGCACTAACCACAGAGACAGACGATAGGATTTACCACCATCATCAACTAACAATAATTAACAGTTTAGCAATCAGAGGTTTTCCTATTGTTTATGGTGAACACCAGATCTCAGAGAGTCTCGGCACTAACTATTCAAGGTGACTTTGTTTATCCAGGAAATCAACCACCAAATTAGGCGTTTACCTTACAAAATTTAATTATTGCAAAGGAGAGACTGGGGCCCAATTCGGAGGATAATTACTCTGGACCTTATATACATGTTCATATATTTTTACGTCCAACAGATTGTTTCCCCCAAAAAAGGGTACGAAGCGAGATTGTGTGGCCACGTGTGACAGAGAGAGATTGAAATATTTTCTTTAGTACAGGAAACATTGTATCATCTGCACTCTGTTTGACTATTGTTTAATTTTATTGGATAATGTTTAGTGGGAACTATGTTCTTTCTTTACTGTCTATACTGTAACCTAGTGATAACCTTTAACCTTTGGGGTTATTAACTAGTTGGGTACTTATCTTCTCAAGGAGTCGTGGGCACAGGTATTTTGTTATTTTTCTATGCATGAAATTCTGATTTTATTTGATCTTTCTCTTTTACATATTCGATGTTGTAAAGTTTAGTGATAATAAACCACAAAAGAACTAACTTTGTGTGTGTTGGTCAGACCCATACCCAAATTTATCATAGTTCTCACGTTTGCGTGTCTTGTTGTCACATAGCTGTGTGTGTGTATGTGAGTGTTTAGGTAACTTATATTTCTCAATATAAGGAGGTGCAAGATTGTCTTAAACTAAATTGGAGTCGTATAGATAGAGTAGACTAGAGAAACTACTCAGTCCAGAGACAAATCTTCTCCTTAAACTATCCACTTGTGAAACTCTATTTCTTACTTCTTACTTCTCACGTACTATCGCCATCCCCTATACTCAGGCGAGACCTTAAATAACTTTACAACTTATCTATGCACGACAGAACGGTTGGCTCGTTTCCGGGATTTGATCTAAGTCTGAGTCTAGATAAATGACTAACGTCTGATATTGTATCTTAGTCTAACTCTAGATAGAGTGTGGTGCGTGTTGTGTTGTGAGTTAAGAAATATTAAAAATAATTATCCCCTAGACTACGTTCTTAATTTCTGGTTCTGACCACACAAATTAGAAATTTGTTTCTTTCCACAGCATCTAAGAATTTACATACAGTTTGATTTTGATGGTGATCTTTGTTGGAGATATGATATATAATAATTTTGTACACAAAGACCGCTGGTACGCGTAATTGTTTATCAATCACACCAAATCTTTTTTGGAGCAGTGGAGTGAGAGTATAGCAAAGGAAGTGCATTCTGGCAGCCGCCAAGTTAATAGCCTTCCCTAACCCCAAAACTGACTTCAGGTATGGGCGAGGCTGGTGGATTTAAATAAGGAAAATTTTTTTCTCCTAAATTTTTACAAAAAAATTTTTTTCCACAGTAGTAATAGTAGTTTTTTTTCTCAGTTTTTAGACTGATCTACCATCTTTATGGTTTTAGTCGTCTGCGTTAGGAGCCTTTTTGCTAGTTAACAGCAGCGATAGATTAGATAACTGATAACAGGGAGGAGGTAACACAGTAAAACCAAATTTTTTTTTCTGGGGTACTTCTCTCAATTTGTTAGTCAGCACTGCATCCTTTCTTATTTCTTCTCAAGTAAACCGCAGTCATTTATTTGCCATGGCTGAGCGAGTAAAACTTAGAACAATGCTAAGAGAGGAAGCAAAGGAAATAGGAATACAAGGTGAAGAGCTGCTAGCCTTTGTGAACGAAGAACTAGCCAAATATGAGGCGGAGAAGAAAGAGACGGGCGAGCGTCAATTGGAAAGTAAGAAAATTGAGGCGGAGATGGAAACTCGCAGAGACATGGAACGAGAGAAGGAGAGACAACATGAGGAAAGAGAGAGAGAGAAGGAGAGACAACATGAGGAAAGAGATAATGAGTAACGACGTCAGCACGAATTGGCGCTTAAGACTCTAGAGGTCCAAAGTCGTGGTGCAGCGTCTAGCTCCAGCAACGGAGAGCCTTCCTCACCACAGTCACTCTCAACTGATCATTCCAGTACTCAAGTTCCAGAATTAGCAGCTATGTCTTTTGCCCTAGAATCATTCCCAAGCCCCAATGAGAAAATTGACACTTATCTAGAAAAATTTGAGAGAATGGCAACACTGTATGGTTTAGACAGTTCGCGATGGTGTTTGAAGCTTTCCCAGGCTTTGAAAGGCAATGCATATGATGCGTATGTGAAACTGGAAAGCCGCAATCAAGACAATTACGACATGTTGAAGAAAGCTTTACTCAAGCGCTTCGAAATGAACGCTCGCAAATTTGTGCAACTGTTCCGGAACAGCAAGAAGGAAGGAACCGTGACGTTTGCCCAGTTCTCTTCTCGTCTGAGGGGATATTTGCCGAAGTGTTTGGAGCTTTCAGAGCTTCCTTGCACCTTTGAAGGGTTAGAAAAGCTTATTCTAACTGAGCAGATCAAAAGCACTATGTCAAATGAAACCCGTAGATTTCTTGCTGAACAGTGAACTGGAGAGCGGGAAGACATTTCAAGTAAGTCGGAACGTTATGCAAATGCCTTAGCCGAGCTTCCAAGCTCAAAACGCAAGCCTACAGATGAGCCTTCTCCCAAAAATAACTTAGAACAGTCTTCCCATTCATTTTCCCATCAACACCCTAGAGAAACTTTACCCTAGACTCCCCCCCCCCCCAAGGTAAATCGTATTTCTACAAAACTCGATACCCTACCAACCCCCATGATCAGCCCAAATGTCACTCATGGCAGCCAAGCCAAAAAGGACATGACACAGGGAAAACTCCTGCGCAAGGGACATCTGATCAGAGCAAACACACCGGGCCAAATCGGATAGGTTGTTTGCAAATAGACTCGCAAAGGAGGAGCAATGTCAGTGATTCTCAACCTGAGGGTGAGAGGCCTTCTACGCGAGGAACTGTTATATTGAACGGGACTTCAACTTATTGTTTGTTTGATACAGGTTTGAGTTTTGATTGTATTGTCGCGAGGCATTTGGTCAAACCTGGTCAAGAAACAGAAGAAACCGTCAAATTATGTGGAGTTTTGAAAGGAGATGCACCCATAACGCTTCTAGTCGCACTCGTGAAGATACACTCGGATTTCGTCCTAGGTGTTATTAAAGCTGCTATAATGGATGATTCGATCTACCCAGTCATAGTTGGATGTAAATATGTGTTTATAGAGAGACCAAAATAGCCGATTGTGGCAGCAGTAACTACAAGAAGGCAAACCACAAAGGAACGGGAACCTGCACTTAATATGTTACCTATGGAACTGAAAGAGGTGCAACAAAAGGACCCTACCTTAGAGCCCTGCTTTAGAAAACTGTCCATGGCCAAGGACCCCAGACACAACGGAGACATCTGTTCTAAGGATGGAGTGCTGTATCGAAGAACGGGCGACCCTGAACAGGGACATAATCAGCTCCTAGTACCGACGCAGTACAGAGACCAAATCTTAGAGATGGGGCACTCTCTTCCCTTTAGCGGACATATGGGACAAAACGCCACTATACAGCGAATAAATACTCACTATTGGTGGCCAAGAATGAAAACTTAAATCATCAGATATATGAAATCCTGCGCCAAGTGCCAACGTGTGGCAACCAAGCATTGAATACCCCCAGTTCCTATGGGGCAAATGCCAATAGTGGGGACACCATTTGAACGGGTTGCAGTCAACATTATAGGACCCATAGAAAGGACTAAAAGAAGGAACAGGTTCATCCTGACATTAGTCGACACATGTACTATGTGGGCTGAAACTATTCCGCTAACATGCACGGATTCCACGCATGTCGCAGAAGCCCTAGTGCAGATTTTTACACGGTTGGGATTTCCTCAACAAGTTTTGACGGATAATGGATCCCAATACCGTAGCCTGTTAATGGAGGAGATCTTTAAGTTCTTGAGGGACCAGCACATCTATATCAGCCCTTATAATCCGGCCGGAAGTGGGTTAGTAGATCGTGTCAACGGAAGCCTCACCATGATGTTACGTAATGTCGCATAGAGATTTATGATCAATAAATTTTCTATATTCTTTTCTTTTCTACCCGTGTCCTCTACTTTATTATCGCTCTTTTATCCTTTTCCTGTTTTTCGCATTCGTTCGTTTGCGACTAAATATAACTTTCCCATTCTGACTTTGCCGTATCTTTTCTCATACTAGCAACGCATTTTTATTGCGTAAGATGTCAGTCCCTGCACGAGACGAAATAGTGTGAGAAATTCGTTCTCGGGAGACCGAATGGCAGACATTCGTCTCATTTTTCCATGACATGAACGCTTCTACGGCTGGTTCTCAGCGTGAGGTGTGAAGACGCGTCTGGCAGTTTATGGCTGGTGTCTGAGGAAATGTGAATTGTTAAGATGGGAAGGGGGAGAGACCGGCGCTGTTTTCGGATTTTCGAAAATAACGTGGGACCCTTTGTCTGTTTCATATATCTATCCCAGGAGCTGTAACTTGACTTCATTCAGTCCTCCTAAATCTGCAGTAGACAGATCGCTCGTGCTAGATAATATCTTGTGTATTGCGAAGTTCTTAGATTCTTGGCAACATTTTGCCGAGTTCTAGACTACCATTATATTGAATGATTCTAGTTCGTGGTATTAATCTGTAGTTCTGTGTGGAGGTAATTATTATATATCAAATTGTGTTGAGTGATCTAGTGATAAATCGCTAATTTCATTTTACTAGTTAGATTTGTGTGCAGAAGAATTAAATATTAAGTTTGTTATATTCTCTAGCTGGCGTATTACAGTGGAAAGCAGAATAAACTATAATTTCCAGCTTAAACTCATGCAGCTGTAAATGAATTTAATTAAACTGCTAATAATCAGTCGAGTATATTTTAACTAACTTATAACTGCACTGATTCATCATTGAGTATTGACGAAATACGTATGTATTTCTAATTCATGATGATTGATTTTGTGAATATATCTTATTTAACGGGAGTTTCAAACGATAAGACAAGCTCTACGCTTGCAGTTTATAATGTAAGTTATAACCGAGGAATAGTATGTATAAGTATTTTATATTTTGTTTTCTCTTTATTCAGTGAAACTGGGGTAACCCAACTTTGGCAGCGTTTAAGTACTGAGAAATATCTGTGGAGAACAAAAACATTGTTTTTCTTAAAGACTTGGGTGTCTAAAGTAAAACCTGTCTTGCATTGCTTTGGCATCCAGAACGACAGAGTACCCATTTCATGAACTGTAAGATTAAATGAAGTAACGGGCCTATCGAGCCAGACTTAATTCTTCCTGAGAAAAACCTCAAGTACATTTCAGCCCATGTGGCAAGTAAAATATTACTATCAGTAACATTCCGACGGATTTTGGACTAATAGTGATGTGACCAAGAATTTTACCTTTGATCGAAGTTACAAACCTGCCATTTTTCCTAAGTAGAGGAAACCTCGTGATTCTGACACTGTGAGCCCGCTTAAAACAAATTCTTACCTCGTGATTCAAGTGACACTAACCTTAGTCTGAAAAATATTCGCGTGAAAAGGACGCTCCCCGGACCATTGGATGAACCCAAAATCTACAGAGCTGGGATCCGCTTCATCACAAGAAAAACAGATTAAAGTGTGTGGGTGTCCTAGAGTTTGCACCAGACGGCGAACCACAGCACGATTGTAGGTAAGAATGTATGTCAGGGGCCCTGATGAATGAACAGAGAGAAAGCAGGACTGAGTGACTCTTTTATGTTATACCAAATTTCACCAATTTTGCGGTCGTAAATTTCTTTATGCAAGTTTTGTTGCTAACAATATTTTCCTGAGGATAGATTAGAGTATCAAAATCTGTTCATACCTTTAAAGGGAAATCTTAGACTACAGCATATGTATCCGTGACTCTTTGGGGCTATCACTTTTCTTCTAACAGGACTGTGAGCTATACATCGAGGGAAAAGATCATACCAATGGGTCTATCATTCTTGTAGCAATTCATTGACTTTATGACTATTTGGATATGCTTGATGTAATTTTTATGTGTTGTGATGGAATTTTCTTCCGATAATTAAAATTCAATTAAACGTAATCAATTTGTCGGTCAGCTCGTTCCAAATTATCTATATATTCAGTATTAAAATTTTCACGTCTGTGCGTCTAACTGTCGTCACTTATATGTATGTATACGTGAGTGGTAAAAAAAAATAATATATATATATATATATATATATATATATATATATATATATATATATATATATATATATATATTTTTATATATATATATATTTATTTATATATATTTATTTATATATATATATTTATTTATATATGTAGTCAATAGACTGTCTGACTCCTCTATATCTGTTGTGGAAGATAGGCTGAAAGAGAGAATATTCTCGATTTCAGGGACAGCCTCTATTAATTCCTACCATATCACTCGTGGAAGTCTATTTCTATATTATTATCTCTCACTGTGGCTATCACTTATTCTAATCTATTCAGAAGGGACCAACAGAAGTCTTAATTCCCCTATAAAAAATCTTCGACACGTAAGCTGGAACAAGAGAAACCTGAAGATTGGGACCTTTTCATTCCCGCAACCTTATTCGCCTACAGGGAAGTCCCCCAGACCTCTAAGGTTTACTACCAGCTACACTTCTATTCGGTAGACCTATTAAGGGCCCGCTAGAAGCCTTACTACGGTCACTGACAGACCAGAAGGCTGATGAGACAGTCGTCTCAGCATTCAGGTATGTATCGGAGTTAAAGGAACTGCTAAAACTAGAATGGGACCTAGCAGCAACTAACCTTAAGCGAGCACGCATGAAGCACGCTAAACGATACAATAGAGTAGCGAAAGAGAGAGAATTGCAACCAGGAGAGAAAGTTCTGTTGTTACTTCCTACCGGAAACAACAAACTACGTATCGGATGGCAAGGGTCGTTTACCGTCCTTAAAAAGATCTCAAGAACTAACTACAAGATCTCTTTTAAAGGAAAGGGAAAAGTCTACCATATAAATCTGTAAAAGAAATATTTGGAAAGACCGGTGCCTTCTCCCGAACATCTCCTGGCGGTCGCAATAGCAACCGAAGATGAGGAAGATGCCGATAGTTGCATGGGATACCCACTGCAACCAACGGAATCGTTTAAAGATGTTAAATTCGGCGACACTCTCTCAGAAGCACAACAGACATAAACTAAGGCGTTTATAAACACCAGAAATTATTTATGCAATTTTATCAGCCCAGTGGGGTGTAAAGTATATATCACTTCTCCCGACATTTGCCAGTCATTTTTTTTTCATCGGATTTATCCAGCAAGTTACGCTGTTTCAAAAATCGGCACTCACCACAGAGACAGCCGATAGGATTTACCACCATCATCAATTAACAATAATTAACAGTTTAGCAATCAGATGTTTTCCTATTGTTTACGGCGAACACCAGATCTCAGAGAGTCTCGGCACTAACTATTCAAGGTGACATTGTTTATCCAGGAAATCAACCACCAAATTAGGCGTAACCCTTATAAAATTTAATTATTGCAAAGGAGGGACTGGGGCCCAATTCGGAGGATAATTACTCTGGACCTTATATACATATTCATGTATTTTTACCTCCAACAGATTGTTTCCCCAAGAATAGGGTACGAAGCGAGATTGTGTGGCCACGTATGACAGAGAGAGATTGAAATATTTTCTTTAGTACAGGAAACATTGTGTCATCTGCACTCTGTTTGACTATTGTTTAATTTTATTGGATAATGTTTAGTGAGAACTATGTTCTTTCTTTACTGTCTATACTGTAACCTAGTGATAACCTTTAACCTTTGGTGTTATTAACTTGTTGGGTTCTTATCTTCTCAGTGAGTCGTGGGCACAGGTATTTTGTTATTTTTCTATGCATGAAATTCTGATTTTAATTGATATTTCTCTTTTACATATTCGATGTTGTAAAGTTTAGTGATAATAAACCACAAAAGAACTAACTTTGTGTGTGTTGGTCAGACCCATACCCAAATTTATCATAGTTTTCACGTTTGTGTGTCTTGTTGTCACATAGCTGCGTGTGCGTGTGAGTGTTTAGGTAACTTATATTTCTCAATATAAGGAGGTGCAAGATTGTCTTATACTAAATTATAGTAGTATAGATAGGCTAGACTAGAGAAACTACTCAGTCCAGAGACAGATCTTCTCCTTAAACTATCCACTTGTGAAACTCTATTTCTTACTTCTTACTTCTCACGTACTATCGCCATCCCCTATACTCAGGCGGGACCTTAAATAACTTTAAAACCTAGCTAAGCACGACATTTCACAAGGCTTCATTTATTCATTTCATTCATAACCCTCCACTCCTAAAGGAGCATAGGCCTTCAACAAACATACACCAAGTCCTCCTGTCACGTGCCATCATCTCAAGTTCTTTCCATGTTCTCCTTATAATTTTCACCTCTGTTTCCAGCTCTCTTCTCCATGTGTTTCTTGGTCTACCTCTGCTTCTCTTGCTCTGGGGGTTCCAAACAAGGACTGCCTTGTAATGCTATCAACAGGTTTCCTCAGTATGTGTCCTATCCATCTCCATCGTCTTCTTCTCATCTCTTGTTCTACTGGCACTTGTCTAGTTCTTGTCATCAGTTCCACGTTGGTAACCTGGTCATACCATTTTAATCCTTCTATTCTACGCAAACACCCACTTATGAAAGTCTGTAGCTTTTTGGTAGTTGTCTTTGTTGTTCTCAGAGCCATACAACAGGACTGATTTCACATTTGAGCTGAAGACTCTTATCTTCGTGTTGGATCCGATTTCTCTTGATCTCCATATATTTCCCAATGCAACGAAAGCTCCTCTTGCCCCCTGTATTCCCACCTTTATATCACCGTCCGTCCCTCCAACCTTGTCCATACCGCTACCAAGATATGTGTACGACTCCACATCATGTATTGGTGTATCTTCAAGTTCAACCCTGCCATCACTGCCTGCATTTATTCCCACTATCCCTGTCCCTTCCCTGTGTACCGTCAGACCCAATTGCCGTGACCTCTCATCGAGCGTTTTCAACCCGTCCTGCATCTGACTACGGCCATGGGACAGAAGCGCTAAGTCATCAGCAAAATCCAGATCATCCAACTGCCCAGTCAGAGTCCACTGTACTCTACCTCCGCTGTGTGTTGTCGATGTTCCCGCAACCCAGTCCACTGCCAGTAAGAAAAAAAATGGAGACAAGAGGCATCCCCGTCGCACTCCTGTTCCCATTCCAAACGGTTCCGCAAGCTGTCCCCCATGAAGAACCCTGCATGTCACGTCTTCACACACCCTCTTTACCAAATTAATGATCTCCAGGGGAACTCCACAACGCCCCATCAATTTCCAAAGTGATCCTCCGTCCACACGGTCAAATGCCCTTTCGCAGTCCACAAATCCGATGTATAGTGGTGAACTCCATTCCAGACCCTGTCCAACCACCATTCCCAAAGTGGTTATCTGGTCTGCACAGGATCTGTCCTGTCGAAAAACTGCTTGTTCATCTCTCAGTTTCTTGTCTATGGACTCTTTTAATCTTTCAAGGATAATCCTGTTTAATACTTTTCCTTACACTGAAAGTAACACCATTCCCTCACAATTTGTGCACTCTTGCAAATCTCCCCTCCTTGGCAACTTAACCAGATATCCCTCTCTCCATCCTGCCGGTATCTCTTTCCTGTTTCCAGACTACACCAAGCAATTTATACAACACCTCTGCAGCCGTGTCGACATCCGCTTTGATGGCCTCTGCTGGAATGCCATCAGGTCCAGACGCCTCTCCATCTCCCAGAAGCTCTATAGCTTTCTTCACCTCTTTCCCCGTCGGTCTTCCACCGTTAACCCGCAGCTCCTCTTCTGCTGGCCGTATGTCCGAGGGGCCCTGTGGAGCTGGTCTATTTAGAAGGTCCTCAAAATATTCTGTCCACATCTTCACCTGCTCCTGTATACCGCTGAGCAGCTCTCCACTCCCGTCTTTTACGAAGCAACCTGTTTGTCTGTATTTCCCCGCTAGCTTCTTTGTGCTGTTATACAGTTCTCTCATATTACCTTTGGCTGCAGCATCTTCTGCCTCTCTTGCCAACTCCTCAATATATTTCCTCTTGTCTCTTTTGATACTTCTTTTTACTTCTTTGTTTGCTTCTGTGTACACTTGTTGAACCTTGGCTTACTTCAGTTGAAATCTGTGACTTAATAAAAGTTCAAACGTATATTACTTAAGATATTTTGATAAAAAACATGTAATGAAGCAGCAAGTTTATATCTGAAGGATACTAATGTGCGGCGGTGAGGGCCGGGTGAAACTGTGACCGGTTTAATATTTTTTTGTTTTGTTTTATTCGAATATAAGAACGTTCTTTAAGGTTGAATAAAAGCGTGTAAAAATGGTAAATGTCTCGACTTATTCTCGAGTATATTCGGTATTTTCAAGTGTGTTACTTTATGAGGTGCAAGTGCCAAAGATACGATCCGCCACGGGAACAAATTACTTTAAGAACGCCCCTGAGCGGGAAATTCTAAATTCTCTCCATTACTTCTCTTTTTTTTAACAGGCTTTTATATAACTCGCAACGTATGTCACACTGCTGTCACCTTCAAATATTGCATTCGATTTTCCAATCACTTCCAGATGAGCAATAGGTCTGAAAATTGGCATAGTTGTGTAATCCCCGTGACAATACAATAATCAATAAAATTAATAAAATTGAAATTAATATCAATTTTTTATTTTTGTATAAAAAAACAACACTAAAATGGGTGACAACTTCAAATAATCTAGGTGTATTCTTTCCAACTAGATTGTCTCTCTTGAAACTTCATTCCCCCCTCCTCCCCCCCCCACCCCACCCCTTTCCCGACCCCAGACATACACACAACTGACAAATACATTAAAAAAATGTAATTTACAACTCTTATCAAAATATAAAAATATAAAAAAATTAACTTTACGTGTAATATACTGAATAATGAAATCCACCTCCAGTGCTGTGGACTCGTTTATCGCAAACTGATAATGTCATTTGCGGATCGATTATATTTGACTTAAATTTAAAAACAACAAAAATTAAAAATTAGCAAAACATATTTTAAACACAGGCTTTTAATGCAGTAAAAACCAATAATAATTTTTCAAGGAGTTTATAGCTTGCAGTAAAAATGTAACATCAAATTGACAAAAAGCCTGTGACGCGTAAGCGCTCATCATATATTTTATCCATAGGTGCAAAGCAGAGTTAATTTCATTTGCGGATCCCGATTATATTTGACTTTGAAATTTAAAAACAACAAAAATTAAAAATTAAAAAACATATTTTAAACACAGGCTTTTAATGCACTAAAAACCAATAATCGGTGCGGTTACCCCTGCAACTATGCCTGGGACGTGCCCTCACCGCAGAAGTCGATAATTGACGGAGCAGTCAGCAAACTAGAAGAAGAAGATAAATATGTATTTATATATGCTTTTTTACGGTGGATCTGTTTATTTCGGCCAACTTATTAGTCTACTCTTTTTGTGTAGTTACACTTCACGACAAATGATATCAACTGTAATGCAAGTCAATAGTGTAGAACTATAGATAGAAGCAAGTTCAGTTTTTCGTACTTTTAATTTCCTGTTTGATTTTTGTTTATTTTTACCTAATCCAAGTTGTTCTAAATGTCTTATCACAAATTTATATTGGGCAAGATGCTAATGAAATATGGTATGTGCAAGAGTGAACAAGGTCCCATTGCGCACTGCCATGCGGGATTGCTCGGTCACTGAAAGCGCTTACATCGCCCGGTGCGCAAAGTTTAAAAATAAAAAAAACTACGTTTATTTAGTTTAATTTTTTCTATCAGGATCTCTGGCTTATCCCCTAGCGACGTCTCGTGGAACCCCGGTTAAGAAACCATGCTCTAAAACAATGAAAGCTATTATGTATTGTTAATATTCCTCTATGATTTCCTAGACATAGTACTACAGTCTTGTGTTATTGGCCTATACTGGTGAATAGGAATGTTATAGAGGTAGGTGCTTCGTGAGTGTCCATTTTGCTAAGCCGTTAGAGCGCTTTCCTCTCGCGGTACAGTTACCAGGTTCCGCGATCGAAACCTAGTAGAGTCACACTCCAGTCTATCTAACCGTAAAGAAGCACCTGACTTTGCTCGCAAACTATGGAAGCAAAAGCTGCGAGAAAGGGAGCTGGTTACGCCCACCTTATAAAAAGCTAGACTTAGTTTGAAGTCTCTAATACCTCTCCTCTAAGGCATTTGCTGCCATTGGACTACCTTTATCTTCTGTGCCGGTTCCAAGTCCAACATTCCATTGCCACGTGTAGTGTCTTGAGATTGACTACTGACAGAAAGGACTTTTTTAGTGGAGGGTTGAGTTGACTGAGTCCTTTCACTATTCATTTCGGCAGCAAGGTGGTGAATCCCTGGTTCGATTCCCATGTGAGGCTACCACTTCTGTTTTTTTTTTCTGTTGTCTGGTGGGTGTTACGCACGGATCATTATTATTTTTCGTTTGTATAAACATTTTTCGTATGTATGATCATTTTTTGACTGAAATGTATATTATATATATTTACAGTCAAAGGGACAGAACCCGAAATATTGATACTGCTATTTTTTAGGAGTTTACCTCCTCTTGTATAGAGACACGTTCGGTCTATAATTTCTTGAACGAAGCGTGACCACATCTCCTTATTTGGTAGTACCAGTCAACAATGTATTTCCCTCAGAAAATCACAAGACGCAGGTCGCGTCTGCTCGCTACTTAGACCATTTCTAAACTCCCCGAGCTGGCCGGAACAACAAACGAAAACCAAGTCGAGACATGCGCAGAACGACAATCTCTGAGTCGCCGTTCACAATAAGACGATTCTAAGAACATTCGAGATAAAAGTCTTACACAGTCGCGCCTTTTATGGTCATGAAAAGAAGCGTTAAGACAGGTTTTCAGACATCTACCATAGTTGACTGGTACTACCAAATAAGGAGATGTGGTCACGCTTCGTTCAAGAAATTATAGACCGAACGTGTCTCTATACAAGAGGAGGTAAACTCCTAAAAAATAGCAGTATCAATATTTCGGGTTCTGTCCCTTTGACTGTAAATATATATAATATACATTTCAGTCAAAAAATGATCATACATACGAAAAATGTTTATACAAACTCTGGTTTTGTGGGTTTTTTTGCCCAATCTACAATGGGTAGAGATAAGATATACACTCCATCTGGACCCGACAGATAACATTGCCCTTTCTGTGTTGACAAAACACACACTGCGAGAAACTGGAGTGTGGCAGGATATTAGGTAACACTTCCGGGAATGGACTCATATTTGTTAGCATTTATGATTTTGTTATGAATTACAATCTATGAGTCATCTAAAAAAATCGGTAGCGTTAATACCTTAAATGGGAAAATTTTGAAATTTCTGTGTCATGCGGAATTTCATGAGAAGTGGGAGAGAAGACATGTGCTAAATTCCAACATTCGAATCTGTTGAGTCTTGATGAAATTAGTTATACTAGACGACGTTTGATTGGCGACTTTTCACCCGCGTAGGCAGCTGGCAGCGTAGGCGAGAAGTCCTTTATAATGGTGCACATTCTTTTACCCCGGAACTGTATTCCACTGAGCCAAGACGACATTTTCAGATAAGCCACGACCGAAGAAAAACAGGATTCCAATAAAGGGGACCAGACCTAGTACTGAGGATCTTCTGAAATTAACCAGAAAGAAAAATCGACTTTATAATACTAGAAATCACAAAGTCCTCGGAACATCTTCTGAGTACAGGATGACAGTGGGATTATAAATAATTTTAATACCCTAACTACCTGTAAGACGGCTTCGTAACCAGTGGCCCGATTTTATTCGGAAGTTTTCCTGTGCCAGACGTCGGTAAAATATTATTCCCGAAACTCGGGTTTGTGGTATAAGTTGGAGATTTCAGTGTGTGGTACCAGCTTGACACGAGTGCGTGGATCAAGAGCTTGTGGTCTACGCTAGATGCCTGCCTTTGACGGGTTATGAAGATCTTTGCCTTGGCGTTCGGAGCGGTTACCCCTGCAACTATGCCTGGGACGCGCCCTCACCACAGAAGTCGATAATTGACGGAGCAGTCAGCAAACTAGTTTCAGCATCTGGCCAGCTAAGTGATTTTAAGCCACACAAAAAACTGGCCAGTTAAGTTATTTTAACCAGGTCATTGCAAAGATACCCCTCACCCCGACTTCAAACCACCTTCACAAGATTTTTCGATGAAATACTCTATATTTTAAGTTCGCTTACATCACTTATTTATTTACTCTTGTTAAACAATAATTTTATTATTCAATTTGTTATATGTATTTACAAATCAATAGTTGATTTAATTATTAGAGAGAGAAGTTCACACATATGATTCAGTTATCTTAAATGTATAATGCAACAGAGCTACTTAAGTAATATTTTACTGAATAATTCAGTTGGGGGGCTCAGAATCGAGCTAATATATCTTTATCATCATAGTAGGGGCAGGCAGATGCAAAGTTCACTACAGCTTGGAGAATCTCAGCGTTGTGCTTGACCTGAAAATCCTGAAATAGACGCACCATCCTTCTATTTACAACACTGCCAAGAGTAATTCTGAGCGAAGGTAGATACCTTTAAAGACCCTCATTGTATACTCTAAATTTTGGCCATTGTTAGACCATCACTGCAGAGCAGGGGAGGCAATCCCGTGACACATACTGACGTTTCCCATGACTTGCTAGCAGCCCTTTTAGGGCTTCATTACGTAAGCTGATAAACACTAGTAGTCTTTTTGAGGCTTGCTATTTATCACTAGAGTTCCGGCAAAAGTTCTCTCTCTCTCTCCGTCTGTCCGCCTCTCACTCTCTGTCTCTCTCTGTCTATCTCTCTCTCTCTTTTTCATTGACCCCTTATATAACCGAAGAATATCTTTCTAAGACTGAAAGGTGTGTGGGAACAAAAAGTGAAACAGTTAAAGTTAACAACAACAACAACACCCCCCCCCCCTTTTTTTTCTCCCCAAAAAAAGAGAAGAAGAAAAGAAAACTCTTCAAGTGCTTCCCCGCACGCATACTCCCTGCACGCATACTCCCCGCACGCATACTCCCTGCACGCATACTCCCCGCACGCATACTCCCTGCACGCATACTCCCTGCACGCATACTCCCCGCACGCATACTCCCTGCACGCATACTCCCCGCACGCATACTCCCTGCACGCATACTCCCTGCACGCATACTCCCTGCACGCAACCGCCCGTTGCATTTACCGCAGTCTTATGTCTACCGTGTCTACCATACATCAATGTCTGTTATGTTTATATGCTCTATCCTCTCTTTAGATCTTCACTATCTCATCACTTCCGCTATTTTCTCTCTTTCTTAATTCATGCATTTTGCCATTTTCTCTCTCCCTCCACCCTCACATGCACTCTATCTATCTATCTATCTATCTATCTATCTATCTATCTATCTATCTATCTATCTATCTATCTATCTATCTATCTATCTATCTATCTATCTATCTATCTATCTATCTATCTATCTATCTATCTATCTATCTATCTATCTATCTATCTATCTATCTATCTGCCTGTATCTCTCTCTCTATCTCTCTCTGTTTTAAAATTTCTTCATGTCCTCTTCTCATATTACGGCTTAACGATTGAACTCCGTAGCAATGCTATTGAACACACACGTGAACACCCAGGTACGAGTTAAAAGATAATTACATACTAGACTATGTTTACGACGAAGAGGTAATTGCTAGAGAAAAACACGCACACAAACATTTCTACGATGAAAATTAATCTTGGAAGGAACACACACACACACACGCACTCACATGCATTCAAACATATTTAATATAGAAAGTTTAATAATAATAATAGTAATAATAACAGTAATTACAAAAGGAAACACAGGTACGTTTACCCATATACGAACAATATTAACATGATATAACGTGACACATTATTTTGCACACGCTGGAACACTCACGCACATGTGATTACACAATAAAAACATGTCTACTGCGACAAGTTAATAAAATTGTTTTAAAAAGCTGACACAAGAACATATCTACAATAAAGAACTAATAACTCAATAGCAACAACAAAAAAAAAGAAGACAAAACCCACAAATACATACACACACACTCATGTCAGAGATGAAGAATTAACAAAACAAAAAAACACACACACAAACACTGACACTAATACTAAAGTAGGCGTACTATTAACATGAAATATCTTGACACGTTATTTATGTACACACTTGAACACTTAAGAACACATCCAATACATAACAACAAACAAGAACATGTTTATGAGGACGATTTAATCGCTTAAAAAATAAAATAAAAATGTTAAACATTTCTACTGTCAAAAGTTAATAACTAACAAAAAAACCACACACGCACTGTGGCGAGAGGTTTTATTTGGCTGTAGGATCAGTATAGTCCTGAAAATTACAGAAATAGAATTTCTGCAGAAAATGGTGAAGTCCCAGTGTCTGAGAGAACTACTGGTATCACAACTTAGTTACGGCTGTGAATGATCTGATCTCGAAACAATAGTAGAGAGGAGACCGACATAAAGTGCCACCTCCGCTGTGTAACTAACTGTGATATTCAACAAAACCAGGAAACATATTTTACTTAACAATGATAAAATTGACAAGTCGTTCAAATACAATTTCCTAAGTATTTATTTAGTATATACACTATCTACTCTTGTGCTGAAGGGTGAATGTTGCAAAAAATGGAATGAAATGAATTGGTAAGTTTACATATGATTTACAAATATTTATATTTATAAATATTACAACACGTTTTCCAATTACACTGACAAACAACATTTTTCTTTCTTATATAAGAATAAGTGTTCTTAGGTCAATTTCTTGCGCTGATTTCAAATCTGAAATCCGTTTATCTCTATCACGTCGGGTTCTTAAGATATTTGTGAATAAATATATTTTTGGGAAACCGTTATTTGCTCCGTTTCATTTTTACTATATAACTTATTAAAAATTAATAAAAAGCAACATAACTCTACTTTTTAATACTGCTAAAAGATGCATGACATATGTTACGCGATTTTTCAAATAGTTACTGTATTTTGAAATAATTCTGAGCAAAATATGGCTTCTAGAAGTTGTAGAAATTCGGCTGATCTGTTCTGTTACGTGTGCGGATATTTTACCGATCGTGTTGACCAGAAAAACTTTACACCATTATTAAAGATAGCATATGAACTTTATTTCGATTCGAAAGTTGATGATGCAAATAAATCTTGGAAGCCAAATGCGGTTTGTTCGATACATTGGCAGGTTGGTTACGAAAATCGCCGAAGCAAAAGTCGATGCCTTTTGGCGTGCCAGTAATATGGCGTGAACATACAAATCACACTACTGATTGTTACTTCTGCTTGACAAATATCCATGGTTTCACTTTTAAATCTAGAAAGTCTGTGGTTTATCCAAATATTGAATCGGTTTCGAAACCAGTGCCTCATGATCCAATCACGTGTCCGATCCAAGTACCACCAGAACAATATCCGTTGGACGTAAATGAACCATCAGAAAGTGATAGTTTACCTGCTTTAGAAACTAATTCTGACTCAGATTATATACCGGTGAATGATGGTGTTTACTTAATTAACCATTCAGAACTTTCAGATCTAATACGTGATCTCGCTCCTACCAAAGGACAAGCGGAATTACTCGGTTCGCGACTCAAAGAATGGAATCTTTTAGCGCCCAATACTCCGATATCTAAATTTTGTCATAGACACAGAGAACTTGTTCAATACTTTGAGATGGATGATGACATTTGCTATTGCAAAGATGTAAACGGTCATGAGCACATAGTCAACGAATGGCGATTTTTCATCGATTCTTCCAAGACTAGTCTAAAAGCCGTGTTATTGCATAACAGAAATTTTTTTTCATCAATTCCAGTCGCCTACTCTGTTCATATGAAAGAAACTTATGACAATATGGCTATACGTTTGGAAAAAATAAAGTACAATGACTACCAAAGGCGGATTTGTGGAGACCTAAAGGTCATTGCAATTCTCACGGGCATGCAGACTGGGTATACTAAATTTTGTTGCTTCCGATGTGAATGGGACAGCCGCAACAGACAGGAACATTATGCAAGAAAGGTGTGGCCTATCCGGGATCGTATGCAGCTCGGGCATAAAAATGTAATACGCGAGCCATTAGTTAACAAAGACACCTTCATTTTACCACTGTTACATATAAAGTTGGGGCTCATGAAGAATTTTGTAAAAGCGTTAGATAAAACGAGCAAAGCTTTCACTTATCTTCGAGAAAAGTTTCCGCAAGTTAGCGATGCAAAGATAAAGGAAGGTATCTTTGTAGGACCTCAGATTAGGAAAGTTATTGCAGACAAACAATTCGAGAACTTGTTACATGGTAGTGAACTTCGCGCATGGATGGCATTCAAATCGATCGTCGATAACTTTCTGGAAAATCACAAATCTGTCGACTATGTTGCATATTGTTAAGCAGTGCATAGATGCATACATAATTATGGGCTGTAACATGTCCCTCAAAATCCATTTGCTCGATTCGCATCTTGACTTTTTCCCTGACAACCTTGGCGAAGTCAGCGATGAACATGGAGAATGATTCCATCAAGATATCGCCGTAATGGAGTCACGTTATCAAGGACGGTGGAGTGTGACCATGCTTGTCGATTATTGTTGGATGCTTCATCGCGATGTACCACATGCCATTCACCGACGAAAGTCGACTGCAAAGAAATTCAAGCCTACATAACTGTTATACTTCTTGTACGAATGATGTTGTAATACGGTATGCGTTGTTAAAAAACTTCAATTGCGTATTTCTAGAGATCCCGACCTGATAGAGAAAAACGGTTTGCAGATTTAAAAACAGCGCATTAAAATTGACCAGAAAAACATAGAAATGTTAGAGAAAGAAAAAAAAAGTTTTTTTTTGTTAGTCAGTGTTATAGGAACAAAAATTATATCAGCTGTGCTGTTAATTAAGGATATAACGTTTATCAGCTATGCTGTTATTTACGTATAATTTATCCACTATGATCTTATTATTGTCTCTTGCTACGCTAATTCACGTTTTCTTCATTGACAGTTCTATGCTCACAATGCCGACAGAAATGGTACTAATGGGTACTCATCTCTCTTAAGTCTGTTCTTCTTTGTTTGGTTCACACCACCGGCAGAGTATCGTTCCTTTAGCCCACCCAAGACTGAGGGGGACCAAAGATGTAGAGTCTGGTCAACCTCTATGCTCCTGCGGAGTTCCAGGCAGCGGGATTGACTCGAACATACGACCTCAGGTTTTTAGGACACAATTAAACCTGTAACAAAGCAAAAATAGGGGCTAATTTCTGTCCTCAAGCCCACCTATTTCTAGTGTGAGTGAAATGAGCGTGTCTCCGATGTATGCATGTGGGATGAATGACAACATGGCTCAGTATGATTTAGCAATAGCGAGACAAGACAGGTGTCTACTTGCAAAACATTCTTTCTGATAAACTAATACATGGATACATTCAATAATATAGATTCAATACATGAATACATTTTATACATGAATACATCCCATAATATAAATCAATACATGAATAAATCCAATAATATGTACACCTAGGTGTGATACAACAATGTCCTTCCCCCTATACTATATCACGCCCTCTCTGACAATAGCTGGTAACATATATCCTAACAATATTGTTATGTTCTTATGATAGGAGTATATGAGACGAGGACTGGTTGGTGATATATCAGGTTGGAGTTATAGGAGACAATAGATTGGAGTTAGATGCGACAATAGATTGAGTCCTGACAAGGACTGTTTTGGTTATATTGCAGTTGGTCTTATCTGAGACAATAGATTGAGTCCTAACAAGGACTGTTTTGGTTATATTTACAGTTTGGAATTATCAGAGACAATAGACTGAAGTTATAGACTGACAATAGATTGAAGTATAGGAGACAATAGGTTGAAGTATGAGTCCTATTAGTCTTCGTCTATTCAATCATAATAGGAAATACAATCATTATACTTAATTCCCCCCAAGATACAATCAGTAACCTGATAGGTAGTATAATGACACACAACAAATACCAACGGTTATCGTAAAAATATTTACCCTCCTAAGATTTTAAACTGGACAGGTTTTGACGCGACTTAGTGAAGTAGGTTGCAGGTCGATGCCCTCAGGTAAGTTACCATAAATCAAGGTGACAGCTTCTCCCTCTTCAGTCTGTATCTCTGGCGTCAAGTTCGGGGTTGCGTGGTTAGCATAAAATCCGCCCGATTATATAGTCAAGTAACTACTTGAGAAAAGCTTTCGGTTGGTTCCTGGCGGAGCAAGTTGATTGGTTTCCTCCGGTTTTGTACCTGGTCTCATACAGCCTAATTTTATTCAGTTTTCATCGGCCATCTTGCGTGAACAAGATGGCCGTTAATTTATTCTGTCTCAGAGACTGGTGAACGTTGATCGTTGATTGGTTGAAGCAAATCTGTATCTCGACATAGTGATTAACAAAGTAGTGGGTTACACTTCGTTTCACGACATAGCCCCCTCCTTTCCTAGCTGTGACTAATCATAGCTGACGTTTAAACCCCTGCTGTGGTTAATCCTTTTGCGTCTGTCCTTCCAGAGTACTAGGGTGTCGACTTAAAAAATCAGCTCCTACATTGTCTCTTCCCGGAATGTAATTCACGGTAAAGGAATAAGGCGCAAGAAGCAGACTCCACCTTAACAATCTCGAATTTAGTTTTTTAGATGCAGCCAAGAATGTTAAAGGTTGGTGATCGCTTTGGACAATGAAGTGTGTCCCATACAGATAAGGTGAAAATTTGTTGATGGACCAAATTAGAGCTAAACATTCCTTCTCTATGGTCGAGTAGTTCAACTCAGCTGCATTCAGCTTCCTACTGGCGTAGGCGACTGGTAAAAGTTTCTCCGGCTGGGCTTTTGATTTCTGCAAGAGAGTTGCACCAATACCTATACTGCTAGCGTCCGTTCTTAATACAAATTCCTGTGTGATATCGGGTAGTGTAAGGATTGGTTTGCTGGTGAGTTTTGCTTTTAGCTCTGTGTAAGCTTTTTCACAATCAGCATTCCATTGGATTTTGTCAGGCTGTCCTTTCTTCGTTAAGTTGGTTAATGGTGCACACAGAGAGTTAAAGTGGGGTATGTACTTCTGATAGAACCCACATAAAGACACGAATGATCTCACATCTTTCTTGGTTTGAGGTCTGGGTGCCTTCTTTAACTTCTCTATATTCTTTGGGTCAGGAGACATATGACCTGTAGAAATAGTGTGACCTAAGAATTCCAACTCCTTACAACCGATATAGCACTTGGTTGGACGTGCAGTCAATCCAGTTTCTCTCAGTCTGTCGAACAACATGGAGAGCGCTACTATATGCTCTTCAAATGTGTTTGTTGCAACAAGAATGTCATCCATAAAGTTAGTGATATGGGGATTTTGTAGAGGTTCCAATAATTTCCTCATCATTCTTGAAACGATACTTAGAGCATTTTCCTAACTTCTGGTTTCACTGGTATTTGGTAGTATCCCTTGCTTAGATCTACCTTCGATAAATACCTAGCCTTACTCAGTGTAGAGAACAGCTGGTTGGTGTCAGGTAATGGGTCCACCTGAGATTCTGTGATCGCATTAAGCTTCCGGTAGTCAATACATAACCTGTGTTCACCACTCGGTTTTCTCAATAGCACCACACTTGAGCTATAGGGAGAGTCTGACTTCGAGATAATTTTCTCCTTCAACAGATAATCAACTTCCTCCCTTAGTGCTTGGGCTTTCGCATAGGGTATAGGGTATGTTCTCATGCATACTGGGGTAGGGTCGGTAACCTTCATGTCGTACTCTAACAGATTCGTCCGACCTGGCTTATCTGTGAGCACATCAGCATGGGTTTCCAACACTTTCTGAATCCTCTTCTTCTGCTCTGGAGTTAAATGTTCACTAATATTTACTTGAACATAATCCTCTGTAGTTGTGAGTGGATACTCCATAGAGTGAAGTGGTTCACCGTGCATTTCTGTTGCAATGGCTAGGGTCATAATATGTGCAACTTCTGATGATTCCTTGTCATAGTATTTTTTAAGAAGATTGACATGATATACCTTCTCCTTTCCTTTCTTGTCAATCTTATAATTGGTCCTGGAAAGTTTCTCCAGTATGACATAGGGTCCCTGCCATCCAATCTGCAATTTATTATTGCTGCTTGGCAACAGTAATAACACCTTTTCACCCACCTCCAGTTCCCTATCCTTTGCTTTTTTGTTGTAGTACGCAGCATGCTTCCTCCTGGCCTGTCTTAAGTTTTCATTGGCCAGTTTCCAACCTGCTTTCAATCGAGATGTCAACTCGTTGACGTACTGGTATGCGGAAGTCACTGTTTCCTCTGCCTTTTCATCAGTCCATGTCCGCAGCAATGCTTCCAGTGGACCTTTTATTGGTCTTCCAAACAACAATGTAGCTGGAGCCAATCCAGTTGAGTTGTGGGGTACTTCCCTATATGCAAATAGTGCAGCGGGTAAGTATTATCCCAAGTATCAGGTTTTTCACTCGCCAGCTTTCTAAGAATTGAAATTAGCGTACCATTGAACCGCTCTACTTGATCGTTCCCTTGGGCATGGTAGGGACTACAATGATAGTGCCTGGCTTGAAATATCCTGAATACTTCTTGTGTTAGCTTTCCCTTTAACTGAGACCCATTGTCAGTCAATATCTGATGCGGGAAACCTAATCGGGTAAATATTGTCAACAGGGCCTCTGCCACGTGATTTGAATCTATAGCTGACATGGCCACTGCTTCTCCCCACATAGAGCAAGTATCAACCAAGGTTAAGATGTAAGCATTTCTCTTCTTGGTCCTAGTGAGGGGTCCAACAATATCTACTGCAACACGTTCAAAAGGGGTTCCCATAATAGGCATTTCTCCCAGTGTTGCTGGTGCAGTCCTATGCTTAGGAGCTACTCTTTGGCATTCTGGACAAGATCTTACATATCTTTTTATGTCCTCTGTAATTCCTGGCCAGAAGTAGTGACAGGCTATCCTTTGTCCAGTGGCCCCTATTCCCATATGTCCACTGAAGGGTATAGCATGTCCTAGCGTCATAACCTTCTCCCTGTAAGATTTTGGCACTACAAGCTGTCCATGCCCTTTAGGTCCTGTTCCAGCTTTTCTGTATAGTAGGCCATTCTTCATATACATGTCTCCTTTCTCTGGAGGGTTATGGGCTTTAGGCAATTTGCCAAAACAAGGCTTCAATGTGCTGTCTGCTGCTTGAGCCTTTTTCATCTCTTCTGGATGAGTATTGATAGGATTCTCCTCCATTTTCCTGGAGCTTTCCCTGGTCTGGACTGTTGCCATAACTACAGGTTTTATAGGTTCTCCAAGGAAAACATACCTACACCCCAAAATCAAAGGGTAAATAGGGTCGTCCATCACTGCTGCTTTGATTTCTCCTTCCACATAGCGATAACTTATGTTGATTCGAGCTATGGGTAGTGTCATGGTTCTTGCTCCCTTGATCGGTCCTCTGATTTCCACTGTTTCTGTGGTTATCTGGTCAGGACTCACTAAAGAAGAGCACACTACTGAATCAAAGTCCAATCCTGTGTCATATAAACACAGTACTTGAGTGCCATTCACGGTCACTTCCTCACAGACAGGGGGATGATGGAAGTCTTTCTGACTTACTGCCATTTCCTTCCTTCCCTGATTCCCTGTTGTAAGACATGCAGCATGATGAGGAGGATTCTTCCTTCTGCAGTCCGCAGTATTGTGGTTACTCATTAGACAAGTTTTACACCACTTTCCTTCCTTCCGGTAAGGTGTCTTATCTGATCTTAGAGGGTTTTTGTCCTTTTGGTCAAATCTTTGTTTGTTCCTTGTGGCATGGTCCTTTTGTTCATATTTGGTATAGTTTTGTGATGATTTGAAGTTTTCACCCTGCTTCTTCTTATTTCCTAATAATTCTGCCTGAGCTGCTTGATATCTCTCAGCAACAGTTACAATATCTCCCAATCTCTCTGCTCCTTGTTCCATGATAAACTTCCTCATTTCTTGAGGCATGGACTCTTTCACTTGCTCCATCATTATCATTTCTTTCAGGTCCTGACACTTTCCTAAACTACTCCATTTTTCCAAATAGGTTTCCAATCTAGCAGAGAACTGGTGATAGTTTTCTCCTGGAAGAAGTTTAGCTGTTCGGAATTTCTTTCTATATGATTCTGAGTTCTTTTCATATCTCACAAGCAGTGCCTGTTTCAGGATTTCATAATCTTCCTGGTCATCTCTTGAGAGCTTCAAATATACATCGTAGGCAACACCTCTCAATCCCTGAGATAGTTTAAGACTCCACTTTTCTTTCACTAAGCCATAGGTAGTGGCAAGTCTTTCGTATCTATCCAGGTACGACTCAATGGCGTCTTCTTTCTCAACAAATGGGTCCAGATGAAAATTCATGGCCCCACTTGAGGTGCTCTGGCTGGAGCTACTCTCAGAGTGAGGTGAGCTACCACCATTATTGCCAGTATTTGTCTGAATTTCAAGCTCTTTTAATCTTAACTGATGGTCTCTCTCTGCTTGTAATTTCCTTTCCTCAGCTTCAATTTTCTTTGCCTCATTTTCAGCCTCCCATTTCTTGGCTTCAATTTCCAGTCTTTTGTCTTCTCTCTGAGCTTCCAGTCTTTTGTCTTCTCTCTCAGCTTCCAGTCTTTTGGCTTCTCTTTCAGCTTCCAGTCTTTTGGCTTCTGCCTCTAATTGCAACTTTCTTTCTTCCCTATCCATGTGTTTGTCCACTTCTGTTGTGACATACTGAGTGAGAGCATCACCTGTTAAATTTAATTCCTTACCCATCTGCATGATCGCAGTCCTGAACTTCACTAGATCAGCCATGGCGTTACTTAGAGAGGGTATGTATAGTTACTATAACCAAATATTTTAATTAAACTTAATTAATTTAAATGAACAAATAAATTTCCGTGCAACTTTGTGAGCATCAACTATTTACTGAGTACTAAATGGTACTCCTCCTACGAAAATAATTTTGTAAAAATCCTATAATGATTTTCTCAAAATAAAATTTATTTTCTTATGTTACCTATGGGTGGCACAAGATAGAGTGTAGATAGATGAATAGACTAAGTATGGCTCAAGATATACAGAAATATCCCAGGAACGAGCCCCCAGTGTGGCGAGAGGTTTTATTTGGCTGTAGGATCAGTATAGTCCTGAAAATTACAGAAATAGAATTTCTGCAGAAAATGGTGAAGTCCCAGTGTCTGAGAGAACTACTGGTATCACAACTTAGTTACGGCTGTGAATGATCTGATCTCGAAACAATAGTAGAGAGGAGACCGACATAAAGTGCCACCTCCGCTGTGTAACTAACTGTGATATTCAACAAAACCAGGAAACATATTTTACTTATAATAATAATAATAGCCCCTTCAGTCATAACTGACTATGGGAATGCGCCCCTGAGGTGGCAGCCCTCAGCTGCTTATTTTCCTGGTGCTCCTTTCGACGTTTTCTCCTCACCTCTGCTTCTTGTGTGAGCCTCTCTTCGCCCAATCTGAGGTGGTGCCGTAAATAGCATCGCCACTTAGTGCGATCAGCAGCTTCATCCTCCCATGTTGCTGGATCCATGTCCAGTGCCCTCATATCTCTCTTGCACACATCTTTGAACCTCAGCTGTAGTCGCCCAACTGTTCTCTTGCCATCTGCTAATTGTCCGTAGAAGATATCTTTTGGGATGCGACCATCTTCCATGCGGCGAACATGGCCAAGCCAGCGAAGTCTGCGCTGTCTAAGCAGCGTATACATACTTTGAAGGCCAGCACGTGATAACACCTCGACATTTGTCACTTTATCTTTCCACGAGATGCCGAGGATGCGGCGTAGACACCGCAAATGGAAGGTATTGAGCCTTCTTTCTTGCTTAGCATAGGTCGTCCAGGTCTCGCTGCCATATAGGAGTGTGCTGGTGACGCAGGCATTATATACCGCAGCTTTGGTCTTCATTGTGAGTTTAGAGTTTCCCCAAACACGCGATGTGAGGCGGGCAAAGGTAGCTGCAGCTTTGCCAATGCGGCTGTCGATTTCTGTATCCAGTGAGAGTTTGTCATTGATGGTAGACCCTAGGTATGTGAAGTGGTGCACCACTGCCAATTCATAGTTATCGATAGTGATAACTGGTGCAGCACCCACATCCTGACTCAGCACATTCGTTTTCTTTAGACTTATTGTGAGGCCAAAGTCCTTGCATGCTTTAGTGAAGCGATTCATCAAGCTCTGAAGCTCCTGTTGGCTTTGAGTGACGACTGCAGCATCATCAGCGAACAACAAGTCTCTTATAGTGACCCTTCTGATTTTTGTTTTTGCCTTCAGCCTTGAAAGATTAAACAGACGGCCATCTGACCTAGTGTGAAGGCATATTCCTTCAGTTGCATCTCTGAATGCATGTTTCAAGAGCAAGGCAAAGAAGATTCCGAAGAGGGTCGGAGCCAGAACACAGCCTTGTTTAACGCCACTTCGTATATCAAAGGGCTGTGACGTGCTTCCAGCATATTGGACTGTTCCCTTCATGTCGTCATGGAATGACTTTATCATTTCCAGCATTTTAGAAGGGCAGCCTATTTTCAGGAGGATTTTAAAGAGTCCATCCCTACTAACCAGGTCGAATGCTTTTGTGAGGTCTATAAAGGCGATATATAATGGTCTTTTCTGCTCTCTTGATTTTTCCTGAAGCTGGCGGAGAGAGAAGATCATGTCTGTTGTTGATCTGCCAGCTCGGAATCCACACTGTGCCTCTGGATATATGCGCTCAGCTAACTTGTGTAGTCGCATTAAGATGACTTTGGCAAAAACCTTACCAACAATACTAAGAAGAGAGATGCCTCTGTAGTTATTGCAATCACTTCTGTCTCCTTTATTTTTATACAGTGTTACAATCTTGGCATCTCGCATGTCTTGAGGAATAGTTGTCTCTTCCCAGCACTGGCACAGCATCCTATGCAGGGGATGTAATAGCGTGCTCTTACAGCATTTGATTAATCAGGAGGAATCCCATCACTGCCTGGTGCTTTGCCAGAGGCCAAGCTATCAATGGCCTTACTGAGTTCCTCTAATGTTGGTTCGGCATCCAGCTCCTCCATAGTTGGCAGACTATTGACAGCATCAAGGGCTGCAGGCGTAACGGTATTGTCTCTAGCGTAAAGCTCAGAGTAGTGCTCGACCCACCTCTCCATCTGCTTACCCTTATCGGTTAGCTTCTCTCCGCTGATGGTTTTTAGCGGTGCCGTCTTACTTTTATGGGGGCCAAGTGCTTTCTTTATACCGTCATACATTTGTCTAATGTTGCCTGTTTGCGCTGCGATCTGGATGCTCTCACTGAGCTGGAGCCAATAGTCATTTGCACAGCGTCGAGCAGTTTGTTGAACTTTGCTTCTCGTAGCCCTCAGGATCTGTAGGGTTCTGGCACTCGGTGAACGTTTGTATTCATTCATAGCACTGCGCTTAGCTTCAATAACAGGTGCCATCACATCTGACGAAGCGTCAAACCAGTCATTTGACTTTGCTGTTTTCTTACCAAAGGTGGCAAGTGCAGTACTTTGAATGGTGTTCCGTAGATGCTCCCAGTTCTCTGTAATAGTATCACCATGCTGAGGGCTACTGAGCACTTTCTTGAAGGTCGCAGTGAATTGAGCGATCATGAAAGGGTCTGACATCTTGCTGGTATCAATGCGTGGTTTCCCTTCATGTCTGACACGATAGAGTTTTCTTGGTTGTGCTCTGATTTTACAGCAAACCAAGGAGTGATCTGTGTCACAGTCTGCACTATGGTATGAGCGCGTGGAGAGCACAGACCTGAGGAGTGGCCTTCTGACGAGAATCAGGTCAAGTTGGTGCCAGTGCTTGGATCGTGGGTGTCTCCATGACACCTTATGCTGGGGTTTTGTCTGAAAGTAGGTGTTGGTCACGCAGAGGTCATGGTGGACGCACAACTCTAAGAGCCGTTGTCCATTTTCATTCATCTTGCCAATACCAAACCTGCCCAGACACGAAGGCCATGAAACATTATCGGCACCCACTCTAGCGTTAAAGTCACCAAGGAGAACAAGCTGTTCTTGCCTAGGTATGCTTTTGATTACTGCTGCTAGATTCTCGTAGAACTCATCTTTAGCTTCTGAGGCAGAGTACAGAGTAGGAGCATACACACTGACAAGGGTGATGGGACCTGTGCTAGTTTGCAGGCGGAGCGTTAACAGGCGTTCTTATCCATTCTCGCCTGGTTCAACCATGTTAGTTAGCGATTTTTTGACCGCAAAACCTACTCCGTGTTCTCTAGCTTTATCAAGATCTTTCCCTTGCCAATAAAATTTGTAGTCCTTCTCGCTCACCATTCCAGAGCCCGCCAGGCGCGTTTCCTGAAGTGCAGCTATATCCACCTGAAGTCGTTTAAGCTCATCATTAATTATGGCTGTCTTCCTTACATCGTTTACATCCTGTAGGTTTTCGGATAGTCCAGTCAACATAGTCCCGGACGTTCCAGCATCCCAATCTGAGAGTTTGCTTATTCCTATTTTTTTTTCGATAATTGCTTGGTGCAAAATTTTCTGTCCACAGTTCGGGTTTGACCCTAATCCCCATGCACCCAATGGGGAAAGCAGACAGTGGCGGGACAACACCTTATTGACTGGGGGCTGCCCAGCTTGAAGCGGGCGGTAGCTGTCCAGTGAGATCCTAGAACCTCTCCCACTGTCGGAAGTAGCCCCTGGCGCCATGCCCTACGCCAATTGGGCATAATGCTTATAACCGGTAACTGCTACTTCCCGTGTTTTGCCGACACCTATAGGGTGAAGCTGGAGTGTCCTCTCCAGGGCGCGAGCTTGGGCACAGTTATATGGAGATCAAGCTGTTGCCCATGCAGCATGTTCCCCCCTCTCCACACAGCCGGTAGATCCAAAGGAACGGCAGTAGCCGATACAGTTTGGTACCAGCCATGTCGCAGGAGTTGCCAGAATAATGTCGAATCGACATTAGACTGCCTTAGGGACTCCGACTCCGGATTTATCCTCAGGGTTTACTCCCGAAGCCAATTCCACAAATGGATATTCCCGCAAGGCAGCGGTGGTTTGAATTCAGAGTTCCTTCTCTTAGATAAGCTACCAACCAAGGATCACGAGCCCTATCTGCCCGAAGCTGCTGGTTTTAAGGCGCCAGTCGCTCGCCTTTGCCCCTTCTCCCGTCAGTGGAAACAGTTCCGCCGGGCTCAAATTGAGCCACACGTGAAGGCCGGGAGCTGGACTTGGTTGTCAGAGGCTGTTTGAGGCGCGTGCCATAGAAGTATTTTATCTGCAGTGAGAGCTTATCCTCACTACAACTCCCGGCAATAACAACCATTGGAACCATATTTTACTTAACAATGATAAAATTGACAAGTCGTTCAAATACAATTTCCTAAGTATTTATTTAGTATATACACTATCTACTCTTGTGCTGAAGGGTGAATGTTGCAAAAAATGGAATGAAATGAATTGGTAAGTTTACATATGATTTACAAATATTTATATTTATAAATATTACAACACGTTTTCCAATTATAGGAACAAAAATTATATCAGCTGTGCTGTTAATTAAGGATATAACGTTTATCAGCTATGCTGTTATTTACGTATAATTTATCCACTATGATCTTATTATTGTCTCTTGCTACGCTAATTCACGTTTTCTTCATTGACAGTTCTATGCTCACAATGCCGACAGAAATGGTACTAATGGGTACTCATCTCTCTTAAGTCTGTTCTTCTTTGTTTGGTTCACAACACCGGCAGAGTATCGTTCCTTTAGCCCACCCAAGACTGAGGGGGACCAAAGATGTAGAGTCTGGTCAACCTCTATGCTCCTGCGGAGTTCCAGGCAGCGGGATTGACTCGAACATACGACCTCAGGTTTTTAGGACACAATTAAACCTGTAACAAAGCAAAAATAGGGGCTAATTTCTGTCCTCAAGCCCACCTATTTCTAGTGTGAGTGAAATGAGCGTGTCTCCGATGTATGCATGTGGGATGAATGACAACATGGCTCAGTATGATTTAGCAATAGCGAGACAAGACAGGTGTCTACTTGCAAAACATTCTTTCTGATAAACTAATACATGGATACATTCAATAATATAGATTCAATACATGAATACATTTTATACATGAATACATCCCATAATATAAATCAATACATGAATAAATCCAATAATATGTACACCTAGGTGTGATACAACAATGTCCTTCCCCCTATACTATATCACGCCCTCTCTGACAATAGCTGGTAACATATATCCTAACAATATTGTTATGTTCTTATGATAGGAGTATATGAGACGAGGACTGGTTGGTGATATATCAGGTTGGAGTTATAGGAGACAATAGATTGGAGTTAGATGCGACAATAGATTGAGTCCTGACAAGGACTGTTTTGGTTATATTGCAGTTGGTCTTATCTGAGACAATAGATTGAGTCCTAACAAGGACTGTTTTGGTTATATTTACAGTTTGGAATTATCAGAGACAATAGACTGAAGTTATAGACTGACAATAGATTGAAGTATAGGAGACAATAGGTTGAAGTATGAGTCCTATTAGTCTTCGTCTATTCAATCATAATAGGAAATACAATCATTATACTTAATTCCCCCCAAGATACAATCAGTAACCTGATAGGTAGTATAAATGACACACAACAAATACCAACGGTTATCGTAAAAATATTTACCCTCCTAAGATTTTAAACTGGCCAGGTTTTGACGCGACTTAGTGAAGTAGGTTGCAGGTCGATGCCCTCAGGTAAGTTACCATAAATCAAGGTGACAGCTTCTCCCTCTTCAGTCTGTATCTCTGGCGTCAAGTTCGGGGTTGCGTGGTTAGCATAAAATCCGCCCGATTATATAGTCAAGTAACTACTTGAGGAAAGCTTTCGGTTGGTTCCTGGCGGAGCAAGTTGATTGGTTTCCTCCGGTTTTGTACCTGGTCTCATACAGCCTAATTTTATTCAGTTTTCATCGGCCATCTTGCGTGAACAAGATGGCCGTTAATTTATTCTGTCTCAGAGACTGGTGAACGTTGATCGTTGATTGGTTGAAGCAAATCTGTATCTCGACATAGTGATTAACAAAGTAGTGGGTTACACTTCGTTTCACGACACGCACACACATGTCAAAGATGAAGAATTAATCATTTAAAATTCACACCTATATCAAAATAGGATTATGTTAGCCCAAAATAGCTTGTCAAGGTATTTTCAGCGTTGACTTGGCTAATGTATTAACCGCAGACTTGAAAAACACATGGTGATTAAAAACATTCACAAGGACAGCACTTACTGTCACTCGGCTCGTGGACTACTATTGTTTAGTATAAGAAGTTCTTCGAGTCGGAGACATCTTCACAATTCCGAAGTTAAGAAATTTTACAATTTATAGTAAATTAAACATTCATTTTCTTCATTCCTTTTCGCTCCATATATAGAGCATGAAGCTCTAGTAAGATTTCTATTTTGTTCCGTCCTTTCAGTTCTTCCCATGAGAGCCCCGATATTTCGGCTGTGTGACAGCGTTGTCTGTTCTCTTTTCCTCTCGTTCCTCTTCTACCCGACATTATTGATCTACATCTCATTTTGCGTACTAAATCATGGGCGACATATATTGTTTACAATTGCTTCCTTCAATTCTTGTCAAATCTGGGCTTCATCGACCATCTTTACTGATGATTGTAATCACTAACGTTCGCTTGAACCCATATTGACTCATGGATATGTACGGTAGAGTGAAATGTTGTTTACGAGCGCGTAACACATTTCCGACTAGACAGTAAATGGGAGAGCCCGATTAATACGTAAACAACGCTGGGATGGCCACAGTCAGTTTTCTTATCATTGATGTTTTCTGTGTGGCCGGGTTGTTGCTGTCGGAGTATATCAATCTTGTGATAGATTATAGACACGCACTTAAGATAACTTGTAGGCAATAGTTACGATTAGTTGTCAATCTGAAAAGATATCAGTGATAGATCTATGAAGTTGTGAGTGTAAATATGATCACTATCAACTGAAGAGAGAATACCTTACATGGGAGTGACGTGAAAAAAATCACATTTTATGTGTCACGCAGGAATTTTCCAAGAAAGGTTAGTGGGGATATACCCCTACCAAAATACGCAAATTGAATTATGAGTCTAAGGCACTGCTGATGCATCTCGCCAAGAAGACAGTCAGACAAGCCAGAATAAAAAAATAGAATCAAGATTCTACTTTAAAGGACAGGACAACGTGTTTGAGCATCTTTTGGGCTTGCACCACAAGAAAACTCTATTAATACTGAAAGCCCGGAATCCTAGGAACCTAACAATAAGTCATAGTGGGACTCTATTGCAAATTAATACCCCAGATCACGTGTAAGAGGCATTTTAACCAATCTGCCGAAACTATTTCTCTGAGCCAGAAGTCTGTATTGTCCAAGTATTTGGGATGAGTTGTACATTTTATAATTCTATATTTTGCATCTATTAACATTGTAGCGAGAGGAAAGATATAATGATAGTGATATTATCCTGGACATATAGATGTATCAGATGTATCTTGCTTCCTGATGAAATCTGTTTACTTTTGTGTTTTCTTGAATAGATGAATCTAAATGTTACTTTATGATTCACACGACTGTCAAATGTCTTCTATATACACCACAAGGTTTCATCATAACATAGTCTATTCGTAAGTGGGTTCATTTGGTGTTGTTTGAAAATTGAATAGTAGCCCAACACTGAGCTACTTATCTTAAACAAAGACCTTCCTAGGCCTCGTAGAGCAGTATGATTGGATGGAACCCCACCACTGCGGGTCTTCCACTCGTCAAGATGACACAGTTAATACTTGCGAAAGCTCTGACAAACTTGAGCATCTAGTTGCTGACTTGGTCACTAGATATTGTGTATGACACTCAGGGCAGGATATAACCTGAAAAAATATATACAACCTACGTAGTATCGCTCATTGTCTCCTTAGCCAGACAGGAGATAAAATGAGACAGTTCAGACAAGCTGTGGTTACTCACAAGAGACATAGTAAGTCATGAATAACACAATTCGTTCAAGTTCTTGCACACTAGTTCAGTAATTCACTTGTTACAGTTCTGTCCATGATTTGCTTCAATAACATCATATAGGCCTTATGGTAATCATTGTGTCATATATCAAATAATACAGAAAATCAATCTGTTATAATCATTTCTTCCTCCAGTTTGGATAGTCCTTTCTAGCAAGCATAATATCTTTAAAACGCTTTCCACAACCAACTTGCTCAATCCATTCGTACTACTGAATTATTACACAATTTAACTAAACCTACAACATTTCGGGTTTTCCCCCAGACATAACACAATGATTCTACACCTGCCAATCCAATATTTCGTTAACGCACATTGATATATATATATATATATATATATATATATATATATATATATATATATATATATATATATATATATATATATATATATATATATATATATATATATATAATTAACATCTCCATTACCCTCAATCAAAGAGAGGCTTTTAATGGTTACACAGTCTACTCACAATTCTGCAGATGGCAACGGATTTGATATAACTACTTGTGCTCTGTGTCTGTAGTTTGAAATAGGCAGCGAGTGTGTCTGTGTCATGCGTTCTCTCCTCTTTTATAATGGCCTTGCGTATGTACGAGGTGATAACTGGACCAAGGTACGTTTTCATGCATCCAAAATCATGTAGGCAAGGCAAGATGTGCTAATATAGTAAATCCAAAATAATTCTGGAATCCTTATTTCTGCACCGATTTCCTCCATTTTAGGCTTATTTTACTCATATGAATGAGCTCTATCACTATGGTTATCCATTTTGTCCTATAGTTTATCCGACTATTCACTGGAGCAGCCGAAGCAGGGAAAAACACAACATGGTTCATGTTCCACTGTCTTCTATTCCTAATTAACTTCGGCTCTACAATACATCCAGTGAATCTATTGCTATCTGCCTAAAGCTAATGATCCCTATTATCCAATTGGGTCCTTCATTATATCGGTATTCCATGATTAGTTGCATACTGCCTTCCGAAATATCCTTAACATCTTCACTTTTTGTTTCCTCCATTTCCAGCGTACCTTCCGACACTATTTATATCAAGCTGGCTTTTCATTGGTCAGTTACATCCACGGGGTTTGAACGGTGATAATTTTTGCATGATTCCGAGATATGAATCAGACTTAATTACAAATAGCACCCCAATTCTGAAGCGTGAACTATTTGTTCGAGCTTCAAATCTGAATCACTAACGAGGCAATCATCCAATAGGAATGTATTGTTCCTTCTTTCTCTCCTGGGTGCAATCAGGTGGGTGCCTACTCAAGAAATATACCCCCACATTCTGAGATCCAGGGATGTATTCAATGGAAAACGAATAAGGCTGGATTAAAAGAGACCACCTTAACAATTTTGCGTTCCCTTGGCGGATTCGTGCGAGAAAAATAAGTGGCTATCCCGAGAGTGAGACACCCCTATAGCGAGAGGTAAGATATAATGATAGTGATATGATCCTAGACACATAGATGTATCTGATGATACCAGGATAATATCACTATCATTATATCTTTCCTCTCGCTACAGTGGGGTCTTGCTCTCGGGATAGTTTGTGGGACACGCTACACTGGTGTCTCGTCTCTGGGATTTTCTGGGAGACATCATACTGAGGTCTCTTCTCACGGGATATTTCAGTTACAAGTATATTTAAGTCACTTTCATCTTTTGTGCTGTTCTGTAAGGGGAAAATTTTCTTTTAATAGGAAATTTTTCGTAGGAAGTAAATAAGATTTAAAATTTTTTTAGTACCATTGTGTACTATCCAAAGGTGTGGTGTTTGAAAAGTGAAAGTAGTCTTTAATTAATTAATTTTAATTTAATTAAGTATTTTGTTTGGTCAGATGGTAAAGGAGCTTGGTACAAGTGGTGATGCTCTCATTCAGTATGTCACAACAGAGTGTGATAAGTACAGAGAAGAAACCAGACTACATTCATTCATTCATAACCCTCCACTCCCACAGGAGCATAAGCCTTCAACAAACACAAACCAAGTCCTCCTGTCACGTGCCATCATCTCAAGTTCTTTCCATGTTCTCCTCATCATTTTCACCTCTGTTTCCAACTCTCTTCTCCATGTACTTCTTGGTCTTCCTCTGCCTCTCTTGCCCTGGGGGTTCCAGAACAAGGACTGCCTTGTAATGCTATCAACAGGTTTTCTCAGTGTGTGTCCTATCCATCGCCATCGTCTTCTTCTCATTTCTTGTTCCACTGGCACTTGTCTAGTTCTTGTCATCAGTTCCACGTTGGTAACCTTGTCATACCATTTTAATCCCTCTATTCTACGCAAGCACCCATTTATGAAAGTCTGTAGCTTTTTGGTTGTTGTCTTTGTTGTTCTCCATGTCTCTGAGCCATACAATAGGACTGACTTCACATTTGAGTTGAAGATTCTTATTTTCGTGTTGGATCCTATTTCTCTTGATCTCCATATATTTCCCAATGCAATGAAAGCTCCTCTTGCCTTTTGTATTCTTATTTTGATATCGCTGTCTGTCCCTCCAACTTTGTCTATATTACTGCCAAGATATGTGTATGATTCTACATCTTGTATTGGTGTTTCTTCAAGTTCAACCCTGTTATCATTACCTGCATTTATTCGCATTATTTTTGTCTTTTCCCTGTGTATTTTCAGACCCAATTGCTGTGACCTCTCATCAAGTGTTTTCAATTTGTCCTGCATCTGATTACGGCTATGGGACAGAAGAGCCAAGTCATCAGCAAAATCCAGATCATCCAACTACTTAGTCAGAGTCCACTGGATTCCATTTCTGTTGTGTGTTGCCGATGATCTCATAACCCAATCTATTGCCAGCAAGAAAAGAAATGGAGACAAGAGGCATCCCTGTCGCACTCCTGTTCTTATCCCAAACGGTTCTGTAAGCTGTCCTTCGTGAAGAACTCTGCATGTCATGTCTTCATATGTTTTCTTTATTAAATTAATGATCTTCAGGGGAACTCCATAATGCCTCAACAATTTCCAAAGTGATTCTCTGTCTACACTGTCAAATGCCTTTTCGTAGTCCACAAATCCGATGTATAGTGGTGAATTCCATTCCAGACTTTGTTCAACTATTATTCTCAAAGTGGCTATCTGGTCTGTACATGATCTGTTTTGTCGAAAACCTGCTTGTTCATCTCTCAGTTTCTTGTCTATGGACTCTTTTAATCTCTCAAGGATAATCCTGTTTAATACTTTTCCTGGCACTGATAGTAACATTATTCCTCTATAATTTGTGCACTCTTGTAAATTTCCCTTCTTAGGCAACTTAACCAGATATCCTTCCTTCCATTCTGCTGGTATCTCTTCCTTTTCCCAGACTTTACCAAGTAATTTATATAACATCTCTGTAGCCGTATCGATATCTGCTTTGATGGCCTCTGCTGGAATGCCATCAGGTCCAGACGCTTTTCCATCTCTTAGAAGCTTTATGGCTTTCTTTATTTCTTCCTTCGTTGGTCTTTCACCGTTAATTTGTAGCTCTTCTTAGGAGAGGAAGTTGCAAGCAGAAAGGGATCATCAATTGAAAATGAGAGAACTGGAACTTCAAGGAATTGCTACGGGTAATGGAAGTAGTCCATCTCACTCAGAGAGTAGCCCCAGCCACAGCACCTCAAATGGAGCTATGAATTTTCATTTAGATCCATTTGTGGAAAAGGAAGATGGAATTGAAGATTAACTTGATAGGTATGAGAGATTGGCTACCACTTATGGCCTAGAAAAAGAAAAGTGGACTTTGAAGTTGTCGCTAGGATTGGGAGTAGTGGTTTAGAATGTTTCATGAAACTTCCCATAGAAGATCAGAATAATTATGAAGCCTTAAAGCAAGCATTGTTGGTTAGGTATGAACAAAACGCAGATTCTTATAGAAGGAGATTTAGAACTGCGAAGCTTCAGTCAGGAGGAACGTACCAACAGTTTTAAGCAAGGTTGGAGAGTTGCCTACTGAAGTGGTGTCAATTAGGAAACTTTAATCAGGACTTTGAAGGGATCAAGGAGATGATATTAATAGAGCAACGCCTAAAGTCCATGTCTCCTGAAACAAGGACATTCCTAATTGAGCATAAGAGAGAAAGGCTAGAGGAAATAATCACTTATGCTGAAAGTCATAAGATGGCTCACCCTTTGACTCAGGGAACTAAGAAGAAGCCAGGGGAAGGTTTCAAGCCACCACAAAACCAGAATAGGGTTGATACTAAGGACCAACCAAACAAATACAAACCAAATTTTGGCAGGCAAAAATTTGACAGTAATCCTCAATTACAGGATAAGAAACCCTACAAACAGGGAGAAAAGTGGTGTAAGCTTTGCAAAATGAACAACCACAATACTTGGGACTGTAAAAAAGAAAAACCCTCCACATCACGCTGCATGCCTTGCAACAGGGAAAAAGGGAAAGAGGGAACTGACAACAAGTCAGAATAGCCTTCATCATCCTCCTGTCTGCGAGGAAGTAACTTGTAACGGCACTAAGATTATGTGCTTATATAATACTGGATTGGACTTCGACTCGGTCGTGAGTTCTACCCTGGTGTATCCAGATCAATAAACCACAGAAACAGTGGAGATACAAGGAGCAACCAAGGAGATAGCAACCACGACACTTTCCATAGCAAGGATCAATGTTAGGACTTGCTTTGTGGAAGGACTGATTCGCGCAGCAGTGATTAAAGAACTTATCTACCTTCTGATATTGGGGTGCAGATATGTGTTTTTGGGAGATCCCAAAAGACCTGTGGTCATGGCAGCAGAACAGACCAGGTCACAATCTAGGAAAGAGGAGGACACCCCAATAAATACTCATCCAGAGGGCTCAGGCTGAAGATAGCACATTAAAGCCTTGATTTAGCAAACTGCCAAAAGCTGATAAAAACCCTTCTTTCCCCCCCCCCCCACCCAGCCCCCAACAAAAGGCGAGTTTTGTATAAAGAATGGACTGCTATACAGGAAGGCTGAAACAGGACCCAATAGACATGGACAGCTGGTAGTATCATCTTCCTATAGGGACAAGGTTATGGAGCTAGAACATGTTGTATCAGACGGTGGACATATGAAAAACTGTACCACCAGTCAACGGATATCAGTGCAATATTATTGGCCAGGAATCACTGAAGACGTAGCTCGGTATGTGACTGCCTGTGCAGAATGTAGCAAGGTAAAACCCACACGATGTGAAAACCAACAGCACCTAGGGAAGCATTTGGGCGGACGTAGGCCTGAAAATAAAAATAAACAGGTAGACATAGTGGATAGGGGAACACCATCTCACAAAAGGTCTATTAGAAAACCAGTTACCATGGCGACTCTCCGTAATGTACAGGAGGGGATACAATACATCCCATACCGACAAGATGTTGTTCGGAACACCAGGAACTGGATGAAAATAGAAGTGTGGTTAGTTAGCAATCTTTGATAAAGAAACTGCTGGGGAACCCCAGAAAAATAGGTAGTTGAAGATTGGGCTGTACGAACCAATTGACTGACGCCAGCCAACTTCATTATACTGCCGTTTAAATTAGCATTAGAAATGGCTCCGGCAACGTTGTTAGTTCGCCGGCCCATACACGGTCCATTGGAAGTATTGATGCGGACAAGGACTGAAATAATATAGCAACTTTAAAGGGAGAATTGATTTCTTGTTGTAAGAATATATTATTTCCCCATATGAGTCATATTATAGCGCCAGTGTTGTTTTGCTGAGGAAACCCTCTGATGAACATAGACTCTGCATTGATTATAGGAAATCGAATGCAGTGACAGTCAAGTAGATCCATTGCCTGACACGAATCAACTGTTTGCTAGGTTCAACAACCCAAAATATTTCTCTAAAGTGAATTTGATTAAAGGGTATTACCAGATTCCCGTCAAACCTGACATCAGATCATTTCTGGCCTTTAGCACCTCGGAGGGGCATTACGAATTCAACGTGTTGCCTTTCGGTTCGAAAAATGCTCCGAGTGTTTTCTCCAGGATGATGAGAAATTACTGGATCCCTTACAAAACCCAGCTATCAGCAACTTCATGGATGATATCCTCATTGCAACAGAAACATTCGAGGAACACCTATCATCTTTAGAAATGTTGCTGGATAGGCTCAGAGAGGCAAATTTGACCGCTCGCCCTACTAAATGTTATATTGGTTGCCCGGAATTGGAATTCTTGGGACACACAGTATGTCAGGGTAACATGAACCCTGACCCCAAGAATTTAGAAAAATTGCGGAGAGCACCAAGACCACACACATAGAAGGATGTGAGATCTTTTGTTTCGCTATGCACCTTCTATCAGAAGTACATAAAAGATTTCAACAGTATGTGTGCTCCTCTGACAGATCTGACGAAAAAAAGAAAACCAGACAAAGTTGAATGGACAGTGGAATGTGAGAAGGCATATTCAGATTTGAAGCAAAAACTCACAAGTAGGCCTATACTGAGACTTCCAGATCTTAGTCAAGAATTTGGGGTTAAGACTGATTTGGGGCTAGCAACATCGGGATAGGGGCTGCATTATTGCAAAGATCGCAAGCACAGCCAGAAGAATTCCAGCCAGTTCTTTATGCCAGCTGCAAATTGAATAAGGCGGAGAGAAATTATTCAACTGTTGAAAGAGAATGTTTAGCGTTGGTCTGGGCCATAAATAAATTCCAGATATTTCTCTATGGTAGACATTTCGTGGTCAAGTGCGATCACCAGCCACTTGTTTTTCTCGAGAAAATCCGCCAAGGGAACGCAAAATTGTTAAGGTGGTCTCTTTTAATCCAGCCTTATTCGTTTTCCATTGAATACATCCCTGGATCTCAGAATGTGGAGGTATATTTCTTGAATAGGCACCCACCTGATTGCACCCAGGAGAGAAAGAAGGAACAATACATTCCTATTGGATGATTGCCTCGTTAGTGATTCAGATTTGAAGCTCGAACAAATAGTTCACGCTTCAGAATTGGGGTGCTATTTGTAATTAAGTCTGATTCATATCTCGGAATCATGCAAAAATTATCACCGTACAAACCCCGTGGATGTAACTGACCAATGAAAAGCCAGCGTGATATAAATAGTACCGGAAGGTACGCTGGAAATGGAGGAAACAAACAGTGTAGATGTTAAGGATATTTCGGAAGGCAGTATGCAACTAATCATGGAATACCGAGATAAAGAAGGAACCAATTCGATAATAGGGATCATTAGCTTTAGGCAGATAGCAATAGATTAACTGGATGTATTGTAGAGCCGAAGTTAATTATGAATAGAAGACAGTGGAACATGAACCATGTTGTGTTTTTCCCTGCTTCGGCTGCTCCAGTGAATAGTCGGATAAACTATAGGACAAAATGGATAACCATAGTGATAGAGCTCATTCATATGAGTAAAAAAAGCCTAAAATGGAGGAAATCGGTGCAGAAATAAGGATTCCAGAATTATTTTGGATTTACTATATTAGCACATCTTGCCTTGCCTACATGATTTTGGATGCATGAAAACGTACCTTGGTCCAGTTGTCACCTCGTACATACGCAAGGCCATTATAAAAGGGGAGAGAACGCATGACACAGACACACTCGCTGCCTATTTCAAACTACAGACACAGAGCACAAGTAGTTATATCAAATCCGCTGCCATCTGCAGAATTGTGAGCAGACTGTGTAACCATTAAAAGCCTCTCTTTGATTGAGGGTAATGGAGATGTTAATTAAGTATACATATATATATATATATATATATATATATATATATATCTATATATCTATATATATATATATATATATATATATATATATATATATATATATATATATATATATATATATATATATATATATATATATATATATATATATATATATATATATATATATATATATATATATATATATATATATATATATATATATATATATATATATATATATATATATATATATTATCAATGTGTGTTAATGAAATATTGGCGGGTGTAGAATCATTGTGTTATGTCTGGGGGAAAACCCGAAGTGTTGTAGGTTTAGTTAAATTGTGTAATAATTCAGTAGAACGAATGGATTGAGCAAGTTGGTTGTGGAAAGCGTTTTAAAGATATTATGCTTGCTGGAAAGGACTATCCAAACTGGAGGAAGAAATGATTGTAACAGATTGATTTTCTGTATTATTTGATATATGACACAATGATTACCATACGGCCTATATGATTTTATTGAAGCAAATCATGGACAGAACTGTAACAAGTGAATTACTGAACTAGTGTGCAAGAACTTGAACGAATTGTGTTATTCATGACTTACTATGTCTCTTGTGAGTAACCACAGCTTGTCTGAACTTTCTCATACTATCTCCTGTCTGGCTAAGGAGACAATGAGCGATACTACGTAGGTTGTATATATTTTTTCAGGTTATATCCTGCCCTGAGTGTCATACACAATATCTAGTGACCAAGTCAGCAACTAGATGCTCAAGTTTGTCAGAGCTTTTGCCAGTATTAACTGTGTCATCTTGACAAGTGGAAGACCCGCAGTTCCATCCAATCATACTGCTGTACGAAGCCTAGGAAGGACTTTGTTTAAGATAAGTCGCTCACTGTTGGGCTACTATTCAATTTTCAAGCAACACCAAATGAACCCACCTACGAATAGACTATGTTATGATGAAACCTTGTGGTGTATATAGAAGACATTTGACAGTCGTGTGAATCATAAAGTAACATTTAGATTCATCTATTCAAGAAAACACAAAAGTAGACAGATTCCATCAGGAAGCAAGAAAACAGTGAAATTGAACTATATTAGTTTAAGAAATTAACTGTACATGTGATATATATATATATATATATATATATAGATATATATATATATATATATATATATATATATATATATATATATATATATATATATATATATATATGTGTGTGATGGGGCCGAAAAGGAGACGCCCGCCCCCTACCTGTTTTTGGGCAGATTTATCGCTCATGTATTTTAGAAGTGCGCGAAGCATGCTGAGATGTAAATTCTTCAAGATTGATGAAGTAGAAGATATGTTATTAGGCCACAATAAAGCCTACATATAGTTGTGGTGTAGAATTGTGTTATTTGATAATAGCTGTAGGTTTTATTTGTGTTTTCATGCATTCTAGAGAAAATATCGCGAGTGTTGTTTAAGTAGCCAAGATTAATACGCCTAGCGCAGTAAAGTGAGTGATTAGCCTAGTGCCTATAAAAAGAGATAGCGAGCTACCAGCGGACCTTTCCTAGTATCAGCCGCCAGAGAGAACAGACGACAGAGCCAAGCTGTAAATGTCTTGAGCACGTGAGTCAATTTAAATTAGAATTAATTTTATATAATTCTAGAATTATATTCAGCACGAGTCTGTTTTAATGTTTAGTGAAATAGATAGATGTGTTTCCAAAGGAAATGTCTTTTTAGGACATTATGATTTAGTCTTGAAGAAATGATAGATGAGTGTAAATAATGTTTGTATGGATGACTAGTTCTTAGTTGTTAAGCCAAGAGTAATTATTTTATTAATGTAAGAGTAATTGAGTGTATTTCACGATTATTTATAATTCTACTGTATATATTTACTGAGAGTATTTGTTGTACATATAGTTGAATATTATTTTATGTCCATTTTATGATTATTTAATTATGGTTATGTGAGGAATGATTGTGAGAGCACGTGGGCTCACTTCAAGGTATATATTTCTCTTCTCCGCTCCTGAGGGAGCATGGGGCCAACAGTGTGGTTTGCCTCCGTAAGTATTCATATGCTAGGGCAGTAGTGTTTCGGTAGCAATCTGTGTTACATGGTGAGATTGCCAGCCCCACGCACAACACCTTACTAGTCTCATTGGACGACATGCATGAGTGTGTGTGTGTGTGTGATAGCTGAGTGTGTGCTCTTGCAGTAATGGTTTCCATAGCAACCTGTGTTACATGGTGAGATTGCCAGCCCCACGCACAACACCTTACTAGTCGCATTGGATGACACACATGAGTGTGTGTGTGTGTGTGTGTGTGATAGTTGAGTGTGTCAGGTGGCGGCGTAGGACAGTTTGACAGGTGAGAGCGTGGTGTTTCTCATTCAGTATTATATTATGATTTTAACTATTCTGTGCTTTGTTTGCTTCTTCAGATTAGCATCGGGCACTGTTGGGTGTTTTGTTTTGTTTTGTTGGGTTTTGTGATGTTCGCTAGTTTATTTGTTTAATGTTTGCTTTGTCACTGAATGGGCTGTAAAAATAAATATAGCCCCTGCCTCTAGAATCAAGAGTTTTATTGTTGTTCGGGTCGGTGCGAGTGTGACAAGAGAGTGATATCACAATAATATAATCATCATCATCATCTCGCCCACCCCATCACAATTGGCGTCGTCGACAGGATAAGGCAGACAGTGACACCGAGCAAACAGCGAACGAACAAATATTGTAAACACCCAACAGTGCATTCCTGCAGCAAGATGGCTAATGCGCCTGTGAAGATACTGTACGTGGAGGAGCCAGAGATAAGGTTGTTTAGTGGAGAAGGGAGGCCCACTTGGCAAGAGTTTGTGGGAGATGTGGAAGCCGCGTGGAAGGTGGCGCCTTTTTGTGCAGAAGACAAGTTAGACATGATATGGAACAACGTTACGAAATGGGTATCTAGAGAATTACGGATACATGGTGGAGCCAAGGCCAGCCCTGAGCAGTTACTGGAAATTGTCAAAAAAGCCTACAGCGAGCAACCACAAGTCAGTGAGGTGAACAGGAATTTCCCTTGGGAATATGCTGTTTATGGTGAAAGTAAAAAGCCTGAGACACTGGTCCAGATAGCAAGTGCAGAAGTTAAGAAGGAGGAAGAGGCACTCAGAGCAGAATTATCCTTCCTAAAGTCCCAGATAGCACAGATGTCAGAGTCCAGTTCGCCAGCACAAGAGGAGGTGCAGAGAAAAAAAGCACCAAGCCAACCGCGGAAGCAGCCAAAGCACAACGAGGAGGTGTGTCCGCGGGAACAGCCAACGCAAGACGAGGAGGTGTGTCCGCGGGAACAGCCAACGCAAGACGAGGAGGTGTGTCCGCGGGAACAGCCAACGCAAGACGAGGGGGTGTGCCCGCAGGAACCGCAACTAGCCCTTCTTGTATGTGAGAGTCAGGCTGTCGTCAAGGGAAGCTGTGAGCTGACAGCACCAATAAAAGCAGTGGCACCGACAAGGCGAAAAGGGATGTGCAAGTGGTATAGTGTCCACAGGGGATGGGGGTTCATCACGCCAGATGATGGAGGTATTGATGTATTCGTACATCAGACCAAGATCTACAGAAAGGGATTCCGGAGTCTGGCGAAGAATGAACGAGTAGAGTTTGACAGCAAACCATCGGTCCAGGGCATGGAAGCAATTTATGTATGCGGCATTGGCGGTCAAGAGTGTAAGGGCAGCAGAAAGCGACCCATGGCACAGAGGAAGCCCAGAAAGATAAGATGCTACAATTGTGGAGACCTGTCAGACCACATGGCAGCCAAGTGCCCTCAAGGCCCGCTTCCGAAGAGATGTTTTGGATGCAAATCCCCAGAATATTTGATAGCCGCCTGTCCCTCAAAGAGCTCTTTCCCGAGACGTGCTACCACAACCAGGTTTCCTTCCGGGTGCAAGCCAAGAGATGACCGTGACAACTGTCACCCTAAGGGCGCCGAGAAGATTGGTAGTCGGTTAGGGGAGGAAACTCGTCTTAAGCAGAGAGGAGGGAGTGCAAGTCAAGGTTCAGAGGAGGAGACACATCAAAAGCAGATAGTGGGGAATGTTGGCCACCGTCCACGCAAAACGAGTGTCAAGCACGTCAGGAGCAATCCCCCTACAGATTCGACAGCTACAAGCACTGACAGGCAGACGTCACAGGCAGGCAGCGATGCGGCACAGGTGTGCGAGTCTTCTAGACCACAGCAACTGCCAGCCCGACAACGTACAACTGGGGACATAACGACCAAGAGGGTCCCCAGCCGAGTTGTACCGAATACAGAATCTGAGCCCAAAACATCGCCGCTGAGAAATAATCAAACGCAGCACCAACGATCTAAGAGATTTCGACAGAAGTGTCGGAGGTAGTGATGTTGTCGGGACGACAACAAAATCAGGAGGGAGATGTGTGATGGGGCCGAAAAGGAGACGCCCGCCCCCTACCTGTTTTTGGGCAGATTTATCGCCCATGTATTTTAGAAGTGCGCGAAGCATGCTGAGATGTAAATTCTTCAAGATTGATGAAGTAGAAGATATGTTATTAGGCCACAATAAAGCCTACATATAGTTGTGGTGTAGAATTGTGTTATTTGATAATAGCTGTAGGTTTTATTTGTGTTTTCATGCATTCTAGAGCAAAATATCGCGAGTGTTGTTTAAGTAGCCAAGATTAATACGCCTAGCGCAGTAAAGTGAGGGATTAGCCTAGTGCCTATAAAAAGAGATAGCGAGCTACCAGCGGACCTTTCCTAGTATCAGCCGCCAGAGAGAACAGACGACAGAGCCAAGCTGTAAATGCCTTGAGCACGTGAGTTAATTTAAATTAGAATTAATTTTATATAATTCTAGAATTATATTCAGCACGAGTCTGTTTTAATGTTTAGTGAAATAGATAGATGTGTTTCCAAAGGAAATGTCTTTTTAGGACATTATGATTTAGTCTTGAAGAAATGATAGATGAGTGAAAATAATGTTTGATAGGTTTTATTAGGCACGCAAAGCCTAAATCCAGATGTGAGAATTTAGTATCAAGTATTTCATCCATCAGACCGGGCAAATTTAGTAAGAGTGTTTTATACATGAAACTGGACAGAGAAGCATCTATTACTTGAATTTAGATAATATTAACTGTTATGAAGATGGTGAGGTGAGAATAGTCATTTAGATTTCTGGAGAGCGCGAGGCCACTCCTTGGGCGTAAAGCGCATTTGAAACATAAATGTTGCTGTTTGCTCCTTGCGGAGCAGGGCGACACCAGTACGGCTGAATCCTACAGAAGCCTGCATGAAGCATTTATATGCTATGGCAGTGAGTTGTTTCGGTAACGATGTGTTTCAGGTGATGAGATTCCCAGGCGCACCAGTCGTCACATACGACATGCTTCAGAATGCAGTAACGAATATTGAGATAGATCAGTTACGAGGTAGTAGCTTATTCTCATTACTGAGAGTATTTGTTGTACATATAGTTGAATATTATTTTATGTCCATTTTATGATTATTTAATTATGGTTATGTGAGGAATGGTTGTGAGAGCACGTGGGCTCACTTCAAGGTATATATTTCTCTTCTCCGCTCCTGAGGGAGCATGGGGCCAACAGTGTGGTTTGCCTCCGTAAGTATTCATATGCTAGGGCAGTAGTGTTTCGGTAGCAATCTGTGTTACATGGTGAGATTGCCAGCCCCACGCACAACACCTTACTAGTCTCATTGGACGACATGCATGAGTGTGTGTGTGTGTGTGATAGCTGAGTGTGTGCTCTTGCAGTAATGGTTTCCATAGCAACCTGTGTTACATGGTGCGATTGCCAGCCCCACGCACAACACCTTACTAGTCGCATTGGATGACACACATGAGTGTGTGTGTGTGTGTGTGTGTGTGTGTGATAGTTGAGTGTGTCAGGTGGCGGCGTAGGACAGTTTGACAGGTGAGAGCGTGGTGTTTCTCATTCAGTATTATATTATGATTTTAACTATTCTGTGCTTTGTTTGCTTCTTCAGATTAGCATCGGGCACTGTTGGGTGTTTTGTTTTGTTTTGTTGGGTTTTGTGATGTTCGCTAGTTTATTTGTTTAATGTTTGCTTTGTCACTGAATGGGCTGTAAAAATAAATATAGCCCCTGCCTCTAGAATCAAGAGTTTTATTGTTGTTCGGGTCGGTGCGAGTGTGACAAGAGAGTGATATCACAATAATATAATCATCATCATCATCTCGCCCACCCTAGTTTTGTTTTGTTTTGTTGGGTTTTGTGATGTTCGCTAGTTTATTTGTTTAATGTTTGCTTTGTCACTGAATGGGCTGTAAAAATAAATATAGCCCCTGCCTCTAGAATCAAGAGTTTTATTGTTGTTCGGGTCGGTGCGAGTGTGACAAGAGAGTGATATCACAATAATATAATCATCATCATCATCTCGCCCACCCTACCACAATTGGGCCCGATGCTAATGTGCAGAAGCAAACAAAGCACAGAATAGTTAAAATCATAATATAATACTGAATGAGAAACACCACGCTCTCACCTGTCAAACTGTCCTACGCCGCCACCTGACACACTCAACTATCACACACACACACACACACTCATGTGTGTCATCCAATGCGACTAGTAAGGTGTTGTGCGTGGGGCTGGCAATCTCACCATGTAACACAGGTTGCTATGGAAACCATTACTGCAAGAGCACACACTCAGCTATCACACACACACACACACTCATGCATGTCGTCCAATGAGACTAGTAAGGTGTTGTGCGTGGGGCTGGGTGTTGTGCGTGGGGCAAACCACACTGTTGGCCCCATGCTCCCTCAGAGAGGCTAAATAATCATAAAATGGACATAAAATAATATTCAACTATATGTACAACAAATACTCTTAGTAATGAGAATAAGCTACTACCTCGTAACTGATCTATCTCAATATTCGTTACTGCATTCTGAAGCATGTCGTATGTGACGACTGGTGCGCCTGGGAATCTCATCACCTGAAACACGTCGTTACCGAAACAACTCACTGCCATAGCATATAAATGCTTCATGCAGGCTTCTGTAGGATTCAGCCGCACTGGTGTCGCCCTGCTCCGCAAGGAGCAAACAGCAACATTTATGTTTCAAATGCGCTTTACGCCCAAGGAGTGGCCTCGCGCTCTCCAGAAATCTAAATGACTATTCTCACCTCACAGTAACTCATTAAATATATACAGTAGAATTATAAATAATCGTGAAATACACTCAATTACTCTTACATTAATAAAATAATTACTCTTGGCTTAACAAGTAAGAACTAGTCATCCATAAAGGAAATTTACCACGAAAACTCTCTCTTCTATTACTGGGGAAAATTACATACTTTACCCACGTGTCGATTCACGCGATCTAAAACTGCGTAACATTAAGTGATAACTAAGAGTGTTACCGCAGACCCCTTGGCGCCTTCTTTATTCACCTCGCCGCCTTTCATGACCACGTGGCCGCCATCTTCATAACAGTTAATATTATCTAAATTCAAGTAATAGATGCTTCTCTGTCCAGTTTCATGTATAAAACACTCTTACTAAATTTGCCCGGTCTGATGGATGAAATACTTGATACTAAATTCTCACATCTGGATTTAGGCTTTGCGTGCCTAATAAAACCTATCAAACATTATTTTCACTCATCTATCATTTCTTCAAGACTAAATCATAATGTCCTAAAAAGACATTTCCTTTGGAAACACATCTATCTATTTCACTAAACATTAAAACAGACTCGTGCTGAATATAATTCTAGAATTATATAAAATTAATTCTAATTTAAATTAACTCACGTGCTCAAGACATTTACAGCTTGGCTCTGTCGTCTGTTCTCTCTGGCGGCTGATACTAGGAAAGGTCCGCTGGTAGCTCGCTATCTCTTTTTATAGGCACTAGGCTAATCACTCACTTTACTGCGCTAGGCGTATTAATCTTGGCTACTTAAACAACACTCGCGATATTTTGCTCTAGAATGCATGAAAACACAAATAAAACCTACAGCTATTATCAAATAACACAATTCTACACCACAACTATATGTAGGCTTTATTGTGGCCTAATAACATATCTTCTACTTCATCAATCTTGAAGAATTTACATCTCAGCATGCTTCGCGCACTTCTAAAATACATGGGCGATAAATCTGCCCAAAAACAGGTAGGGGGCGGGCGTCTCCTTTTCGGCCCCATCACATACATATATATATATATATATATATATATATATATATATATATATATATATATATATATATATATATATATATATATATATATATATATATATATATATATATATATATAGATATTTGAAAGTGACCCATAACATTTATTTTGTATTTAATTGAATTTTATTTGAAAAATTAACACAGAATAAAGAAGAAAAGTTCTTGTACATAAATAAATTTTTAATTGTACCAACAATCTTTATCGAATTATTTGAATTTGGTTCATAATTCTTGTTGGTCAGTTAATTACCCCTAGCAGAGTTATTGTCTAAGGTTAGTCTGGAGAGTTTTCAGAGAATGGAGTATTTCTTGTAAGACCAGTCTCTTATCTGGCACTATCCTGGTGTTGAAAGCGCATCATGAGGCGAAGCGATCTTGAAAAAGTATATTTGGAAGGATCGCTATGCACCATGATGTGTCTCACCAAAACACAAAAACTATAGTCTTTGACTATGACTAAACACGGTAGCGAAGTATGACGATAGGTCCATAGTTACGTTTTGAGTATTCAACAGTGTCGCCTGGTGTGGCAAAGTCCACTGACTAGATGTAGAGAATCTTACTTACATAATGTATTTACGAGTCCAGATTTCGAATAAAAAATCCAGTGAGATTATATTTTAATATGGGACAAACCCATTTCGTCAGGATGTGTGTAATCCACGGTAAGAAATAGGCGCGATTGCCCGAAGTATGTATTGAGAGACATGTCAAGGTTATCATAACCTGCATGTAAAGATATGAATATTTAAGGAATATATGTAATTGCCGACTAAAATAAAGTGTGTAGGAAGGCTTACTTACTTACTTAGTCGTTCCCCTTCTACCATGAGGTGTAGAAGTTTGGAAGAGAGAGCGCCAGACCATTCTATCAGCTGTCTTCCTCCTGGCCTGGTTCCTTCAAAGATTGTCTAATGTTGTCCTCCTAGCGGACTCTGGGTCGTCCTGGAGGTCTCTATTTGGGTCTGCAGCGGATGGGATTTTAGGCCTTGACGGATCGTCTGGTTGCGGACCATGTCTCTTCTTGTTACTTCAACCACTTTCCTCAGATACCTCATTTCTGAGGTTTGGAAGGCACCGAATTTTAATAATATGGACATTGATGGAAAGTATAATATGTCAAGAAGGATTTGGAAGAATAAAGTAAACGGACAAAATTATTAATATGCTATAAAAGCACGAAGGTACTATTCTTAATAGGATGAAGAAATTTTCAGATGTGTGGAATTATTTATAAATCAAATATCGAAGGAAGGAATCGATATTCAATTGAAGATGTAAAATTATGTTAGAGCAATGTGTCGCTCATGAAAGTCTTTGTGATAAATAAAAATGAAAGTCGTTCAGAGGTCTTCAGAGAATCTTTGTGAGTTTGGATTCTGTAGTTTAACATTCAAGTTAACAGTTTATTCTAGCGGTGTTGCGTGCATATTTTGACGCACATATTACAAAAATCGATATGGCTATTTAATATGGGAAAAATATAGACATTCATTCATTTGTGTATGAAAATGCTGTCTATGGTAAAAGCGAGAGAATCCATGTTTGATTCACACTTTTGATTATAGGAGTAATCGTTCTGGATATTGATCCGGCGCAAGGATATTGCGCTTACGTTTGTACTTATTTTTTAGGGCCAGAAAATAGATTAATTTGCTTATTATGTTTATGGCCTGAATTCATATGTATTACATATTATTAGTACAAGTAGAATCAGTCCTATATTGTATATTTTGGATGGGTAGGAGGGACTAGATTCTTGTTATTCCGGTCTAGCGGAAGTATGAGTTGTCTTGACAAGTCGTGATGAGTTCCGATGTACCGTGATAATGGCGGGTACGCACTTTTCAAAGGGCTGGTAGATTCTTAAGGAAATATGATTCATGAAGTGGTTTTCTTCTAAAGGAGATGGTATCTCTACTATAGTTTATGTTAGAGACTCTCCTAAGGTACGGTACAATGTATAATTCGGACTCCATGTATTGCCAGACCCTATATTGATGATCTCATGTCGATTCGACCTAGATGGAACATTGTGCTTCGTATCGCTAGGGTCGTGTTTTGTATCGACGAAGATGACAGACTTTCCTGCAGTGGTTATGGCTACGTGAATTAACCTGATCCCCGTAGAGCTGTATGGGAACATTTATGAAATCATTTATATACCCATTATAAATTAACTCTGGCTTATATTCTCCTTCCTATGAATGAGTGAACGACAACTCAGGGAGGCAGCCATGTTAGATTTCTTTCATCATATGTTTTGATCACTGCCAAGAGAACAGATTATTTATCCTATTATCGGACAGTGACAGGGAGATCTCAATCTTGCTAGAAACCCCCCTTTCGTGGTTTCATAATATATACTACAAACTATGGACGTCAAGTAACTTTAGTTATTTACCGATCTGCCTTCACTGACGCGTTTAGTTAGATAGGGGGATGCGGCCATAATGTATCATGACAATTGAACTTTTGATGTACTGCCCATTATTTCTAAATGTGTCATGACTTCAGATCTGCTATGTATACCTACGAATTGATATGTCAACATACCATGATGTACTCGTATGTCCCAGTGTGTACGTCTGAATAAATTGAGTAAACAAAGATTCCAGCAGTCTGCATTGGTGCCTTGTAGACACAAGTGTATGAGTGGTTATATTGGTCAGGACACGAACAGTACACCATTCGCGGTAATCACACTCTACACTTCTACTTCATACATACACCATCCTGCGTCGGTTGGAGTGACCAAGTTTAGGGCCTGCTTCCCCTGGAGCCTTTGCCTTCCCTAACTCAGGACTAGGGTGAGTTACCCATTTACAGCTGGGTAGACTGGAGCATGCCTGATCTCAACAACACACCACTCTTCCTTACAGAGCACACCGACTGACACTTTACAGAGTGGAAAGAAGAAGAGAAACTTTACAGTGGCGAGCCAGATTCCTGGGTCCAGCTTACGCAGTTTTGTGTTGAGAATCACAGTTTACAGCTGAAAGAACATTTGTTTGACCACATCAACACCAGTAGGACAGCTATACAGTCGATGTCAGCTTGACCTGTATTACCGATAGGATGCTGTATCTAGGTCAGCGCTTGTTGACAGTTTTTCGCTGTACAGACAGTATTACACAGGACAGTGGTATCAAGTGTAGAAAATATCTGGATCAGTATTGTTGACATTTCTCAACGTACAGAAGAATCACAGTGTTGTTGAACATAAAGTGCATAGTTCATCGTTGGATCTTCATATGCTCAACAGAGAAAAATTGACAGTGTAATAGTTTAAAATTAAATCTATTACTGAATAAAGTGGCAAGTTATTAGTATTAAAATAAACTGTGCCTGCTTTACAACACTATACCTGCAACACATTCCATTCATGACATAAATTATATTGTATGCTATATGCTATTTATGCTTACATGTTATTTGTTATGTATTAAATTAGTTTATGTTCTGTGTGACTAGTACAAGGTATGCCGAGTGACATTGGTCTGGTACTAGTATTCTATAGGTACACATTTTCTTAATTGGAAATTTGTTAGCAACAATTTGCTGCTATTTCTGTTAGTTGTGATGAGGTGCTCTTTTCTTCGTTGTTTTTGTTAATAATTTTGTGTTCCTTAGTTTTGTTTGATTTGTTTGTATAATTGTAGGTCTCATCTTTTCTATTTTTGATTTCTTTACACCCTTATGTTTATACACTGTGGCGTATTTGTCTTGTTATATTATGGCAGTTATCATCACGGTTTCTGTGATCATTTTTTTCATTTCTCCTATTTAATTTAATTTGATCTCTGCAAATGTGTTCATATTGTCTTTTCTTGTTTGTCCTTTGTAATGTCTTTAGTTGACATATGACGTATAGTGGTATACACTGATAGTATAGTACAGATCAGTACTTTATGATTGTTATTGTTATAAAACAAAATGTACAAGACCTTTGTAAGGCTTGTCTCCCAAAGTGATTGGTAAAGGGAAATATTTTTTCCACAGGTACCCAAGTGATCTTTGATTACATTGAGATATACAAGACCTTTGTAAGGCTTGTCTCCCACAGTATTTGAGATACAGTTATTGTTGTCCACAGGTACTCAAGTTATCATTGGTTATTATAAACCATACAAGTTTGGACTAAGACTAAGTCTATGGTATAGACTTGTCTCCCATTAAAGTGAAATAGGGTAATTTATTTACTTTTTCAGGTTTCTGATTTAAGAAGACAATATGTCTACATTAGATTATTTCATTGCACAAGGAAAATCTCTTGATAAGACTGGAAAAGACTTAGAACAATGGGCTGTTGCTCAATATGACAAAGCATTAGCTGCAGAAGAGAAAAAAACTGCTGCTGCTGTTGAAGAAAGAAAAGCTGCTGCTGAGGAAAAAAAAGCTGCGGCTGAGGAGAGAAAACTTCAAATAGAAGAAAAAAAAGCTGCTGCAGAAGAAAGGAAAGCTCTAGCTGAAGAAAAAAGATTAGAAAAAGAAGCTGATACTGCTGCTGAACTTAAGAAATTGCAGATGCAAGTGGAGGAAAGGAGATTTGAGGCAGAACAGAAGAAATTAGAAGCTGATGCAGAGCAGAAAAAATTAGAAGTTGCTGCAGAACAGAAAAAAAATTAGAAGTTGCTGCAGAACAGAAAAAATTAGAAGTTGCTGCTGCTGCAGAACAGAAAAAATTAGAAGTTGCTGCTGCTGCAGAACAGAAAAAAATTAGAAGCTGCTGCTGCTGCAGAACAGAAAAGATTAGATAGAGAAGCTGAAGAGAGAAAAGCAATAAGAGAACATGAGTTTGAATTAGAGAAATTAAAATTGACATGTATGAGTAATGTTAATCAGGCATCTGGTGGTAATGGTAAACCCTTTGTGTACAAGGTCAAGGTACCAGCGTTTAACCCTACCAGTGATGACATAACATTTTGGCTTTCTAGATTTGAACGGGCTTGTCGATCTCATAATGTTGACAAATCACAGTATGTGAATCAGTTGTCTGAAAATCTAAAAGGGGAGTCTCTGAGTAAGTTATATTTTGTTGAAGAGGCCGACAAAGATAATTATGATGCTGTTAGGGCAGCTTTGATAAAGAGATATCAGCTGTCTGAGGAAGGTTACCGTCTTTTGTTTAAAACAATGAGACCTGAGGTAGGTGTAGAATTCTCAGATTTCATCTCAAAAGCACGAATTACACTTTCACGATGGATTGAATTATCCAAAACAGAGAAAACATTTGATGGTCTTACGGATTTATTGCTAAGAGACAAGGTCATGTCTTCTGTAAATAAATCATTCCTAGAGTTCTTACATGAACGTAAACCTGGTACAATAAAGCAAATGGAAGAATATTGTGACCAGTATGCCACGGCACACCCTGACATGATTCTTAGTAACTCTAACATTAAAGAGAGTATGCCAGTTGCTTCGGCAACAGAATATAATCAGAATACTCACACAAATTCCAAGGAGCTAAAAATAAATTTGATAAAAAGGTTAATTGGAATAAGTATCAAAACCAAGATAACCACTCAAATCAGGGTTCTTCTTCGAAGAACTGGAATCGGGCTGATAGTCCTCGACACGCGAGGGGTACCCATAATGTTAGAAATTCTCGGAAAGGGAGTAGCTATAGGAACTACCCAAGTGCTTCATGGAGACAAAAAAACCAATATTACAGGGATACTCAATATAACGAGCATGATGATTATGATCATGAATATTATGATTCAAACCCAAATAGGGGTTATAACAGAGGCAATAATAATTATAGAGACAATTATAACCGAGGTAGATCACAACACAAAAGACATGGTAAATCGTATTACCAGGCTAACTCTGCACAACAGGAGTTCCACGACACCGATAATCAGAATAATGATAAAAAAGACTCCAACAGTGTAGCAAATTCCGCTTTTGATTTTGCTAGAGCATCTGAGGGTTCGCAATGCAAAACATTATTCGATCCAACCACAGTTTCTACTTTAAGCTGCGGTCACCCGCTTCCCGCTCTCCATGCGTCAATTGCGCATAATGGAAGGGGTGCTCTTGTCTTTAATAGGGGCCTAATAGATGGTACTCCGGTATCAATTCTTTTCGATTCGGGGTGCACTACCATTGGAGTGAGGCAATCACTCGTAAATCCTTCTCGAGCTACAGGCAATATAGTCAAATGTGTAACATTTGGTGGCACATTGGAGAAGTACTCCACTGCCATTATCAATATTGCTACGCCTTTCTTTACAGGAGAGGTGCAAGCATGTCTCTTGCCGAATCCGATCGCTGATCTTATCATCGGTCGCATTCACGGGGTGAAAGAATGCACTCCACAGCAAATTTCTAATTGGGAAAATGTTAATATGCAATCGGCTAATGCAGTAATCACTAGGGCTCAAGCTCTTAATATGCCACAATCTTCACATTCTGAAGATAATGATGCGCAGATCCAAGATGATCCCTTGGAGATTTCCCACGATTCCTTTATCAAACAGCAGGAAGATGATCCTACTCTAAAGAAATTCTTTACTCTGGCAACAAAAGGTGATCCGAATAAGGATACTAATCGTAAATCTTGGATTACGATGAAGAATGGCGTACTTGTACGTATGGTACAAGACTCCGCTAAGTCCATTCATTCTCAAATCCTTGTGCCTAAAAATATGAGAGTTAAAATCTTACAGCACGCTCATGATTCGCAGTGTGCTGGACATATGGGTTTTTCCCGTACTAAAGCTAGAGTTCTTCAATCTTTCTTTTGGCCTGCTGTGAATAAGGACATACGAATCTATTGTCGATCTTGGAAAGTATGTCAAGAAATTAAATCCAGAGGTCCACGCCATGATGCACCTATTCAGGCTGCAGACATTCCCATTCGGCCATTTCAAAAAATGGCGATAGACATCATTGGTCCATTTAAGATAAAGTCTGCTAGAGGACACCAATTTATTTTGACGTGTGTTGATATGTGCACACGTTGGCCGGAGGCTGTTCCTCTAAAGAGCATAACTACTGCTGATGTCGCAGATGCTCTTTGGTTAATATTTTCTCGTCTGGGGTTTCCAGCAGAAATATTATCCGACCATGGTACCCAACTCATATCGGATACCATGTCTCAAGTAATGTCGACTCTGAAGATAGAGAGATCGCTGAGTAGTATTTATCATCCTATGTCCAATGGGATGGTGGAACGTTTGAATAGAACTCTGAAAAACCTACTAGGTAAGATAACGGAAGATAATCCTCAGGATTGGGATAGGGTTTTACCCGCGGCTCTCTTTGCATATAGAGAGGTCGCCAACGAACATAAGGATTTTCTCCCTTTGAACTTGTCTTTGGCACGAAACCGCGAGGTCCTATGTCCTTACTTCATGATCTTATAACTGCTGATAATATTGTCGATGACACAAAATCCTCTTATGAATATGTCATCGCACTTAGACACAAGATTATTGAAGCATGCAAATTGGCAACTGCTTCTTCTGAATTTGCGAAACAGAAGGCAAGGGAATTTGCCAATAAAAAGAGATGTTTGCGTCAACTTTGTCCAGGTGACAAAGCATTTGTCTTGCTACCTTGTAGGGAAAATAGACTTCTCATTTCTTGGAAAGGTCCGTACGATATAATATCAAAAGTTTCCGATGTTGACTATATCGTCGATATTGACGGGAAGCGTAAAACCTTCCACATCAACATGCTCACGGAATTCCATGAACGTCCTGATTATTTACAACCTGTTTTCCAGGCAACGGACGATTTTCCAGTCCAACATGGACAGTACTCATCTCTGTCAGTAATACAGGATGAGGAAACGAGTTTCTCGGATGTAAATTTACCTTTTCCAATGATTCCTCTTCACTCTAATGAATCATGGAAAGATGTTGCAATTTCTCCAGAATTATCTCCAGGAGAGCAGAAACAAGTTTCTACTATGTTAGAACAATTTCAGGATGTCCTTACTGACATTCCTGGTCAAACTGATGTCATTTAACATGACATTATTCTTACTGACCATAGTCCTATAAGAGTCAGACCGTATCCTATCCCGATACATTTTCAAGCACAGGTAGAGAAAGAGTTAGATGAGATGATAGAGTTAAAAATTATTGAACCATCCACATCAGCATATTCTTCGCCGATGGTTATAGTACGAAAAAAAGACAATAACATACGTCTTTGCGTGGATTATCGCAAATTGAATCAAGTGACTAAATTCGATGCTGAACCTATGCCTTTACTAGAAGAGCTACTTACGAGACTATCGAATTCTCACTTCTTTACTAAACTCGATTTGTCTAAGGGATATTGGCAAGTTCCACTATCCGAACACGCCACACCGTTTACTGCTTTTTCGACGCCTAGGGGTCTATTCCAATGGAATTTCATGCCTTTCGGTCTTATGAACACCCCTGCAACATTTGTACGCATGATGCGTCGAATCCTATCTCATCGCTCAGATGTCATTGCGTATCTTGATGACATCTGTCTTTTCAGTGATACTTGGAACGATCACTATAATGGTATAAATGAACTATTGTCTATCTTACGCGAGCATAACCTGACAGCGAAACCATCGAAAGCATGTATTGGTTTTAGCGAAATATCTTTCTTAGGACACCGTGTTGGTCATGGGTTCCTAAAAACAGAAGACCATAATACAAGTAAGATACTTAACATTTCTATTCCTAAGACTAAAAAGCAAGTACGAAGTCTCTTAGGTCTAATACAATTTTATGGACGATTCATCCCGAATCTGTCCTCCATTATGTCACCTCTTTCTTCCTTGCTAAAGAAAGGGTCTCCTAATGTAGTCCATTGGACTCAAGAATGTCAATCCTCTTTGGATAAGGTTAAAACTATGTTTTCTACTTCACCTATCCTAGTATTGCCTTCTAAGGATAAGACATTTATTCTTCGTAGTGACGCTTCATCCACTGGGATTGGAGCGGCACTAATGCAAGAGTACTCTGGAACTCTGCATCCTGTGATGTATATTTCTCGGAAATTAAATGCCGCAGAGAAGAATTACTCGGTCCTAGACCGTGAATTATTGGCTATGGTTTGGTCAATCCTTAAACTGCAAAGATTTCTTCTGGGCGCGCATTTCATTGTGGAAACTGACCAGAAAGCTCTTACGGCTATTCAGAGTAAAAATCTGAAGAGCGCGAGATCAACGCGATACGCGATTGCTCTACAGCCATTTCATTTTTCGGTGCGAGCTATCCGTGGGTCAGAAAATGTGATTGCAGATATTTTGTCTAGATGCCCACATGATTCATAACTGTTATACAACTTTGATACAGTTGTTTCTATGTTGAAATGTGTACACATATGTAATATATCATATATTGATTGTAACACTACTTAGCGGTTCATTGATATTTATTCACCGCTGATCTTTCAATGTTTTTCGTCTTTGATGATCATGATGTTAAGATATCTTAGATGAAATTTATGTATAAACTAATGTGGAAATTGTGTCATTGCTAATATTGTAGTATGCGTTGGTGACACCTCTCTGGAAATATTTATACTTAGAGAAGTACTTTCTCTAAGGTCATAAAACTTATGCTTATCATCTGCGCATTGTATTGGTGCGTTGTGAGCCTATTGTATGTTGCTCCTAGATGGATTTCAAAAAAAAAATGTACCATTTTTTTTCCCGAGGGGTGTGGTAATCTGTTGCGTGCATATTTTGACGCACATATTACAAAAATCGATATGGCTATTTAATATGGGAAAAATATAGACATTCATTCATTTGTGTATGAAAATGCTGTCTATGGTAAAAGCGAGAGAATCCATGTTTGATTCACACTTTTGATTATAGGAGTAATCGTTCTGGATATTGATCCGGCGCAAGGATATTGCGCTTACGTTTGTACTTATTTTTTAGGGCCAGAAAATAGATTAATTTGCTTATTATGTTTATGGCCTGAATTCATATGTATTACATATTATTAGTACAAGTAGAATCAGTCCTATATTGTATATTTTGGATGGGTAGGAGGGACTAGATTCTTGTTATTCCGGTCTAGCGGAAGTATGAGTTGTCTTGACAAGTCGTGATGAGTTCCGATGTACCGTGATAATGGCGGGTACGCACTTTTCAAAGGGCTGGTAGATTCTTAAGGAAATATGATTCATGAAGTGGTTTTCTTCTAAAGGAGATGGTATCTCTACTATAGTTTATGTTAGAGACTCTCCTAAGGTACGGTACAATGTATAATTCGGACTCCATGTATTGCCAGACCCTATATTGATGATCTCATGTCGATTCGACCTAGATGGAACATTGTGCTTCGTATCGCTAGGGTCGTGTTTTGTATCGACGAAGATGACAGACTTTCCTGCAGCGGTTATGGCTACGTGAATTAACCTGATCCCCGTAGAGCTGTATGGGAACATTTATGAAATCATTTATATACCCATTATAAATTAACTCTGGCTTATATTCTCCTTCCTATGAATGAGTGAACGACAACTCAGGGAGGCAGCCATGTTAGATTTCGGTCATCATATGTTTTGATCACTGCCAAGAGAACAGATTATTTATCCTATTATCGGACAGTGACAGGGAGATCTCAATCTTGCTAGAAACCCCCCTTTCGTGGTTTCATAATATATACTACAAACTATGGACGTCAAGTAACTTTAGTTATTTACCGATCTGCCTTCACTGACGCGTTTAGTCAGATAGGGGGATGCGGCCATAATGTATCATGACAATTGAACTTTTGATGTACTGCCCATTATTTCTGAATGTGTCATGACTTCAGATCTGCTATGTATACCTACGAATTGATATGTCAACATACCATGATGTACTCGTATGTCCCAGTGTGTACGTCTGAATAAATTGAGTAAACAAAGATTCCAGCAGTCTGCATTGGTGCCTTGTAGACACAAGTGTATGAGTGGTTATATTGGTCAGCACACGAACAGTACACCATTCGCGGTAATCACACTCTACACTTCTACTTCATACATACACCATCCTGCGTCGGTTGGAGTGACCAAGTTTAGGGCCTGCTTCCCCTGGAGCCTTTGCCTTCCCTAACTCAGGACTAGGGTGAGTTACCCATTTACAGCTGGGTAGACTGGAGCATGCCTGATCTCAACAACACACCACTCTTCCTTACAGAGCACACCGACTGACACTTTACAGAGTGGAAAGAAGAAGATAAACTTTACAAGCGGGTTGGGGAATGGCGAGTATAGATATGTATGAGAACGATTACCAGAAAAGTTCTGGCCAGTTTTTGTGGCAATACATCTACAAATAGAAAAACCCTAGACAACATACCAACATACATACAAGCAAGGAATTGTTCTTAACACCTGGTATCATCTGATACATCTATGTGTCCAGGATAATATCACTATCATTATATCTTTCCTCTCGCTACAAACACGTAGAAATTGCTAGTGGATGTCCAAGTCATACGAGGCTGGCAACCTCAGGATATAAAATAATGGTTTTATAAACCACCATTGCAAGGGCTGTTAACTGCTTCAAGCGAGTTTCTCATAAAGAACCAAAAGCAGAAGTACTCCCAAGTTCCATATGGAGCAAGGAGTGAATGATGACAGAAATAATGTACATAATTATTATATTAACATTTTCAACCAGTGCATATGTATATGTAAACATGTTCTATATAAACGTAATGGGTGTTTTCCGATCACTTGGATTAACAATAATGCTCAGAGAAGGTAAAGTTCTGAGGCAGATGAGATGTTGGAATGACAGTGGGTAAGAGGGGAACACCTGATTTTCCTTCCAGGAAACTCAATACTCAGGAAGGTATTTGTTTCTTTCTTATTTCATGATACTAGTCGTTGGTACCAATTGGTGATACTAGTCTGTGGAACAAGTGTGTGGTATGTGGCCTTCAGTCGAAGCTAGACACCAACAGCAGATGGGTCTTATTAGGCGCTGGACCTTCTTCGTAATTACCCCACGATACTACGAGGGACGTGTTGCGGCCACCAGACGTGACCAGTGATGAGAGTGAACCAGTCTACAACTTGCAAGGAACAAGCATCGGCTGGAGCAGACGCCAAGCGACATCTTACTGGCACCTAAGTACACACTTAAAGCTGCAAATTGAACTCTAATAACAAAGTTACCTAAAATATCCAGATCATCACCAGTGATGATTCTTTAAAGAAATATTTCCTATAATACAACCCCCCCCCCCTCTCCCCCCGTTATTTACTTTACATTGTTAACTATAATTGAATATTAAATTTGTTATTCGTATATATACAAATTTATAGTTGATTTAATCAGTTAGAGTGAACTGCACCCGTATGTCTCACTCATTTTAAATACATATAAACAGAGCTATTGAAGTAATGTTTTAATGAATTAAATCAGTTGGGGGCTCATCAAACCGAGCAAAATCTTTTCTCCTTATAAAAGGTATGGGAAGATAGAAAGTTTACACAGCTTGAATCCTATCAGCCGTAGTACTTGATTTTCTAAATCCCTATGAGGCTGCCTAGAATTGAAGCACCATACTTCAATTCACATCTCTGCCAAGAGTAATCTTGATCGAAAGGTAGATACCTTTGAAGACCCTCAGTAGATATTCTGGTTTGGCCATTGTTGGACCATCACTGCAGAGTAAGGTTAGTAATCCCGTGACAGACTTCCTCACCCACCATATTTCTCCAGGCTCTCTTCCGCCTCCCTACTCTAGTCTTTCCCGGTGGGTTTTTTTTAGGACATGTCTGGTTGTAATTATTGAATGTTTTCTAAGGGTGAGTCCGATCTATCTCCACTTTCTGTAATCACAAGGTGTCGTATTGTCAGTTCTGTAGTCAGTTCTGTAGTCAGTTCTGTAGTCAGTTCTGTAGTCAGTTCTGTAGGTATATTCTACAAGTCTGTATTTGTTAATAAAAAGGTAAAGGTAGTCCTGTAGCAGAACAGCCGTACGGGAGTGAAGTGTTAGAGACTTCTTACTAGGTCCAGCTTCGAGAGGTGGGTGGCCAGCACCCTTCCTTCTGCCGTTTCCTTCCCTAAATCAAGAGCAGAATCAGGTAATTATTTACAGCTGTTTAGACTGGAGCGTGACGGTAACATGTTTCAAAATCTGGTTATTTGATGTGGACGATACGACGGAAAATATGTTGATGAATACCTGGTGTTTGAACGTTATGTTCTAGAGAACATTTCACGGTTCTCATGGGTCGGATGATTTTACATTTCTTTTGAATAGCTTACTCCTATTTTCTAGAAAGCTGCAAAGTTCCTCACTAGTTCAGAGGCGTTAAGGCAAAACTAACATTATATATTCTGGCACTGATATCCTGGTTTGCTCCTCCTCCATTTGTCCATGTTACCTCCCATATGGATCAAGTGCTTTCTTCAATCGTCTAATCATTGATCTTAATCGAATCCGTCTGCACATTATTTAGTATTTTTCCTTTATTTAATTACATTACTAAGTGATCCTGTTTATCTAGTCTCTACTATTAATCTGTTAGATTTTTTTTTTAAGTTTTAACAGAGAAAAGTATTATGTTAACCAATGTTGGGTTACACTCAGGATATATTGTCTTCATTAGTTAGAACAGCACATTTAATATTTACTTATTACTATTTTATCACTGGTAACGTCTTTCCACATTATCTATTTCGTATGCCTACCGGGTAAATGAAAATTTATAATTGTGAATGTATCTGCTTTTCCCCACTAAATTACCAAGCCCTCTTACACTTTGTGCCTTCCTAGGCGATATAATACCATTTTTGTAACTATTATAGAACAGTGGGCTTTTATCTAATTTAATAAACTGATCCGCAGCGCACCGGCCCTTCATAAATTGGCACTGAATTGTGCTACTTAAATTGTTCTTTTCTAAGTAGAACCTCCGTCTATTATTTACTATGGTTTCTAGTATCGCAGCTTCTTGGGAAGTTAAAGAAATTTTTTATTTTAAATGTCACCTTGAACAACATTAACAATCAAATTTGATGCAATATCTGGAAACTCCCATACCTACAAATCAGATGACGCTGTTATGGATCCATCAGAAGAAGTTGTCAATAATAGTGCATATTTCTTAAATTTATTAGAACAGCCAGACCCACCTCCTCATTGACTTCACTTAAAAGTTGGAGTGATGCTTCTACGCAACTTAGACAACACTTCGACTTTGCAATGGCACAAGACTTGCAGTTTTAAAAAAATGCCTCATGTCACCAAGGCTGATGTTCCTTACTGGCTGTGGCACGGGAAAGATATTTCTTATACCACGTATATCATTCATACCATCTGACGTGCTCTTTTGATTTAAGAGACTACAATCTCCAGTTCGTCTGAGTTTTGCAATGTTAATTAGCAAGTCTCAACGACAAAGATTAACTGTTGCTGGCTTACAACTAGAGGAGTATTGCTTTTCTCATGACAGCTGTATGTAGGGTGTTCAATAGTTGGGAGTACATATAATCTTTTTGTTTGTGACCCTACTGGAAAGACGCAAACCATTGTGTTTATTGAGGTGTTCAGTAACGAGGCTAATCATTGCTATTATGTACATGTATCTTTCTGAGAATCCCTGACTATGCACTGATAAAGCCAATTCTTATGTTGCTTTGTTCATTGTCGTGAGAAATTCTAATCCACATATATAAATTAAAAAGTAAATGTAAAGCCTTACACATAAATTCAATAAAAGGAAAGAAGAATGGTAAAGAACAGTGCTGTCACAATGACTGTACTCGAGATCCCCCTTTTTCTGCTTCTTCTGCATATTCTCACGCTTTCACGTTGATAGTAAAGCCTACTGCATCAATACACGCTTTCTACAATAAAACGTGTACTGCATTTCTAAGAAAACCTTGAGATACGCAAGCTGATTAATGACCTAGATTAATTCTAGCATTAATTACACTACGTTAACATAAACGAAAGGACAGATGGACTTAGGATAGAAAGAGAGGGAGGGCTGAAAGCCGGAACGCAAGCAACACTAACCCGCGTCTCGCGATACAATTAATGCCATCACGCGCGAAAGGCCAGAAGCACTAACTTTTTTTCAAATAGACCGTGATAAAAAAAACACTACCCATACGAGAGTTAGGTTTAAAAACCTGTAAAACGCTTATTAGGAAACCTGACATTATACTGTTTTATGTCTGAGAGCATGACAGTACCCAGACACCACATCGATCGAAGTGAACGGGAGGTAGAAGAAAATGCATATTTTAAACGCAACCACTTGGCTCCATTAAATTTATATATTTGGGTTCCTTAGGACTTGCTGACAAAGAATATGTTAAGTGTTACGCAAATAGTCTAGGAATTATCAAATTATAGCCAAAAGAAAATAGTGAGGGTGTCAGACAACACCAAATCAGAATCGCACAGTGGCATGTTTTGAAACCACCATTTTATGGGAAATGGGCCAACAAGTTACATCCTATTTGATTGGCGGGAATGATATGTAAGGCTAAACACGATTAGACGGCCTACAAATACTAATTCTTTGTTGTTAGGGGAAACGGTAGTAAGGGTACTTTTTTTTGAAAAGCTGTGTAAACATGGCCCGATTGGTTAGACCCGCCAATATAGTCAATTAGGAGCGTCAGTTCAGTGCCACATTTTTCAAATAAACTTACTAAAGAAACAGTGCGTTGAGAGCCAGTGCATATTTTTCTAAATAAAAGCCTGGAACATAGGCAGATCGAAATTGTGCCATATTCATCGCCAGTCAACGTATTTGTGTATTATTTCCATGAATTGTGGTAAGCTTGACATATTTGATATCTTTTTGATGAAAATTGAATGTGAATTGATAATTTGTGTCTGTATATATGTGTGTGGTTCAGTAGCAAACATGAGGCAAGGATTAGATATTGCTCCAAGCTGAACAGAACGTGTCGGAGAAAAGTAAAAACTGCATGGAATTGCCAAACAGTACTGTGACACCTATCTTATTGAATAGAGGGAAACGATTACGGAATTGCAGAGGCGTTGTAACCATTAGGGAGGAGAATACTGGTGTAAATTGTTTCAGATGAAGCTAGCAGTTGGCCTACCGCTCTGAACTCAGTGTTTGTTATGTGTTGTGCTCAGTGTGGAAATAGATTATAAATTAGTTCTGAAGTAGGAGGTACAACCTTCTTGTTTCAGGGACCGTGGTCCTAAAGTTATTGAGCAGCACCTGGTCTGAGCTTTGCTGAATCTAGAGGCTGACAGCATACTCCTGGGTCCAGATAGCGACCAGTGAGGTGTCTCCAGAACACAGGGAAGCAATCGAGCAGAGGAGTCTTTTCCTGCCGCCATCACGAAAGATAAGCTTCTGTGGCCAGAGGAGCTCAACATTATGTGTCCCCCTCTAAAATTGACATTATAGTAACACAGAGGGACAATAAATTGTTTCAATTGATAGGAACTGTGAACTTTTCCCCATACTATTTCCAAGATAAACAAACACTTGAAGTCATGATGACAAATAACAACATAGCTTGAAAAACAAAACCAGTATTACCTCATAGTACTACTACACAACTGACACACATAGGATAATACTAATAAAATATGTCACTACAAGGTTCATATTTATAAATTATGTACATATAAATTGTGATTACATTTGATTGTGATTCCTGGTTCACTGTGTAGTTGAATCAGGATATCTATTAGTGAAAGTAATTAATACATATATATTTGAAACTTTACCATTGACTCATTTAAGATAGTCTTATAGAGTGTTAAATGTGTGTGAGTGTCACAGTGTTGTAAAGTGTTGTGGAATAAATTAAATTGTTTATCTGTCTGTTGTTGTTGTGACTTACACTTCATCATTTACATAACCATAGACATTCAACGTAGTCATCACAATATTCCAGAATAATTCTGACTGAGGTATAAATGTGGTAGCAAGTAAGGTTATATGTAAAACACTACACCTATTAGATACAGATACCTTCACAGCTGATCTCAGTCAGTACACTAAGTCCCCTATAAGTATTTATATCATCCCACTTTACCACATTCACCTGTGAAATATCATACGAAAAGTCGGTTTACATTTTCAAATCCCGTGCAACGCTGGGTATTTCTGCTAGTGTAATATGTGATTAGACAGAGAAATTACCGAGACGACAGAGCAGTATTATTAAGTGAGGAAAACCAGCAGGTTGCATCCAGCAAATTTTCGTCTTTCTTTTTTTCTTTCTGTTTTTAGAACCAGTAGGATATGAATCAACACATCTGAAAAAGTCCCATGACGAAAAACAGAAACGAGATTTACTTTATTTTTCACGTTTAGCAAACGTGAGAGTACTTTTGAAGAAGAAAAAAAGTATGCCCAATTGCAGAATAATAACTCGAATGATAATCTTGTTGCCGAAACACATAAATAGAACTCTTATCTGACGTACTTTGTGAATTTAAATATTCCCTGATGCTATTTATAGCATGACAAGTTTCTCCCGGCGTACGGGATTTATATTCGTTATATTTTTGCTTCGTTGTTTTCTTTATTTATTCTTTGGGTTTTGTTATAGTAATGCCGCTAACTCTTGCGTCACAAACTTTGCCATTTCATTTTGTCATTTGCTGACCGTTAAAGGATAACTTAAATGTTTGATTACTTTTTATAATCTTCAACCTTATATTACCACCACTACAACAACGATTCATTACTTTGTATAATCTTCAATCTTACATTACCACCACTACAACCACCACCGATACCACCATCACAGCGATTACCACTAACACCAAAACCGTTACCGTCTTACAATACCAGTACTACAATTATATCTCCACTACTGATAGCCCTACCAGCGCCAGTACCATCGCGATTAATGCCATCACAATCACCAATAATACCTCAACATTACCACCTAGACAACTACCACATCAAGTACCACAACCTCCCAAACCACTACTTCCACCACCAAATCTACTACCACGCCAACCAATACCCCCCATCCCACAAACACCATTGTCTATACTGCACTTCCGTCACCACTAAAACCAGTACCACCACTACCCCACCAACATCGTTGCCACTACCAGAGGCGTCCCTAAAGTACTTGGCACCCGGAGCGGATGTTACTTGTGACACCCCCTACCCCAATAAAAAAACACAGTAGTAAGTAACATTTTAACAGTAAGTACTATATTAATAGTGTATGATAGCACCCCCTTCCTGGATGTCACCCGGGGCAGACCGCCCCCTCGCACCCCCTTAGTACGTCACTGGCCACTACTAAACTGCTGTCGCTACAGTACCAATACCCTCACCACTCCGCCAACACGACTATCGCCACCACCAATACCACTGTCATCGCTATTACCATCATAATCAGCACTACTACCACCACCACCCCATCCCAGCAACATCACCAATACTGCTAACACTACCACCAGTACCACTACCGCTAATGAGACGATTACCCAAAGTACCACCACCACCATCCAACATCATTGCCACGACCACAACCATCAGAATCACCGCCACTACAACCACTAGTGCCGTCAATACCACTACCACTGCTGCCCACCTTTCCCCCTGCTAGATTTAAACCAGATGCGAATGTTCTTCTAAATACAGGTAGCGCCAAGAAAAGTTACACAGGAACGAAACTGGAGCTCTTGACTCTAACTCAACGCGTTGCGTAATATCAGAAAAGGCACACGAAAATCCTATATGTTCATGATAACAAAACTTCATCCCAGATAAAGAAACGGTTATAGACACTGAGAACACTTAAATGTTGGCAGTAAGCGAGCATTCATCCTAACAGAATACACCCAGTGTTGGTAGTAAACGAGCATTCACCCTAACAGAGAATACCCATTCATCCTAACAGAGAACATTCATTCATCCTAACAGTGAACACTCAAATGTTGGCAGTAAGCGCGCATTCATTTTAACAGAGAACACTCAGTGTTGGCAGTAAACGAGCATTCATCCTAACAGAGAACACCCATTCATCCTAACAGAGAACATTCATTCATCCTAACAGTAAACACTCAAATGTTGACAGTAAACGAGCATCTATCCCAAAAGAACACTTAAATGTTGGTAGTATGTGAGCATTCATCTTAACAGAGAACACTCATTCATCCTAACTGAGAACACTCAAATGTTGGCCGTAAGCGAGCGTTCATCCTTACAGAGAACACTCAAATATTGACAGTAATCGAGCATTTATACCAAAAGAACGCTCAAATGTTGGTAGTAAGCGAGCATTCATCTTATCAGAAAACACTCAAATGTTGGTAGTAAGCGAGCATTCATCCAAACAGAAAACACTCAAATGTTGGCAGTAAGCGAGCATTCATCCTAACAGAAAACACTCAATGTTGGTAGTAAACGAGCTTTCATGCTAACAGAGAACACCCATTCATCCTAACAGAGAACATTCATTCATCCTAACAGTGATCACTCAAATGTTGGGGGTAAGCGAGCATTCATTTTAACAGAGAACACTCAGTGTTGATAGTAAACGAGCATTCATCCTAACAGAGAACACCCATTCATCCTAATAGAGAACATTCATTCATCCTTACAGAGAACACTCAAATGTTGGCAGTAAGCGAGCATCTATCCCAAAAGAGCACTCAAATGTTGGTAGTATGTGAGCATTCATCTTAACAGAGAACACTCATTCATCCTAACTGAGAACACCCATTCATCCTAACAGAGAACATTCATTCATCCTTACAGAGAACACTCAAATGTTGGCAGTAAGCGAGCATTCATCCTTACAGAGAACACTCAATTGTTGGTAGTAAGTGAGCATTCATCTTAACAGAGAACAATTATTCATCCTAACAGAGAACACTCAAATGTTGGCAGTAAGCGAGCGTTCATCCTTACAGAGAACACTCAAATGTTCACAGTAAGCGAGCATTTATCCCAAAAGAACGCTCAAATGTTAGTAGTAAGCGAGCAGTCATCTTATCAGAAAACACTCAAATGTTGGTAGTAAGCTAGCACTCATCCAAACAGAAAAAATTCAAATGTTGGCAGTAAGCGAGCATTCATCCTAACAGAAAACACTCAGTGTTGGTAGTAAACGAGCTTTCACCCTAACAGAGAACACCCATTCATCCTAACAGAGAACATTCATTCATCCTAAAGTGATCACTCAAATGTTGGCTGTAAGCGAGCATTCATCCTAACAGAGAACACTCAGTGTTGGTAGTAAACGAGCATTCATCCTAACAGAGAACACCCATTCATCCTAACAGAGAACATTCATTCATCCTTACAGAGAACACTCAAATGTTGGCAGTAAGCAAGCATCTATCCCAAAAGAGCACTCAAATGTTAGTAGTAAGTGAGCATTCATCTTAACAGAGAACAGTCATTCATCCTAACAGAGAACACTCAAATGTTGGCAGTAAGCGAGCATTCATCCTTACAGAGAACACTCAATTGTTTGTAGTAAGTGAGCATTCATCTTAGCAAAGAACAATTATTCATCCTAACAAAGAACACTCAAATGTTGGCAGTAAGCGAGCATTCATCCTAACAGAAAACACTCAGTGTTGGTAGTAAACGAGCTTTCACCCTAACAGAGAACACCCATTCATCTTAACAGAGAACATTCATTCATCCTAACAGTGATCACTCAAATGTTGGCAGTAAGCGAGCATTCCTTTTAACAGAGAACACTCAGTGTTGGTAGTAAACGAGCATTCATCCTAACAGAGAACACCCATTCATCCTAACAGAGAACATTCATTCATCCTTACAGAGAACACTCAAATGTTGGCAATAAGCGAGCATCTATCCCAAAAGAGCACTCAAATGTTAGTAGTAAGTGAGCATTCATCTTAAGAGAGAACACTCATTCATCCTAACAGAGAAAACTCAAATGTTGGCAGTAAGCGAGCATCTATCCAAAAAGAACACTCAAATGTTGGTAGTATGAGAGCATTCATCTTAACAGAGAACACTCAATCATCCTAACTGAGAACACCCATTCATCCTAACAGAGAACATTCATTCATCCTTACAGAGAACCCTCAAATGTTGGCAGTAAGCGAGCATTCATCCTTACAAAGAACACTCAATTGTTGGTAGTAAGTGAGCATTCATCTTAACAGAGAAAAATTATTCATCCTAACAGAGAACACTCAAATGTTGGCAGTAAGCGAGCGTTCATCCTTACAGAGAACACTCAAATGTTCACAGTAATCGAGCATTTATACCAAAAGAACGCTCAAATGTTGGTAGAAAGCGAGCAGTCATCTTATCAGAAAACACTCAAATGTTGGTAGTAAGCTAGCACTCATCCAAACAGAAAGCACTCACATGTTGGCAGTAAGCGAGCATTCATCCTAACAGAAAACACTCAAGTGTTGGTACTAAACGAGCTTTCACCTAACAGAGAACACCCATTCATCCTAACAGAGAACATTCATTCACCCTAACAGTGATCACTCAAATGTTGGCAGTAAGCGAGCATTCATCCTAACAGAGAACACTCAGTGTTGGTAGTAAACGAGCATTCATCCTAACAGAGAACACCCATTCATCCTAACAGAGAACATTCATTCATCCTTACAGAGAACACTCAAATGTTGGCAGTAAGCGAGCATCTATCCCAAAAGATCACTCAAATGTTAGTAGTAAGTGAGCATTCATCTTAACAGAGAACACTCATTCATCCTAACAGAGAACACTCAAATGTTGGCAGTAAGCGAGCATTCATCCTTACAGAGAACACTCAATTGTTGGTAGTAAGTGTGCATTCATCTTAACAGAGAACAATTATTCATCCTAACAGAGAACACTCAAATGTTGGCAGTAAGCGAGCATTCATCCTAACAGAAAACACTCAGTGTTGGTAGTAAACGAGCTTTCACCCTTACAGAGAACACCCATTCATCCTAACAGAGAACATTCATTCATCCTAACAGTGATCACTCAAATGTTGGCAGTAAGCGAGCATTCATTTTAACAGAGAACACTCAGTGTTGGTAGTAAACGAGCATTCATCCTAACAGAGAACACCCATTCATCCTAACAGAGAACATTCATTCATCCTTACAGAGAACACTCAAATGTTGACAGTAAGCGAGCATCTATCCCAAAAGAGCACTCAAATGTTAGTAGTAAGTGAGCATTCATCTTAACACAGAACACTCATTCATCCTAACAGAGACCACTCAAATGTTGGCAGTAACCGAGCATCTATCCCAAAAGAACACTCAAAGGTTGGTAGTATGTGAGCATTCATCTTAACAGAGAACACTCATTCATCCTAACTGAGAACCCTCAAATGTTGGCAGTAAGCGAGCGTTCAACCTTACAGAGAACACTCAAATGTTGACAGTAAGCGAGCATTTATCCTAAAAGAACGCTCAAATGTTGGTAGTAAGCGAGCATTCATCTTATCAGAAAACACTCAAATGTTGGTAGTGTCGTAAATTTATTTTGAGAGAAAGAGTCTGAGAAATAGTAGTCGGGTTTAGAGTGTAGAATGATGATGAAAAGCTCAGTGATAGAAATGTAGAGAGTAAATAGTTGCTTCACAGCGTGCTGGAGGAGAGTAAAGACAGACTTATTTACGACAAATCGTTTCTCTCAATCTACTCATTCAGGCTCTCCTGGTCAAACAATTATTTGCCAGTTTTCCAGACACACACCTGCTCTCACACCGATTTGTTGCTTCAAACACACAGACGACGTGGATACAACTATCTTAAACAAATAGGGGAAATTTTGGGCTTTGGGTAGTCCAACACAATAACGATTAAGTTTATGTTGTTTATTAAAGTTAAAAAACAATCACTACAATAACCATGTGTTTACAGCAAGAATTATCAAAAATTACAGAAAAATGCAAATAACAAGGTAGGGAGGGGGTGAAGAAGATTGGTATCGACTAAGCCCGTCCCGCTTATTAGACAAAGATAAACCCAGTCCAAAGATAGATAGTTATCAGGAACGTAGGTAAGTTAACCTAACAGTGAAGTTAATTACTCTGAAAGAGGTGTTTCAAAATTAGGTATAGGTGGTAAAAAAAAATCCTGTTCTTCCCAATTGTTCTTCCCTTTACTAGGCAAAAGAAAAGGAGGGGGGTTTAAAACAGAGTTTATCAAAAAACTATCCCACTTAAAGGAACAATGCCGGGGATACAGAAAATGTATTACCCGGTAAGATAGTTAACAAATGGGTTACAAAAAAAGATTAAATTTCCTGTCATTCATACACGCGCTAGTAAAGGCCTTCACTCATCTTGCTCTCACTTACCGATTGTGAAAAAATCTGGCACTCCATAGAATAACACATCAGCAGTTACACCTCAAACTAAATGTATGAGTGTTAGTTCAAGTTCCAGCCCCAGATTAGCGGGTAGGCGGTCAGCACATAAAGGAATCCCGTAATCGCTGGAAAATGAATCTGTATTTGTGTCTCTTTTCTTAATAACAGTTTCTATGGGAGGGCATGGTCTCTGATACCGGGGTGAGGATGGCGTGGTCTATTTGACTTTGCCACTGATAATAAAAATTCTTACGCGTGCTGATACACTTTATCCGTGAGGTATGGTTTAAGTCCAGGGAGAAAACTAGTCACATCACTGTTTAGGTAAATATGGATTCTCTCTCTGTGTCAGTAAACTAACAAAAGCTTGGGCCAGTGTTCTTCTTCCCGTTACAACTTAGTTTGCTTGATGGTGTGTTAAATTTGTCTTTAGGTGTGCTTTCTTTGCTATAAGTTAGATAGCGGAATTCCAAACATAGAATCGCCTCAAAGATTAAAAATTTACACAGTCTCAAGTTCTGAGTCAGGGAGACTCTACACACTGTTTATGCTTTGCCTTGCTTAGATTGATTTGCTGGGTTGCAAAAGGGATCACTCTATATATGAAAAATGGAAAACATGTAATTCATATCGAGAAATCCAATAACATTCTAACGCGCGATAAATTTCCCGTTAAGACTATTTTATATACGCTCGCGTATTTAATTATGTATTTAATAAACACTGCGCGAGTTTTAGTGGTTAAAACACACATCTATAAATATAGGACTTAACTAAATTTATTAATTATAAATTCCTTCGCGACTTTAAAAGTAAATTTAAGCATTTAAGCCTCTATTATCTTTTGGAAATAATATAGCAGGTATATCATTACATTTACAACTTGAACTATTGAAATGGTTTAATTTAATAGATTTAAATTAACACAAAATCCAGTGAAATAGAATGAATGAACTAGGCCACTGATCACTTCACACAATATATATTTTACCGTTTTGCACAGAAATAGAATACACTGCAAATATGTATAAAAATCCATGGAATAATCTAGCAGGATTTCAAATATAGCTAGTGCTTCTGTAAAGGTCTGGCCAGCGAGTGATGAAGTGTATTTCTACGTGGTCTGTATATATCTAGAATGAAATGAAAGATGAGTGGGACATGAGAAACTTGACACCTTTTTAGATCTCAGGACACTTTTGGGGATCTGACCGCCAGACTAAAGAAAGATGCCGCCCCTGGATTTCGTATCTCCGCTCGCTGCTGCGATCGGTTCTGTGTTTAACACCTAGATGCGAAATACCGGCAGGGAACTTGCGTCGCTCGTCAGGGACCCCTACTGTCTTTGATCGTGGCGCTAGTCTTTCCTGAGATCCCCCAGTCTGTGTCTTTGATCGTGGTCGCTGCTATCTGTTTGATTCTGGCGCCGCCCCCTCTGGGCCAAGTTAATGAAAATACTGCATATGATTGCTCAAGAGATGACCATGGGCGTAATTTAATCTCTCCTTAAATCAATGCGATGACCAGAATGAACGGTAGATAAACTGTCCACATATCAATCAGCAAAGGTGTTGCCAATCTGCGTGGAAAGGTTGCATAGCTAATGAGTCCAGGTGAAAAGAAAAATCCCGTTTGACGAAAGGTTACAATATTTCGGGGGCACTGATGTTATCCAAGGGGTCGTTACGAAGAGTCGTATCATATCATTCAGGGTCGGCTGCGTTCGTCTGTCACAGGTAGTAAGCGAGCATTCATCCAAACAGAAAACACCCAAATGTTGGCAGTAAGCGAGCATTCATCCTAACAGAAAACACTCAGTGTTGGTAGTAAACGAGCTTTCACCCTAACAGAGAACACCCATTCATCCTAACAGAGAACATTCATTCATCCTAACAGTGATCACTCAAATGTTGGCAGTAAGAGAGCATTCATCCTAACAGAGAACACTCAGTGTTTGTAGTAAACGAGCATTCGTCCTAACAGAGAACACTCATTCATCCTAACAGAGAACACCCATTCATCCTAACAGAGAACATTCATTCATCCTTACAGAGAATACTCAAATGTTGGCAGTAAGCGAGCATCTATTCCAAAAGAGCATTTAAATGTTAGTAGTAAGTGAGCATTCATCTTAACAGAGAACACTCATTCATCCTAACAGAGAACACTCAAATGTTGGCAGTAAGCGAGCATTCATCCTTACAGAGAACACTCAATTGTTGGTAGTAAGTAAGCATTCATCTTAACAGAGAAAAATTATTCATCCCAACAGAGAACACTCAAATGTTGGCAATAAGCGAGCGTTCATCCTTACAGAGAACACTCAAATGTTCACAGTAAGCTAGCATTTATCCCAAAAGAACGCTCAAATGTTGGTAGTAAGCGAGCATTCATCTTATCAGAAAGCACTCAAATGTTGGTAGTAAGCGAGCATTCATCCAAACAGAAAACACTCAGTGTTGGTAGTAAACGAGCATTGATCCTAACAGAGAACACCCAATCATCCTAACAGAGAACATCCATTCATTTTAACAGTGATCACTCAAATGTTGACAGTAAGCGAGCATCTATCCCAAAAGGACACTCAAATGTTGGTAGTAAGTGATCATTCATCTTAGCAGAGAACACTCATTCATCCTAACAGAGAACACTCAAATGTTGGCAGTAAGCGAGCGTTCATCCTTACAGAGAACACTCAAATGTTGACAGTAAGCGAGCATTTATCCCAAAAGAACGCTCAAATGTTGGTAGTAAGCGAGCATGCATCTTATCAGAAAACACCCAAATGTTGATAGTAAACGAGCATTCTTCCTAATAAAGAACACTCATTCATCCTAACGTAGAACACTCATTTATCCAAACAGATAACACTCATTCATCCTAACGGAGAACACACATTTATCCTAACAGAGAACACTCATTCATCCTAACAGAGAACACTCAAATGTTGGTAGTAAGCGAACATTTATCCAAACAGAAAACACTCAAATGTTAGTAGTAAGCGAGCATTCACCCAAACAGAAAACACCCAAATGTTGGTAGTAAGCGAGCATTTATCCAAACAGAAAACACTCAAATGTTGGTAGTAAGCGAGCATTCATCCAAACAGAAAACACTCAAATGTTGGCAGTAAGCGAGCATTCATCCTAACAGAAAACACTCAGTGTTGGTAGTAAACGAGCTTTCACCCTAACAGAGAACACCCATTCATCCTAACAGAGAACATTCATTCATCCTAGCAGTGATCACTTAAATGTTGGCAGTAAGAGAGCATTCATCCTAACAGAGAACACTCAGTGTTTGTAGTAAACGAGCATTCGTCCTAACAGAGAACACTCATTCATCCTAACAGAGAACACCCATTCATCCTAACAGAGAACATTCATTCATCCTTACAGAGAATACTCAAATGTTGGCAGTAAGCGAGCATCTATTCCAAAAGAGCATTTAAATGTTAGTAGTAAGTGAGCATTCATCTTAACAGAGAACACTCATTCATCCTAACAGAGAACACTCAAATGTTGGCAGTAAGCGAGCATTCATCCTTACAGAGAACACTCAATTGTTGGTAGTAAGTAAGCATTCATCTTAACAGAGAAAAATTATTCATCCCAACAGAGAACACTCAAATGTTGGCAGTAAGCGAGCGTTCATCCTTACAGAGAACACTCAAATGTTCACAGTAAGCGAGCATTTATCCCAAAAGAACGCTCAAATGTTGGTAGTAAGCGAGCATTCATCTTATCAGAAAGCACTCAAATGTTGGTAGTAAGCGAGCATTCATCCAAACAGAAAACACTCAGTGTTGGTAGTAAACGAGCATTGATCCTAACAGAGAACACCCAATCATCCTAACAGAGAACATCCATTCATTTTAACAGTGATCACTCAAATGTTGACAGTAAGCGAGCATCTATCCCAAAAGGACACTCAAATGTTGGTAGTAAGTGATCATTCATCTTAGCAGAGAACACTCATTCATCCTAACAGGGAACACTCAAATGTTGGCAGTAAGCGAGCGTTCATCCTAACAGGGAACACTCAAATGTTGACAGTAAGCGAGCATTTATCCCAAAAGAACGCTCAAATGTTGGTAGTAAGCGAGCATGCATCTTATCAGAAAACACTCAAATGTTGATAGTAAACGAGCATTCTTCCTAATAAAGAACACTCATTCATCCTAACGTAGAACACTCATTTATCCAAACAGATAACACTCATTCATCCTAACGGAGAACACACATTTATCCTAACAGAGAACACTCATTCATCCTAACAGAGAACACTCAAATGTTGGTAGTAAGCGAACATTTATCCAAACAGAAAACACTCAAATGTTAGTAGTAAGCGAGCATTCACCCAAACAGAAAACACCCAAATGTTGGTAGTAAGCGAGCATTTATCCAAACAGAAAACACTCAAATGTTGGTAGTAAGCGAGCATTCATCCAAACAGAAAACACTCAAATGTTGGCAGTAAGCGAGCATTCATCCTAACAGAAAACACTCAGTGTTGGTAGTAAACGAGCTTTCACCCTAACAGAGAACACCCATTCATCCTAACAGAGAACATTCATTCATCCTAACAGTGATCACTCAAATGTTGGCAGTAAGAGAGCATTCATCCTAACAGAGAACACTCAGTGTTTGTAGTAAACGAGCATTCGTCCTAACAGAGAACACTCATTCATCCTAACAGAGAACACCCATTCATCCTAACAGAGAACATTCATTCATCCTTACAGAGAATACTCAAATGTTGGCAGTAAGCGAGCATCTATTCCAAAAGAGCATTTAAATGTTAGTAGTAAGTGAGCATTCATCTTAACAGAGAACACTCATTCATCCTAACAGAGAACACTCAAATGTTGGCAGTAAGCGAGCATTCATCCTTACAGAGAACACTCAATTGTTGGTAGTAAGTAAGCATTCATCTTAACAGAGAAAAATTATTCATCCCAACAGAGAACACTCAAATGTTGGCAGTAAGCGAGCGTTCATCCTTACAGAGAACACTCAAGTGTTCACAGTAAGCGAGCATTTATCCCAAAAGAACGCTCAAATGTTGGTAGTAAGCGAGCATTCATCTTATCAGAAAGCACTCAAATGTTGGTAGTAAGCGAGCATTCATCCAAACAGAAAACACTCAGTGTTGGTAGTAAACGAGCATTGATCCTAACAGAGAACACCCAATCATCCTAACAGAGAACATCCATTCATTTTAACAGTGATCACTCAAATGTTGACAGTAAGCGAGCATCTATCCCAAAAGGACACTCAAATGTTGGTAGTAAGTGATCATTCATCTTAGCAGAGAACACTCATTCATCCTAACAGAGAACACTCAAATGTTGGCAGTAAGCGAGCGTTCATCCTTACAGAGAACACTCAAATGTTGACAGTAAGCGAGCATTTATCCCAAAAGAACGCTCAAATGTTGGTAGTAAGCGAGCATGCATCTTATCAGAAAACACTCAAATGTTGATAGTAAACGAGCATTCTTCCTAATAAAGAACACTCATTCATCCTAACGTAGAACACTCATTTATCCAAACAGATAACACTCATTCATCCTAACGGAGAACACACATTTATCCTAACAGAGAACACTCATTCATCCTAACAGAGAACACTCAAATGTTGGTAGTAAGCGAACATTTATGCAAACAGAAAACACTCAAATGTTAGTAGTAAGCGAGCATTCACCCAAACAGAAAACACCCAAATGTTGGTAGTAAGCGAGCATTTATCCAAACAGAAAACACTCAAATGTTGGTAGTAAGCGAGCATTCATCCAAACAGAAAACACTCAAATGTTGGCAGTAAACGAGCATTCATCCAAACAGAAAACCCTCAAATGTTGGCAGTAAGATAGCATTAATCCTAACAGAGAACACACATTCATCCTAACAGAGAACACTTGAATGTTGACATTAAGTGAACATTCATCATAACAGAGAGCACTCATTCATCCTAGCAGAGAACACTCATTCATCCTAGCAGAGAACAATCATTCATCCTAACAGAGAACACTCGAATGTTGACATTAAGCGAGAACTCATCATAACAGAGAACACTCATTCACCCTAGCAGAGAACACTCGAATTTTGACATTAAGCTAGCATTTATCATAACAGAGAACACTCATTCACCCTAACAGAGAACACTCGAATGTTGACATTAAGCGAACATTCATCATAACAGAGAACACTCATTCATCTTAACATAGAACACTCGAATGTTGACATTAAGCGAGCATTCATCATAACAGAGAACACTCATTCATCCTAGCAGAGAACACTCATTCATCCTAGCAGAGAACACTCATTCATCATAATAGAGAACACTCTAATGTTGACACTGAACGAGCATTCATCCTAACAAAACACTCAAATGTTGGCAGTGAGCGAGCATTCATCCTGGCCTAACACAGAACATTCAAATGTTGGCAGTAAGCGAGCATTCATCCCAATAGAACACTCAAATATTAGCAGTAAGCTAGCATTCATCCTAACAGAGAACACTCAAATGTTGGCAGTAAACAAACATTCCTCCTAACAAAGACTACTCAGATGTTTGCATTAAACAAATATTCATTCTAACTGACAATACTCAAATCTTGGCAGTAAACGAGAGATCTTCCTATAATAAAACACTCAGATGTTAACGATAAACCAATATTAGCCTAATGAGCCCTGTGAACACAGAAATATTGATAAACGAACGGTCATCAACACAGATAAAGCGAAGATGGTGACTACAAATAAATTTTATTCAACACAGAGAAAGCGGAGATGTTGACTTAAAATAACGAAAGAAGTGGTATGGGTTGACTGTTAACAAATTCTCATGTAACTGTATGACATCGCAGGCTAGGCCATTAAATTTAGGAAAGCCACCTTTACTAAAATGGAAAATAAATCAAACTATATTGTTAATGAACATTTTCTACAAGTAAATTCCAGGGACATAATCACTATTACCTTTTTGAAAATGTTGATGGCTTAGGTTGTCTCCCCTGGAACATTCATTTTGCCTGATGTGACGAATTTTGCATCTTGTACTTTTTCACTAAATCTTAGCACTTGCGGATCACTGGCGAGAAGGATTTGACGGCGCATGAGCATGGGGTAGTGTAAAGAGCAGGACGTCATTGTTTTAGGACATGTGAATGTAAGGACACGAAGCTGTCAGGACACATGAATGATGGAGGCATAGCTGGCATTAGAGCATTCAGCGCCTAGAGCGAGCTGAATGACTAGCGCCCCCTTCCCCAATACTTTTAGCTGCGAAAGTTAAACTCTACTGGAAAATTGAGTGGTTAGAGCGCTGATCTCTCATGACAAAGGTACAGGTTCGATTCACGGTGACACGTTCCAGGGTACCTGGCTGTAAATGGGTATCTGATTTTGCTCTTGAGTTCGGGAAGGAAAAGGAAGCTAGGGTGTGACACGTTTGTCTCAATTGCTCTGCAACAGTTGTCAACTGTTGGCTAAGCATCGAGTAAAGGATGAGGGTCTTACAAGGTGTCAACCTTGGCTCAAGAATACTCTTGGCAGAGGTATAAATAGAAGAATGATGCGTCTATTTAAGGGAGCCTCACAGGAATTTATAGAATTTAAAGGGAAGCATAACAACTTAGATCATTTAAGCTGTTATAAACTTATTATTCCCTGCTCCTCCTGTGAGGAAAGGTTTCGACTCGTATTTTAGGAGCCCTCAGCTGAGGGTAATTCAGCGAGATTTTAGTTTTCTTGCTCTGTAAGGTTATGTATTTATTTAAAACTGAATCATACTAGTCAAAATGCGCTCAACAATGATTAATTCCACTATAGATTTATATTTACATATAAAAAGTTTAATAATCAATTATTGCTTAACAAGATTAAAAATAATAACAGTTATTTTAACAAGGAAAACAAACAAGTAATTTTTCTCATCGTGGAATGATTTGACTAGATATCCTACAGAGTCTATATGCTGGGTCAGTACTTTGAAATTTAACTGGCAAGGTGTTGACAATACTTAGTCGATGGTCTCGGGTTCAGTCACTGCTGGTTCCCAGAGGTGTTTCGGGCCATTTCTTCTCTTCTGGAGTCAGATACTGTGGTAGCACGTCCCTTGCAGCGATGCCGGAGAAACTACTTAGATTGTCCAGGTAAGCGTCTTCAAGACTCGCCTGATGTAGGCGATGTAGACTGCTGGCATCTTGTAAGAGAAAACAAATGCCTCTTTTTAAGTATTGGGTCACCTGATTAGAACATCAGGCGACCTCCAATTTCATCTTCCTCAGAATTTTTGGGCATTAATTTAGGACCATTGATGCGGATTAAAGTGTCTTTTTTTACAGCAGGAGACAACAATTGAAATATTCTATACATATGCATATAAAACTTACTAACATATCAGTATAATGAATATATACACCATGATATCATCATCCACTCCTTGCTCCAGATGTAGCCTGGGGCCACCTCTGCTGTTGGCTTTTTTGTGAGGAAACCAAAACGAAGCAGCCTGCAACTCCTGCAGTCGTGGTTCATGCTTCAAGTTATTTGAAGCAATGAAGTTGCCAGCTGCACGTGCAACAGTGCACCCACAAGCAATTTATATATGTCAAATGCAAAATATAAAATGATAAAATGTACCATTTTACAACTTATCCATTTATTCGGGTGAATTACAGACTTTTTGCACACACGTCCGAATATTGCCGGGCAACTGTTTTAAGATTCCGCTATTTATGCTGTAGGCAGGCTCCGAGGACTCATGACTTGCAGTACTATAGTTGAGGTTTAATCCTTCCTAATTTCAGAAGATCATCTAGTACTATGTCCTGTCCTGTACTGGAATTCTAATTCTATTAGTTACCCTCCCTGTCTGAGATTGCTCCTTGATGAGATGGAAATGCAGTGCGTGAGTCCTAAAAGGGTCTAGGTTATAAGGGAAATTCTTGCTCCCACGACACGTATCTCCTTTTTGGAAATATGCAATCAGAAGCAGTTTAATCCAGCACTCCAATACCAAACCAACATCTAGTAAGTGTCTGATTTTTGTAGTTGTTTCCCCCACCCCCATTATAAACATTACTACATGACAACGTAAGATATTCCCTTAACATGTTATTTTCAAACTCATTTGAAAATACTCCATGATCATATAAGGTCTTGCCACTTTCATGTTACTTGTCATGTTTACTATAATCACTACATCACCGATCTATCCTAGATTATGACTGATAATCTCGTCCAAGATGTTACTCTCTCGTAGTTGTTTGTTACAATAAAGTCATCTACCGGAAGTGTTATATTATTTCTCGTATTCCACTCCTTTCCAACTGGTAATGTCTGCAGAAATAACATATTATCTTAAAATATCATCTGTTCTCCAGGTTGGAAAACCCGTGGCAACATTGTTTTGTGGAAATACTCTGCGAGCCATGTCCCCAAATCGAACGTTATTGACATTCTCCGACAGAAGTCTGAGTTTGTCGCCAGAGGCTATATGGTGTGAAGAAGATTACACTGTTATCTCTCAATCGTGCGTCTGGCTTAACAATAAGAATGTCGCTTCCTGTAAACTTTTAATCTGTCTGGTGTTGACTGTTAATCAAACAAACACGTCGTCGAGGCTTCAAAAACCAGGTCAAATGGTTAGGTAAACCTGGTGGGCGGGACAAGATAACTTCGACCCATGAAAGCGTAAGCAAAATAATGAAGAACATAGTTTACTGAAGGAAGAAAAAGAGGATGAAAGAATTTAGGCGATATTTTCGTCACATAGGAAGAGAAATGGTCACCCCCCACCTCTTGATGCTGGATCTAGTATGTTAAAGTTTCGAACACTTCACTCCCCTACGGCAGTAACTGCGATGGGGCTACCTTTACCGTCACTTTTTTTACTTCATAGTCGCACCAGAGAACTCTTCTCACAAATGCAGCAGATCACGGATTGTTCATTTGTTGACGAAATAACAAATACAATTTTAAATAATTAGTAGAATACGGACAACGCCTTTTTTTCTTTAATTGACCAGTTCAGGTCCGGGCAGTGTTCACGGCGTCCATGTAGCTAGCAGTTCTTTTCAGGACTAGCCTTTATCAGGGCCGCATCACGCTAGCGCAAGCTTTCTTAACCAGTTGACTATGGACCATTTGGGAGCACGTGAATGGACTGTTGGGGTCCATATCATCATCAGCTGCCATCACCAAATCGAGGGTCGGCTGCAATGGATCTTCAACGTCTTCTGTCACTTGCCTTGATGGTGCACTCTGGGAAAATCTTTTCATCTCGTTGTTATCTTCACACTTGTAGCGATGTCTTCTTCTTGCACGTTTGTCCTCAATGTTGATCTCCTTCTTAACACTTTTTTTTCATTCCTAGGTTTTCTATGACCTCTTTATTTATTTTCTGTTTTCCTGATTCCATTTTGCACGGCAATTGCACCCAGATATAACCGATGGACTTCGGTGAAGGTTGAACGATTCACTACTTGCTACAAGAATGCTGTCGCGACTTGACTCCCTTGATCTGCCGTAGTGGTCCGCGAATGGCGCAACAGTTGAATAAAGGAATATGTTTTTCAAAGGTAGCAACAAATTATGAAGTCCTCAGTATCAAAAATCATCATTTTCTTCATTGGAAAATGTGGAGGAATAATATTTCAAAGTCTAGTATCAGTTTCGATTACGTCAGTTTAACTGTCTGATTGCAGCGAAGGGCTCTCGCTGTAGTCTTGCGTAGCTGATGCTGGTTAACTGTGACTTCTTGACTGTTTCTTTTCTCGAGTGGCTTGTTGGGAGCACGTTCCTTGCATTGCACGAGAAACTTCCTCAAATGTCGCCGCTTCGAGATTACTCGTCTCTTATAGGTGATGTCCAGAGCTGTGTACTATTAACTAGTACCAGACTGAGAGAAATATAAAATTAAATTCTCCTTAAATCTTTTGACTCTTGAGGTAAGCATCAGCCGACCTCCATTTTCCTCCACCATTTCGATTCCTTTGAATTTTCCCGATGACCATGAGAAAACATTTCTGACTCTCGAGTCAGATGAAAGTAGGTTCTGAGAGCGGAAGACTGCAACTGAATCATACTTTATATATATATATATATAAATCTGCAATAGAAATTTTAACATAAAAATAAATATACATCATGATGTCATCGTTATCCTCTTTCTGCACCGTATGGAGCATGGGGCTACCTCTGCTATTGGTCCCATGCTAGAAAACCCGCAAGAAACAGTGTGGCAATTTATTTTTCATGATAAATGTAACCGTAAGTGGTTTAAGAGGAAAATTTGGTTAGAAGTGTGTTCTATAAGATTAATTTTTATGATGGAGATTAACTGATTTTATAGTTATAGCTTAAGCGAAATAATCGATATAACAAGAAGAAAAGGTCACGAATAGTGCTTACATCCCTGGATAGAGGAGTGCCGTGTTTTGTTTTTGTCTGTTTTTCTGGTAAGGTGAGCGAAGAGACTTTGCACGGGAAATTTATATTTGGGTGAGCTGTTTGTCAAACAAAGTGTTCTAAAATGTTCGAAGTTAGTTGTAGTGGTAAATCGACGTTTTAGATTAAGTCAGTCACATCCGAAATGCGATAGCGTTAACCTCAGTTTGGGTTGCTCCCAGTTGATAGAATTAGTATTTTAAAAGTGACAGGGAATGGGAGTTACATCGTCGATAAGCCAAAATGTTTTGGTTGTTTTCTGTGGTGACAGAAAAGTGACTATCGCTCAGACGCACAAGCGCATTCACAAATATGACAGTTTCATTTATTTCTGAGGACCAGATTCCAGTGTTTTCAGTGAGAGAAAATGTGAGTATTTTGAAACAAACCAGGTACGTTGAACATTATGAGTCTAATACTAGTAGTGCAGTACAGTAGACAAACTGACAGGCTAGCAGGTTGAAGATAGACTTGATAAATTCTCATCCTTGGCGGTGAGGCCAGATTCCTTAAGATACACCAAGCAGAACATAGGAAATATATCATCACATAAGACAGACAATGTTTACGTATAAAGAATTAAATGGCAGATAAAATTTCAACAACAGTTATTCTCAAGCTGTAACCACTATAATCACTAGAGACAGTTGTGAAGATATAAAGCAAGAGAGAGAGGGAGAGAAATAGAGTAATACTGAGATTTTACCTACTGAATTTTGCTGTACATATCTGACAACCTCGAGTGGAAGGTTGTGCATATCATTCTACGTTTTTTTATCACTCATGTAAATAAAGTTCGACGTTAATTGTTCTACTGCTGTAGCGTTAAGTCAATCATCAACTGTTGATATGTGAAATGTTATCGTCTGAGAGAAAGAAGTTTTCTAATCATCATACCACTTGCTGCCTACTGCTAGGGTAGAGATACGAAACCTATACGATCAACACAATTAGAAGTAGGAAATAGTAGACAGACCATCATCCACGGCCACATAAAGATGATTTGGTGCCGTGACCAGGATAGAGAAGAGAGGTTAAGAGAACACGAGCAGGAAAGAAACACGGAACAAGACAGTTCACTGGCAGATCCTCAGGAGTGAGAGGAAACCGCAGCAGAAGATGTAGAGGTGCAGGAAGAGATGGAGGAAGAGAGTATACGAGGGACAAAGAGACATTTCGATCATCAGGCCGATGATGATAGGCGCCTCGCAAAGTTGAGAAATACAACATAGTTAGTGGTGAGACCAAAGAGGAAGAATAAGACAAGAGAAGTGGAAGAAGTGAAAGAGAGACAAAATAAAGGGAAAAGTAAACATAGAGAGGTACAAGAGGAACAAGGCAGAACGACCAAGGAAAAGGGTCAACGGAGAATAGGCAGTGTAAACCAAGGAAGGTCGAGAAAGAATAAAGAGAAAGAAATTAAGAGACACGAAATAAGTAGAAGTAGAGACATGAAACCTATACGATCAACACAATTAGAAGTAGGAAATAGTAGACAGACCATCATCCTCGGGCACATGAAGTTGCCAGCCTCATACAGAACTTTACAGAAAAAAGCATTTCATACATGTTCAAGGGATATATAAATTAAGAAAATATACATTTTAAGACTTACCCATTCAGTGGGATGGAGACGTTTTGTACAGAATGACTGATAGCACCTCACTGTCCGTAATTGTGCAGTCTTCTCATATGAGTTAGTGGTAATTGTAAATTCACAACTTGTCACGGGATTGCCTTCCCTGCTCCGTAGTGAAGGTCCAACAAGGACCAAAATTTAAAGTGTACAATGAGGATCTTCAAAGGTATCTACCTTCGTTCAAGATTACTCTTGGCACAGTTGCAAATAGAATGATGGTGCTTCTATTTTAAAGAGTCTTCATGGGATTTTTCAACATTCAAGCACAACTCCTGAGATCATCTTATCCATCGTGAACTTTTTATCTGCCCGTCGCTTCTATGAGGATAAAGATATATTTGCTCGTTTCGATATTCTCAATTAATATTACAAGTAGCTCTATTGTATTATATATCTAACGTAACTGATTCATACGTGTGCACTTCACTCTGTAATAATTAAATCAACTATCAATTTATATTTACACACAGGAAATTTAATAATCAATTATTGTTTAACATGAGTAAATAAATAAATGGGTTTAGGAAATTTAAAATATTGTTTTTTCCTCAGAAAAAAATGATGCTAAAGTTGGTTTGTTGTTATACCGTGTAAGTTCGTTTACACTGGCCTGATTAAAATCACTTCGCTGCTAGATGTTGAAAATGATTTGCTGACTGCACCGACAATCGTCGACTTCTGTGGTGAGGGCACGTCCCAGGCGTTGTTGCAGGGGTAACCACTCAGAATGTCAAGACAAGGATCTTCACAACCCGTCGAAGGCAGGCATCTACCGTAGACCACAAGCTCTTGCTCCACAGAATCGTACCAAGCTGGTACAACACACTTGAGAAGAAAAAAATGCCTCTGCTAAGTATCATTTTCCTGACACTAGTCAGGCGCCTTCCCGCTGTCAATTCCACCGACCCTTTTCCTTTTCTCTCAGTAATTTTACCCTTCTTGAGTATCAATGTTAAACCCGGTGCTTTGGATGAAAAATAATCGTTAAACTCAGTTAAACTGGTGAAAAATGTTGCTGGACAACAGAAAAATAATCTTGCTGATTTAGACATGTTTAAATATACATATCAGCTTCTTTTCTTTGATATTTAGCCACCGCCTGTCAAAGAAGTCAATGGCCATCACATCTGATGGGGTCTTATAGGGCAGAAATAAACTGCTTCCACTTTGTTCGGTCGCCGGCCATACTTCGTAAAGTACCCTAGATCTGACTCATTCCTTGCATCTCGGCCTCCACAGTTCTCCGCCAAGTTGTTTTTGGTCGGTCTCTCTTTCGCTTTCCTTTGGGGATCCATAGCAAAGCTGTTCTTGTGATGGCATCGGGGTATCTTCTAAGGAAGTGGCCAACCAAACTCCAGCGTCTGCCAGCTATGATGGTGTGCATGTCCTCTTGGTTACTCCGAGTAAGTAGTTCTTGGTTAGTGATAGTATTCGGCCAAAAGATTCGGAGAATTTTCCTTAGGCAGATTGTGTGGAAGGAGGACATTTCCTTCTCTGTTACTCTCCAGCATTCCGCACTATAGAAAGCACAGAAAGTACACAGCTTTCATATAATCTTAATTTGGTGTTTGTGTTGTACTGGGAAGACTTCCAAATGTTGTTTAGACTAGCAAAAGCTGTTCTCGCTTTATGCATTCTGTTCTTGATGTCTTTGCTTGTTCCGCCATCTGGTGTTACTATCGTGGCGTGGTTTTGAAGGAGAAGGACAGCTTGGATGGAATGGATAAAAGATAATATCTAGAGGAAAATCTTCCAGACTGCAGGTTGAATGAACTGTCTCTCCTCGGGAATTAGTCCACTAAAAAACCTTTCTTGAAAAAGAGAATTCTGGTGACACTAAAGAGGATATTCTCTAGGCGATAAATTCTGTATCCGAAATCCTACAAAGGACAATGCATAGTACATATAGTTGGAGAAGAGATTTGGTGCCCAGCCACATTAGAAATATCCCGACCCAATAGTGTTTATTAATTATGGCTCTGCCCCCAGGGTGAAGATTTTAATTACTAAAAAAAAACTAGAAACCCAATTATAAATTACAAAAAAATAACAACAAACTCTGTTACGTAAATTATACAAAATTGAAGATAGATTCTCTCATACTTGAAATGAAATTACAAAAGGATGATAGATTATATGTTCAAAAATTTACACTATAAGCTTTGTTCAATAGTCTATTAAAGGTTCTGAAAAATGTCAGAATAAATTTAACATCATGTGGACTGATCAGCTATTCTGTACTGGTTCTGCTGGTATTTTAAAATACTCATCTCAGATGCTGCTGAATTTATGTTGTCTTGATGCTAGAAGGTTCAATCTGTCCCAGCACTTCAGGTCCAATATGGCAAGTTCTTTTTAGGGTTTCAGAGGATGGCATGTTGCTTCCTCTGTCTTGACACAGGGCTCATCACCAACTGGGGTTTAGTATGTCTGCCCTCGAGAACACTGCATATGGTTAGGTCTCCTGGTAGGACAACCTGGTAGGATGCGCTCAACTAACCACTTTTGTTTAAAACTGGACAGTTCCCCTCCGTAATTGCCTTGACATGGCCATCTTTTTCCCGGCCGGCCTGTCGTGGGCTAGCGAGAGAATGTCGCTATCAGAATCATGCGCTTCGAGAATTGCGCTTAATTTCTTGCCTACATTATGGTGGTGGACCTGAACTATTGTTGACATTTCGTTCCATCCTCATCCACACACACACACTGACCGGTACTTGGCATATTGATACCAGGGGATAAAGGAGAACTCCTTGCTGGTTGCTGAGGTGTCACATAACACTACGACTGCCTTACCAGTGTGCTAACAGTGTAATTATTCCCAGGAGAAAAC